>SADC01000177.1:0-201997 GCA_004194705.1 Ditylenchus dipsaci
CCGTCTATGAAGATGAAAGCTTTTCCTATCGTTAAAAGATGGCTGATAGTTATGGTTCCGTTATTTCAGCTAAAGGCTCCTCTGGTGTCAGGGCTTACTTCGATTATCCGCGACAAGAACAGCCACTTTGATGTTGTGCGCCAAAGAAAGAGAAAATAAAAAAACCAAACTTAGAAATGTGTTGTTGAACTGTCTTCCAGCTGTTATTGGTTCGAAGTCGAATAAAGTTGAAGTGTTAGTGAGTCTTTTGAACTTAAAGTGCTTAGTACGTGAGAATAAAAAAAAATTATGGTGCAACCACTGTATAGAAAACCGAAAGTGAAAGCTGTCTAATTCATATCCGTCTAAAATATTGCCTCTCTGTTTTTTCAGTCTTATGTTTCTCAGTTTTAAAATCACATATCTTTCCTCATTGGGTGAGCCAAATACCGAGAGTGAAAAACAATGTCAATCAATATGCACCATATACCGTATTTCTCTAATAACTCACCCTGCTCTAATAACTCACCCCACCCCCTCAACTTTGTGGACTCATATCCCAGCCGACAGAAAATGTTTTGCAAAGCTGTTTGTTGCGTTTTCTTAACTTTCGCAAGCTCTACCGATTCCACTTTTTAGATTTTGGTTGAGCACGGGAAAGTCTCGAGATTGAGTTCAAATTTTTCCGATTTTCGAGGATCTAAAAAATAACTCACTCGGGTTAGTTATTATACAGGAAATACGGGACATTCGTCGAATGGACACTTGTCCAAAAATTGCCTAAACCTCGGGCAAAAAAATTAAAAAGTTAGTCAAATCGATTGTCAGCCCATTTGAATGTATTGCAGCCCTGATGTTCTTAACATGTTTTGTCGATATCAAAAAGGATCAAACAGAATATTTTGACCTCACAATAAAGTACACACCACCTAGAGCCGACATAAACTGAAGTACACATAGAGAGCCAAGAAAAAGAAGAGCTAAATACGTAAAAAATACACCCGACTATATAAAAAAAATAATTAATTTTAAAAATTTAAAATCCTTGGCATTATGATAAGGCGTTTAGGCAATTTGGGACATTTGTCCAAAAATTGCCTAAACTCCTACGCACCCTAAAATTACATAAAAGAAGTGAAATTAGTCAAAATAATTCAAAATAGTCAAAATAAACTATCCACAGCAATAATCGAACCTTAGCATTAATTGTCCCCACAGATAACACGCCCCCATAGACAACACGCGTGTTATACGCGGGAATTTAGGTAGTTCTATCGATTCCACTTTTTTAGATTGTGGTTAGTACCAAAAATCTCAAGATCGACTTCATAATTTTCCGATTTTCGGAAGGTTGAAAAATAACGGGCCGCCTGTCTAACACAGATATACGCTAGTGTTGAGTTTTTCACTTTTTGCTTCTTTTTGACTTTTATAGCCGTAGAAAGCGTGTGTCAATATTTACACTAAACTGACCCATTTTGGTCTCTTCCCACCACGAACAGTGTTAAATTTTTAAAAAAGTGGTCAAAAAGTACTTCGGGTGGCTCAAAAACTCAACTTTTTATATGAGCGGAAATTAAAATAATGTCTTTTTGAACTCTTGAGTAGTTTTTAGGTCGATATAGAACATTTTTTTCAAAATGAATTGTTCTCCCACTTTTAAATATGTAGTCAGCTAGTTGATAGCTTTTTGAAACTAGAGATGTAGCGCTACGTGCTAGTGCAAAAAAATAAAAAATTTGATAAGTAATTTACCGAGAACAAGAAGTTTTAAAAATTGACGGCAGATTTACATATTTGACGGGAGATTCACAATCAATTTTAACCTTCGTGTTTTTACCTATTGTACTCACCTATTGTACTTGAATTTCACTTTTTACATAGCAAACTGCAAATCTAACAGAAAAGAAAACACTTAGAAAAACTTTAAAAAAAACATTAGAAAACACTGAAATAGAAAACACTGAGAAACTAGGGTGCAACAGGCACGCACTTAACGGCGCCTGCATCGCGTTTGTACGTATTAACAGTTGTAAATCGATTTAAAACGCACACAAACTGACCCAGTGTTCTCTCTTATTAGATTCTCTCTTATTTCTTAATTTAATGATCTGTATGTCAACGCTAAGTTAATATTTAACAAAGCTGTTTTGTGCGTTTTCTTCGCTTCGCGATCTCCTGAGTAGTTGGCATCTTTCCCTCCACTTCCGCTCTCAGACCAAATTTTCCTTATACCTTTTCCCGCTCACCCATTAATCACGCGACACATGCCACTTTAATTAGAAGCATTTTTACTTGTACCATCTCCAGTTAGCAGGGTAACAAAAAAAATTTTAGGAGCAACTTCAATTCCACGCATTTGTGCACAAAAAGAAACTCCTAAGTTGTACTGAGTTCAGGAAATATGTCTGAGATAAATTCGCAAAGATGGCAAGAAAGTGTGTTTGAACAAGAAAATCGACCCTAAATCCAGGCTAAAATCCACCCTAATCCAATTGGAGGGCAAGGAAAAAATAGTTAGAAGCAATTTAAGTTCCAGGTTTTTGTGCTTAAAGGGCCATGGCCAGGCGTTTTGGATTGTCACCCGCCAATTCAAAAAAATTTCGCCTGATCAGTAACCTTCTGTACGGATTTTCAGCTTGGTTTCTAACAAAACAAGGCCTAGAATTTAATTTTAGGTACAGTTTTGTTAGAAACCAAGTTGAAAAATTCGTAAGTAAATCCAACGATAAAGAAAAAATTGAATTGGTGGGGGACAATCGTTGTCGGAGACGGTAATGGCCTTTTAAAAAATCTAAGGTGTTAGCTAGAGGGTTTCGGTGAAATCTCTCACATAGGTTTGCTATATAAGGCAAAAAATCTGGCTCGAACCCGAAAAATCAGCCAAAGCCAAAGTCCACCATCTCCAATTTAGAGGGCAACAAAAACATTTTTATAAGCACTCCAATTTTCGTTTTTGTACTTAAAGAGCACGTCCACGCTAATAAGAGGTGGTGCCCGGAAATTCAAATTTTTCCTAATCATTGAACTTCTGTACGGTTTTCTCAACTTAGTTTCTAACAAAACAAGGCCTTGAATTTTATTTTAGAAACCAAGTTGAAAAATCAGTACAGAAGTTCAAGGATTAGGAAAAAATTTCAATTCCCGGGCACCACCTCTTGTTGGCCTGGGCATGCCCCTTTAAAAGAAAGCAAAGTAGTTTCTCTTGAGGGTTCCGGAGAGATATCCAACATGGATTCGCTGAACATATAGGAAAAACGGGCTTAAAATCGTCTAGGGAGTCAAGTTTGTTGGAAACAAATTGAGATTTCCATCAACCAAAATCCTTGGGTAATTATCACTTGGGTAGGTGAATAATTTGAATATTTTGAATAATATTTGAGTATTTTCTATGAAACCAACCGCAGTTTTGCTGGATGCCAAATGTACCAACAAAACCAAATAGTCGTCTATTTGGATCAAAAATCCAATATTTCGGATTCTGGAGGTGGATAGAGGAGGTACCAGGGGATTACACTATCATCCTGAGGCTCACGGGTCTTATAAATACAAATATATGACTGTCATTCAAGAAAAAAATGTCTGCTACCACATGGATCTGAACCTGTTTGAAATTTCAAATTGGCGGCTTTTGGGACGAAAAGGCCAGGGGACGAAATGACCGGGGATGAAATGACCGGGACGAAATGACCGTCGCCCAAAATATTGAATTTGAAGGTTCCGTCTGGTTCGCTAAATATGGTTCGCCGGTTTTCTGGTTCGCTAAATATGGCAGAAAATCTGGCTTGAACACAAAAGTGTCGACCCACCCACACACCATGCATGCCAAATACCGTATAGAGATACTCCTTGTACTGTTAGCGCCAAAAAGGAGCTTTTTAGTGACAAAAAGCCTTTAGCGCCAAGAAAAAGCTTTGCCTTGTGAAAACTGGCAAAATTCTCTTTTAAAGGGCCTGACCTCTTCCTACTCGTGGTCCCCCGCCAATTCAAAAATTTTCCTCGATCATGGACTTCTGTACGGATTTTTTCGCCACGTTTCTAACAAAACTAGGCCTGAAATCAAATTTAGGCTTAGTTTTGTTAGAAACCTAGCGAAAAATCCGTACAGAAGTCCAATGATCAAGGGAAAATTTTGAATTGGCGGGGACACCGAGTAGGAAGAGTCAGGCCCTTTAAAAAGTCGAGTAAGCGGCACTTATTAACTTGAGTGCTTTTTCAACAAGTTTAGTTTTGTTGTTCGGTCTGTCGTGTGCTCTCGCATTGATTTTTTGTGCTGATATCATTTTGATAACATGTCATATTTATTTCACAGGGTGCGGCAAATATTTTGAACTATTTGGAATGGTCATGACTTTTTTACTTTTCGAACATTCGTCGAGATTTTCTATTACCGTAATTCCTCTAATAAGCCGCCCCCCCCTAAATTCAAAAACGGGTTTCTGGTATTGTGTTTTTGACCTATGTTTTGAAAACCACTGTTAGGCAAGTCACCATCTATTTTGTAGCTCATCTCACTGGCTACAAATTGAGGGGTAACTTGCCAAAGAGGAGTCTTCAAAAAATGGGTCAAAAACACAATGCCAAGAACACGATTTTGAACCAGAGGGGGGCGGCTTATTAGAGGAATTACGGTAATTAGAAAGAAGGATTCTAGAAATTTGTTTGACATGTCATTTGTAACGTTTTGTTGAAAATTTTTGATTTTCGCTAGATTGTTAGAATTGTGCTTCATTTTTAGTCAAAACCGCATTATAAGCTTCAGCGCAAAGAGTGTGTACAGTGATCTTTCATGCAAGCTTGGTACTACCTTGGTGTGGATCTCTGAAGAAAGTGAAAGTTGTGAAATTTCCGAAAATACAAGTACACTAAACTCAGAAGCATGAGCGGACTTTCTTTGATTATCCATACCTTCATAAAAGATCACTGTCCACACTCATTGCTAAAGCGGAGAAGGTGATTTTGACTCAAAACGAAGCACAATTTTGACAGTTAAGCGAAAACTAAATTTTTAACATAAAGGAATAAAGAACTTGTAATACAAATTTCTAGAGTCTCTTATTTCTATAAAATCAAAACCTCCATGAATGATTGGAGAATAAAAAAACTGATGACCATTTCAAACAGTTCAAACATTTGCCGCACCCTGTAGTATATATGGGCAGAAAACTTGTACAATTTCCCAGGATAGTTGGTGATTCACCGTAATATATTCTTACCGGTGTCTTTCACCGCGTAAATTTCACAACCCCATCAAAAGTCATAACACAGACACACACAATTTTTAATGAGCGTTGCCGTATCTTTTTCCTTTACCGTATCACGGTAGGTCACGGTGGGCGGCACCGAATTGATCCACACCGAATTGATCCACACACGAATTAATCCACACACGAATTGATCCACAAAAATTTGTGCCGACACGAAATGCTTTTAAATTTTTGTGGATCAATTCGGTGTGGATCAATTCACTTAACGCCGGTCACGGTATCTCAATTTTTCTAGTTTTGTTAAAATCACTTGTCTATTTTTAACGATCACATTGGTATTTTCTGATTACAAACCAATCAATAGAGGTTTGTGATTTTATTGATGTTGTTTAGCGTCTAAAATGGCTGAGAACAACAACCCTATTGAACTGGAAGGTGGACTTGTGGTCGAGCAAATTGAAGCCCAAACACCGTCTTATGCTGCTTCTACTCGGGACCATCTCCCTGGTAATACCAAATTTTAATTCACCTGTCTGACATTTTGTTCTTTTTAGCCAGAATGCTATCAAGAAATATGTCGATCTGGAGCATGATTGTAAGCCATTTTCGTTTATTTTGACATTTGGATTTTAATTTTTTGTTCTGCAGAAAAGTGCAATTGGGAAGGTTAGTTCGTGTTGGCCATTGTTGAATCTTAAATTTTCTTTTTTTTTTCAGGATCTCACTCGACTGACTGGTAAACACTTGAAGCAGCCTCGTTGGTTTGTAATTCTGAATAATATTTAGTGCCGATAAATTACAACGAGCCTCTATCTCTGGTGCAGCGACTGGCAGAAAATATGCAGGTATTATAAATTTTGGTTTCTTAATTTCCTTGTGGTGCATTGGTATTTACAGATGTCCCACTTGATTGGAGAAGCCATCAGATGCACGGATCGAGCTGAGCGTTTGGAGGTAATGCTTTTACAACGTTCGTGCACGACTATTTTGTGATGTTGTGCCAAAATTGCAACGTTTTTAATTCTCACCTTTTTTTTGGATTTTTGTGTGTTTTCTTTTAGTATATCGGAGCCTTCGCGTCTTCCGCACTGTCCAGCATCCGTATTTCGAAGCCGTACAATCCTCTGTAAGAAAAGTTACGATTTATTTATTCATGCGTAGTATTCTTACTTTAGGCTATGTGAGACTTATGAATTGGAAAGGTAATTTAGCGGAGGATATATAACTTTTATTGAAAAGTAATTGTCCAGAGCTGACTTGGGTTTCCGTTTCGTCGCTGAGCAAGGTATGAATCTGCTCGAAATATATTGTTTATTGTTGCTTTTTAGTGTCGCATCATCCGCCTGTATCAGCGTTTCATTGCAATGCTGCGAGTTTTGAATTTTTGGGTAAGAGTTTTGTCTGATTGATCTACCAACCTACCCGTGGGCTTTCAGCACTATCGCTCCAAAGATGTCTTTCTACGGCCGTTCGATAACAATTGATCCTCAAGCTTGCTTCACTCTCCGACTGACTAGGTATTTTTAACCAGATAGTTGAGATGATATTTACTTTTTGTTACAGCCTGAATGAAACTTACACTTGGAAGGCTGTTAGCTGTGTCGTGCGCAACATCATTCTCGGAAACTTGTAAGTCCTAATCTGTAGGTTTTAATGTCCTTTTAATTGCTTTGCTTACAGATTCATGGCATTGGCAGGAACACTCACTGTGAAGCAATATGTGGGCGATTCGGAAACCGATATGCAATTTCGACTGACGTACACAGACACCAAGGCCAATGATGCTGAGCTCCTCGTGGTAGGTGAAATTCTGAGTGGGTATGCTCTTGTGGTGATTTTTCAATAGTTATGATTAATGCTTGTCAATTAAGTATTGTAAGAATACGCTCCATCTACGGAAATTGGTAAATTTTTGTTGAGCGCTGTTGTGTCTAAGAATGTCGTATTGCAGGATGACTTATATTGCCAGCTGCAGTCCCGACCAATTTGTCTTTGATGATTTCCGAGCTAATTTTCGTCTTCACTGTGACAGTAAAACTGAGGCCAGTTTCTTAATACACATGTTTGCCTGGTTAACTGTAATAAGTTGCAGGACAACTGTTTGCTAGTCAATGATTCGCGTTTGTTGTGGCACAAATACAAGGTAATTTTCCGTCTTGTTGTTATTATTGTCCCAATTTGTAAAATTTAGAAGCCTCCACGCTCATTTGAAGTAAGTGTGAAGTTGTTCTTATGGCTTACTAAAGCCTTATTTCAGTTCTATGATTTCACATACTTCGCTATGATGTACATTTTTTAGCTGAGTGTGTTTCAAATGTTGTGACTCTAAATTTTCAGGTTAAACGAAAGGGATCGTGTGGATATCGGGAGACTTCCGAGAACAGATTCACGCCTTAGGTTGGGTTTTTTAGGATTTCGTGACCTTTGCCCATAATTAATTAATTGTTTTAGACCAGATATACGGCATATGGTTCGTTTTTTACATTTTGTGTTTTCTTGTCGCTTTTGAGCTAAACGCAGCTGTATTTTAGGAAAATGGGAGCTTCGGTATTTTTTTTTTGGCATGCAACTAATTTTTTCTAAATTGCGCCTTATCCTTCAGACACTGCATCTTCAGAAAAGCAGAGAATCGAGCAGAAGCAGCGGGATGCTAAGCACACTCAATCTTCTAATAGTCCCATGTAATAAAAGCATGTGAGTATGCTGAGTTTGACTGTCAATTGTTTGCAGGTGGTTCTATGCAGTGAAAGGAAGCGATGAATTCGGCAGGGTTGGGCAGTGGCAATTCAATGGAAAATATTGGCAAAGGAACTTCAGCGGCTGTAGAGATATTTTCTGAGAGTCAGTGCAAGTGAAAGCTACTTGTTGCAGATATCATATGTAGCGTTGTATTCTCGTATTGTGTGTAAATAAATTACCGTTGTTTTTCCATTGTGGTACCCAAGCTTTTAGTTTTGTGTGCAGGGTGACGATTTTGGTACTATTTTAATGAAAATTACTACTTTGCTAGTACTTTTTTGGTACTTAAATAATACTTAACGGACCATGAAACTTGATAAGCACAGCAATTTGGAAATTTTGAATTCGCGCGGGACCACCTCAATTTTGTCAATATTGTTTTCGAATTGTTTTTTTGCATGTAAAATTTTTTCAAAATATTGTACTACTATTAGTCGAGCCCAACGTTGCTCGAGATTGCCGGATCGGACGTCTTATCCTACTTACACTTCACCATAACTACTTATATGAGTCCGTTCTAAAAATTTACTCATAAATGAAATTCTAATTTTCAATGCACAGAAAAAAATCAATCCAAAAACATTACGGACAAAATTAGGGTGGTCCCGCGCGAATTCGAATTCCGCAAATTGCTGTGCTTCACGGCCCCTCAAAAACAGCATTCTAGTGCATTTAAAAATAAACAAAACGCCAAGAATTTCAAAAAAACTTTTTCTGCGCTTTCTAAACAATTTTTAGCTTTCAGATACTTTGCTTGAATTTAGACAAATTTATTGCAAACCTGGACAATTATAAATCAAAAACTTTCACATCAAACAAAATGTTTCTCACAAAAGAGTCTTCCAATATTTTCTTGAGTGTCTTCCTTCTTTCACGCATGCAGGAAAGCCTTCTTTCATCACCATTAACTTATAGGGGGTATTCCCGAGTAGCACTTTGGGGTGGGGGGTTATAACCGAGTAACGCCAAGATTTGTTTTGTTGACATCACGCGTAAATTTAAAAATACAATACCGGATGTAATCATTGAATGAAAAAAGTGAAGGAAATTTCTTAGCGAAAGGGCGGTTGGTTGGCCGTTGGTGCAGGTTTGATATACACACTCCACAAAGATATATTAAACAAAAGTGTTTATTAGCAGCATTACAAACAGAGAATACTACAAGACGGTTAACTAGTTGCAATAGAACTACCATTGAGATCAGTACTTTCTTAACATCGCATTTGTCCCAGGAAAACCAACTGGCAAATCTGTGGAGGATTCCGCGGGGCTTGTATTGCTTCTCGTAGCCTTGAACTCAATCATGAACTAAAGCAAGGAAAGTAAAAGACTACCGTTGATTCGTGGAGACTCTCCCGGCTAACATTCCTCACTGATTTCTTTTGCTGCTTCGAGTGATTGTAGGGTTGGCGAAGCTTTAGAGCACGAGGACTGCGACGCAAGATTCGTTGATTATCCAGAAAGAGATTAGTCATCTTTAGTTGGCATTCCTTGGAGCTGGTCTTGGTGACGAGGCAAAGCTTGAAAACGTAAGGAGAGCCATCGACCAACAGACGCAGAGTTATCCACTTGAGGTGCTTGTAGATGAGTGCTGACGATTGCTTGCATCTCGCCACTTCATCGTCATCAGACACTAAATAAAAATGACAGTTAGCTGTAGAAACTCTAAAAGGTAACGAAAGTTTACAGTGGATAGCAAGTTCTCTGACTGTTTCTGATGTATCATCTTCCAGACTCACATCCATTTGTCGTTGCTGCTGCTCTAAATGGTGTAAACGTGTGTTCGGGATAAGAAAATAGTTTGAAAATACGAAAAATTTGTCTATCAATCTCATCTTTCGAAATGCTTTTTGAAAAATTCCACAATTAAATGCAACCACACAGGTAAGGTGGATCAATGTGGCGAAAATTATCTGCTTACCCATCACTGGTTTTGAAAAAAACTTACGATGCCATTGTTCCTTTCTTTTTATTTATTATTTACTATCCCGCTTCACTAAAACAAAAGAGCCTGTGAAATAATAGGTACCACATGGTAAAATAGCTTACAAAGACGGACCTTCCCAGCCTCCTTTGCTCTTGCGCTGAACTTTTCTTTGCCAATCGTCTTGGCACTTCTCGCTACCGTCAGAGCTGTTCTTGCTTCAGAAGTCCTCAGAACGTTGGCTTGCTTGGTTGCCGGCTGGTTATGCGCTGCAGTATCCTGTCTTGTTCGGACCATTGGGCTTGCCTAAGAACGCAAAAAATGATACTGAAATAAACGACAGACAAAAAGTGCAAAACCACAGTTTTTTTCGCACAATTCATATACCAAAATGTAGCCTGTATTTTTAGGTACCAGAAAGTCAGACCAAATTTTTCGAAGTCAGAATTTCCAAAACTGGAGACCGTTTTGAGCAAACAACTGGCATTTTTTTGAGTAAAAGTAGGGGTTTTTGGGTTTTTCATCTAACTTTTGCATAAGGTACCTTAAATTTGCATTTTTTGCATACTTCCTTGGTACTAAAATGCAGCAAATTAACTCGTCTATAGGGCCTCCAGTTGCGTTTCAAAAAAATCTGACAAAAAAATGTGCTAGGATCTCAATCAAGTCAACCAAATGAAAAAATATCTTTGAAGATTTTTATCGAAATTATTTATAATTTTGAAATTTTACATGTTTTATGGGCAAGTGATGGCTCATTCGAAAGCCCATAATGCGAGGAATTTTTCGGTTATATGCATGTTAAACTGGAACGGAAAAAAATCAGATGAGAAGCACAAAACAAAAAAGGTATAAAATTGACCATTATTGATAGTTTTGAGTTTGGCGCCAATTTCTCCTAATGCACTAAGATTCAAATTTTGAGGGGCCGTGGCTTATCAAGTTTCATGGTCTTTTAAAAGTACATGGGTAGTAATTTAGTACTAAGTACTTATTTAGTACTATAGTACTAATTAATTTAGTACTAATTTAGTACTATGGTGCTATTTTAGTACCATTACTTTTAGTACCCTGATTTTATATAGATATATTGCTGCTTTGTAATTAAATATTTCTGTTTTCTTTTATTTTTATAACTCACATTAAACACGATTTCAAAAAAATTTGTTATTTATAAGCGATCGAAGTGTAATTAATGAGGATGTCTTAGATATAGTTAGGCGATTTCTCAGATCAGTGGATACAAGGGAAAGCGCCGAGAAACCTGGTTCACTAGAAAAGCTTGAGCGCACAAAGCCTCAAGCGCCCCCTTTCACAAGGGCCCAAAATTCAAATTCATAATCATTAGGAGAAATTGGCGCCGAATGAAAATTTTTGAAAAAATTGTCAATTTTGGACAATGATTGTTTTGTGTTTCAGATATGATTTTTTTATAATTTTTTGTGGAATGCTGTTGCTCGAAAAATTCCGCATGGCAAGCGCTTTCGAATAAGCCATCACTTGCCCATAAAGCCTGCAGAATTTCAAAAGGACAATTTATTTCAGTTAAAAAAGCTCAAACTTTTTTTTATCTTGTTGACTTTATTGAGATTCTTGAGATTCTTCAGATTTTTCTCAAACGAAACCGAGGGCTTGATAGAGGAGTGAATTAGCTACATTTTGGTACCAAGGACGTATGCAAAAATGCAAATTTTTGGTGTTTATGCAAAAGTTAGATGGAAAATAAAAAAACCCCTATTTTTTTCGGAAAAAGGCCACTTCTTTGCTTTAAACGGTCTCTAGTTGCAAAATTTCTGACTTTACAAAAATCGGTCTGACTTTCCTGGTAGCTGAGTGTGTTGGCTATCTTTTGTGTATAGAAAAGTTCTAAAAATACAAAATTGGCGTTTCTCATACAAAAGTAAATTCAGCTCGTTTTTAGAGCTGAAGATGGTGTAGGTGAAATAGGTCCTCTGGAAATTGCTCTCAAAGAGCTCACGGACAAACCGATTCCGATCATCATACGCCGCTATCATACGCCGCCTACCAGATGGAAGTTTCGAAGATTGTGCTTTGATGAATTGCAAATTCTTGATGAGTGAGGAAGTATCGTTTAAATATAAATCCTTTGTTTCCGATGGAAATTGGCTGTAAAGATGTTGTTAGGTTGTTTCGCCCAAATAAATTTGTTTCTGATTGCCTTTTTTTCGCAGTCTAGTTTGAATCCTTGATTTCGTGAGAAAATTTGTGTGCAAAAGGCTCATGAAATGTCTTGAATAATTTTTCTTGCGCCAGCAATATTGGCTGAACCTTTATAGCTGAAAGTTGAATCAAAATTTAGCATAAATTAAGCTCTTGATTATAGTTCTTCTTAAAAATATTTGAAAAAATACTCGAAAAATTGTAAAAAAATAAAAAGGAATTTAAAAACTACCTAATTTTGCAATTTTATGCAAAAAATATTGGCGTTTTGTTTATTTTGAAGTGATTAGGATTTTGAATTTTGGGCCCCTGTGCTTTGAAAGGATTTGAAAAAGCTGAAAAGGTCGGCTTATTCTATTTTTTCATCCAAAATATAAAATACTATGCTTGCTGATTTTTTCTTCAAAATTCAAGCACATATACGTTTATTGGTCGTATAGAAACATAGTTGTTAAGCTCATTTTCCAATGAATCTTCTAGCTGTATAGCGTAATCCACTTGTCGCGGGCCAGGGGTGGATACTGTCACAGTTTTGGACTTTTCAGCCACCTGAATAACTATTGTTTTTGCCTTGATTTTTTATTCTTTATTATTTTCAAGAAAGTAAGATTTACGGTGTCTATATTTCAAGACGGAAGATATTGGGCTATTTGAGCAAATTGACTCTTAACAATAGTGTCAAAAAATGCGCAAAGTTTTCTTGTTCGAGATTATCTTAACTGCGTTCTAGCGTTAGGATGAGCGCTGATTGTGTCAATTGTGCTGATGAGATATCACCAACAAATAGAAAACTTTTCTAGAATGTAATTTAGGAGCATTTAGTATGCATTTTAAGCAGGGAACGTAACTGTACTTTTTAAAAAGATTTGTACTTTTTTTAGGACCCAAATTTTTTTTATTTTTGAAACTTTTAGTCAAAATCATTTTTTTGGTGCTCAAAAATCAATAAGCACTGGATAAAATGGCACTTTTTGACGAAAAACGACCAAATTGTACTTTTTTGGCCAAGTGTACTTTTTTTTCAAAATTTTGAGTTACGTACTCTGATTTAAAGGAGCATGATTGTCTAAGAGTTCCATACTTTTAAAGCCTTTTTACTTAAAAAATCGTACAAAACTGTTGTTTTGAACTTTGAAGTGATTTAAAATAGTGATATGGTTTTTGTGTGTATATTATTGTTTTCACGCTTGATCAACTCTTCATTTTCGGCCATTAATTGCTCTAGATCTTTGATCAAAACCACAACTAAAGTCTGAGCTACAGGCAATTGCTTTATGGTAAACGGCACATTTGGTAAAAAAAACTTATTGGTGAAGACACATTTAAAAAATATAGCTTTTAGTAAAGGCATATTTGATGAAAATTCCTCAAAGAAACCTGAAAAGGCCGTTACCAAAATCTTGTTTTACTTAGTGTGTCTTTATTTCAATTTTCACCATGTGTGCCGTTCAAATAATATTCCTTCACCTTTTCCGATACACCCGTAAAGTAATTCAACAAATTATTTTTTTCCAATTTTCTGCTTGACTTCTAAAAAATGGCTTTTCACTTTTTGCTAGGAGTTGTAGACATGCTAAAAAGACAGGCTACACACCAGAAAACAAAAAAATTATTGCAACCCAAAAGTGTATTCAAAATGGCTAATGTTTCGTTTCAGGACACATACAATTTTGAAAAATTCGTTAAAAAGAGGACCTTTTGTAAGAGCAGGACCAAACATTGTGGCACGTTATTGGGAGGTTCGTTAATAAGAGGTTCGTTAATGGGGTGTTTTAATGGGAGGTATTTTCTTTGTAAACCAACAAAATATTTTTTCAAGTTCGTTAATGAGAGGTTTTTGTTCATCGGGGGTTCGTTATTCGGAGGTTCGACTGTAGCGTGATCTTTTTTAAAGATCGTCTCCATTTGTGATGTAGTAAAAATAAGTTTATCCGATCATATTTAGTCCTAGACCCAGAATAAAGACAATTGTTGACCCCGCGTACATTAGACAACATAAGGTATCACAGGATAAGAAAATGAACTAAATTGGCAAGTCTAATAATTATTTTTATTCGAACAAGTTAAAGATCTTCGAGTAAAATCCTATGAGGAAAATTAGGTTTCTTCTTTGGTCTTTTCGAAAAGGGTGTTGTGGTAGCAGGGAATATTAGTTTTGCATTTTTCGTTCTACAAGTTGCACAACATATGTTTGAAAAGGACTTTGTATTGCAGAATTTAGATATGTGCATCTCGGGCAGATTGTTGCAGTAGCTTTCATTCACGTTTCGGCAATCTACAAACAAAACAAATTTGAAATTATGAACCCAGATTTCTGTGTAATGAATTTTAGTTTTTCAAACATACTTGCCTGACTCACTGCCACCAAGTTTTCATCCTTATTCATTAAAGCGCATTTTCCGCTGATACACCACTGAAGTTAATCATATCCAATTTTACATTAAAAATTTTGGCGCTAGTATAGAATACACCGCCACGCTCCCCCAACGACCCCCCCCCTCCCCTCAAGAATCTGACCTTTTCAAAATCGCTGTAACTACACTTTGGAACAACAAGTTTAGCCTCAGGACTTAGGCTCCAGGCTAGGCCAGCGTACGGAAGTTGTGACTAAAAATAAGTTTACTCAATTTTGTAAGGGGTCCGGGACATATATTTGGGCATTTTTACTTGAAGGGGCATACCAGCGCGTTACACCACAATTAAAGCGGGGGTCAGCACATTTTTTCTCACAAACTATTTTCTGTAAGCGTCCTACCTGACGTAAGTTTTCTGCCTAATTTTCAAAAGTAGTATAAGGTCATAAATATCAGATTCGAGAAGGATTTAGAACGAGTGAAAACAAGGATTATTTTTAAAAGATTGCTGATACCCGCCTCAATTTGCAGTGTAACGCGCTGGTATGCCCCTTTAAAAGGCCATTGCCGTCTGCGACAACGGTTGTTCCCCGCCAATTAAAAAAATCTAACCATTGAACTTCTGTACGGATTTTTCAAATTGTTTTCTAGCACAACTATACCTAAAATCAAATTCTAGGCCTTGATTAGGCGAAAATTTTTGAATTGACGGGGCACAATTCAGAACGAGTGGCCATGACCCTTTAAGGTTAAAAAATTAAAATCATTAATTTTTGGGTATTCTAAAAATAGGGGGGGGGGTGGTATTCTATACTAGGGTCAAAATTTCTTAAATATTTTTACTTTTAAATCGCCGTTTGGGCTTCCACATCTTGTTCCATCCATCAGAGGAAGAAATGCTGATATTTTATTTGATTGGACGATGTCTTTTAAACTTCTAACTACAAATACCTTTTGTTTCGCATGGCGCCGATCTCCTCAGCCTACGATCTTTGCACCTTTTAAATTATGTTCATACGCTGATAAATAAGTCTTCAAAATAACTACCACAGTCTACGACAAGGATCTATTGGCAGAGTGGTGTAGTAGAAGTCCCTCCTCTGTAACACGCATTATTTTAAAATTGCTAGGCTAAAAACATTTTGGGGCTGTTGGATTATATTTCAAGGACGGTTTTGCACTACTACCCTGCACAAACCGTAATGCACACCGAATGCTATTTTGCACTGTTTGTTCGCGTCAAACACTTCTCCTGGTTTCTTCACTCTCTGACCAGCCCTAGGATGTGGCGACATATTTTTGGGAAGGATGCCATTCAGCATCAATTCATGGTGTTTCTCTGGACCAGGTAATTTTGAGGAATTTGTTCGCAAACAGCTGGCCTCTGTTGAGCTAGAAGTTAATTTTTTTCAATTTTAAGTTAAAATTTTTGCAAACAAATCATTTTCAAAATTGTAAATTTCTATCTTAGCTTTTCAACCCTAATATAATAAAAACCTGAGGTATTCCTCCACCTCTTTGGTCGAGCACTCACTCAGCAAAAAAGCGTTGTCAAAAGTTTTGCCGAACTCACTGCCTGAAGAGGTGGGAGCCATTAAGAAATTGTCTTTGCCAGAGCAATTGCCTGTCCAGCCGTCGTGAAATGCGCCCAGACTAGAACACGAAAAAATTAGATGTGTATTTACCGTATTTCCTCTCTTAACTCTGCATGCTATAACAACTCCCCACCCCTCGTTTTTTGACTAGGATTTCAGAGTTAGAGCTACTTTCGATTAAAAATTTCAAATGTTTTTTAGGGGTTTAAAAATAACTCCAGATGGTAAGTTAATAGAGGAAATACGGTAAATGGTTTTCTGAGTCACCTGTGGACCATCTCATGTGCTGCTATAGCTGCACTGCTCAGCCCACCCACATCCTCGACTACCGAAGCAGAATCGGTGCCCATACACATTGCTCCCACATAAGCCATTCCTTGGGTGGCTGAGTCGTTAGCTTGCGACAACAAGTCTAACCTTAAAAAATTGTAGTTAATTCAAGCAATTGATCAAACAGCGGGCGTATTTCATGTGGTCTCTTTGACACACTCAATACAGTCAAACCTCGGTTATCTGGCAATCCAGTTATGCGGCACTGGGTTTTTTTGTCAATAACTTTTTTGGCTCTACTGGAGTTGCCAGTGCCAAAAACAGCTTGATCCCCCTGTTGTTTTTTTTCATCTATGAATTCAGCTTGGTCCCCTCTGTTGATTTTTTTTTGGCACCGGCAACTCCAGTAGAGCCACTTTTTTACAAACTTTTTGGAAAATCGGAAGATAGCTTGGTCACTTAATTTTTGATTCTGCGTTCAATGGCTATTGCTGTCTTTTTTCCTTTTTAACATTTTTTTTCGAAAACTAAGTAGAATACGATAATTTTGGGAAATTTGAGGAATTCGAAAAAATAAGTTAAGAATGAAAAAAAACGGAAAAAGCCATCCGATGCAAAATCAAAAATCGAAATACCAAGCCATTCTGCGATTCCCCAAAAGTTTGTGAAAAAAAGTTATTTACAAAAAACCCAAAAGTGCCGGATAAGTGGAGTGCAATGGTAATAAATTACCGAAAATAACCGAGGTTTGACTGTGTATCAGATGTTGGCTAATACCTTGTAAACACAACCATATGTTCATAAGCAGGCATAAGGAATGTGTGTTTTTCGGCCCATTCATGTATTAAATGCACTGCTTCTAGACCATCAATGCTCTTCCATGAATGGTGCCTAAATTGCTATATTTATCGTATGCATCTATTGAAACACAAATTACCGATTAAGCATGGTTCTGTTGAATGGATCATGTGGCTGTTCCTGGTCATTAGTCGCATTGGCTGTTGTATTGGCGATGGGTGGACCATCAAAGTAATCACTGCTCATGGACAGTGTAGTGGTCATTGAGCTGTTGCTATTGTTGGTGTAATACAAATAATCTTGGTATCTTTGCTTAACCAGAGGTCCTCGCAAAGGGCAATCTTCAGGCCGGAGAATTGGAATAGTGCCAGCTAGTCTTAGTTTTACTTTTTGTGTGCCAAAGAAATTCCAACGGTTGAATATTGTCCTCAACTGATTTTTCCTTTTTTCTTAGAAGAATAAGAAAATAAGCAATATTGGTTTTTAGATTTCATTTGCATTTTATCAATTCAGCTAACCGATGGTCAGCTGTCCCGGTTTTTAGGTTAATTTATTTTAAAAAAAGTCGTAATAACCGTTGGTTATTATTAGGGTTGGCCAATGGTATTACCGAAAATTTATTAATAAATGACTGGAAAAGAGTAGTTGGTAATTTAGAATTGGTCAAAAGTGTTTTGTTAAAAGTGGGACCAGGGCAAAAAAGTAAAATCAAAAAATTTAAGTTTTTTACGATATGTTTGCGCATGCGTGAAAAGTATATAATAGTATGCAAACAGTATGCACGAATAGTCTATTGTACGAAATTTTTGACTTTTTTCACTTTTTTTTTGTCTTGGTCCTCCTCTTAACCATTTGCTAATAAATTACCGAAAATTACCGGAAATCGGTAATACCGTATTTCTTCTAATAAGCGGGCAGTCTCCAATAGTCGTGCAGACTCTAATAAACGGGCACCCTAGAAGTTAATCGGAAAATAAACAGGCAGTCTCCAATAAACAGGCACCGTACCACTTCGCCCCCTGTAGAATCCACGCAATCCTCAAACAGCACTAAAAAGTTGTTTTTTGCTGTTTTTCGCATCATGCTTCGAGATTAGGGGGTATTGTACGATTCAGTCACCACTTTTGTTAAATTTTAACCATTTTTGTTGTTTGTTTACCAAAAAAAAGTTTGATCGAAAAAATAAGCGGGCAGTCTCTAATAAACGGGCACCCTAGGAGGTGATTGGAAAATAAACGTGCATGCTCGCTTATTAGAAGAAATACGGTATTACCGGAAAAAAAAATTACCGGTAATTTCCCAACCCTAGTTATTATGGTTAGTGAACGTAAGTCAAACATGGTTACGCCGCAGGCCCGAAATTTCGGCGCTACTGGAATTTACCCCCCGTTCCCTCAATAAATCCCCCGACTTAGCGCTTAGGCTTTGTCTTAGGCTTCGAGCCTTAGGCTTAGGGCCGAACCGTACCGATTTCAGCTTTTTCAAAAAAATATCGTTTTAGGTACCCCTAAGAAATTATTGGAGAGGGGCGGGGGGCATATATTCCGGTAGCGTTTTATTTTTGGTGGTTTTACTAAAATAACTGCCGGTCAGTCAACTGTTTGTAAGGCGCTATACGATGTCAGGCAGAGTAGCCGAGCAACCACATTTTGAAAAAACCCGAAAATTTTTGACCTCCGACTTTCCTTCCGGCTAGTCTGCCAATTACCCCACCCCCATTTTTACCTTCCGACTTCTTTTCTGACAAAAAATATTTAGAAATTTTTTACTTTTCGGTCTTCACCGCTTGCTAAAGATAGATTGCCATGCACTACCAAGTTAAACAAAATGTTAAAAAGTAGTTACCTGCTCAAATATTCCGTTTAAATATAAGTTGAGGGAATGGTAAGCGGCGAATTCATCGCCATGCTGAAGCTCTACAAATGCTTCATACAGCGAATGATCAGCGACCAAAAGGAGATTTAGTTCGAGTGGAGCCTCACTCTTGCTTTTTGTTCCATTCTGTGGAATGGGTGTAGTTGACAAGTTTATTTTCTTTTGATTTTCAAATATATGCTCCAGCAAGTTGATATCTTCAATCAGAGAAGTGTTTTCCGTAAAAACCATCGTCTCAAAATATACTTTCAAAATTTTAAAAGATTGTAAAAAGACACCTTAGAGAAAGTGACATTTGCAAATTCCATCTCTTCTGTTACTTCTACTGTATCTAAAAAAATATTGGCAGTGTATCAATTCGGAATTCAGGCCGATGTACCGTATTTCTTCTATTAACTCCCCATGCTCTAATAACCCCACCCCTTTCAGGCGTTGAAAAAATAACTACCCGTGAGAATACGGTAATGTAGAGTTTTGAATCGCGAGCTATTTTTGATCAAGAGTCTTGGTCGGATTCATGTCCCAGTATAGCGTTTGCCTGCATCTATAACTCTTAATAGATATTCTCTTAATAGACTCATCTAGGCCCTAGTGCAGAAGCTGTTGCCAAAATTTGCCTTGGTCCCCCCTGTTGTTTTGAAGGTGATCTATATTAAAATAACTATAATGAACAGGGGGACCAAGGCATATTTCGCAAAAAAACAACAGGGGGGACCAAGGCAAATTTTGGCAACAGCTTCTGCACTAGGACCGATATTCTCTTAATAGACTCATCTAGGCCCTATCCCTCAATGGAGGGTTTTTTTGCCTTGGTCCCCTGTTGTTTTTCTGTAATTTTTTAGGCTTCAGGATTAGGCAAGGGTTGGCCAGCGTATGTTAGGACGGACTCAAACGTATTTTAGACTCATGATTAAGTTCGTCCTAACATACTCTGGCCAACCCTTGCCTGAGCATTAGCCTTAAAACTCACTTAAAACAACAACAGGGGGACCAAGGCAAACCCCCCATTGACGGATAGGGCCCTAATCTATGACTGGCTAAGAGACTTTTGGCCTTGTGGGTTATTTATAAGGGAATTTTTCAGGCTTCATTAGGCCAGCGCCCGCTAGGCCGGACCAAGGGCGGTTATTTATGACTCTTTTGACGGGAGCGTGGGCGGTTATTTATGACCCACAATCAGAGTAACTTTAGTATAAATCCTTGATCCTGAACTCTATTCGTCAGCCGGAACCTGGTGGCCTTTGCATAAACAAGATCAAATGCCTACTTAGTTGAGCCTGCACCATTTGAATTAAGCCAAAAGTCAATAAACAAGCTATAGTTAGTAGTTGTAGAAGATAGTAAGTGCTACCAGAAGAGTAGTGCATAAGGTGAGAACAATAGACCAAACAAACCAGCTTAAACCAGAACGGCTGGTAGTATTGACACAACAGCAAAATGAGGATGGCTCCCAAACTTATATTGGTTGGTTTTGATTAGGAAGAGATAAATCGAGTATGATGGATGTGCCTCACAATTCCACTCCTCTGACCAGCCAAATAGACTTGGTCTATTTGGAGTCAAAGGCCGCTTAATGGGTTAGTCATCTGTTGTGCTCCAATCATTGAGTCATATTTACATTTAACTTTTGCAAAAATATTGGAAAATAGTGAAATTTGGAAAATTGATCTTGTAGAGCTTATAATAGCCTCTGCTCTAATATTATTTCTCTTTAGGATTGTATGAGAACAATGTCGGTAAAAGTTCACCAAAGCAAAAGCTCGAAGAATTTTGCCACACCCTTTCCAGTGCATCAATACCAACATTACAAACCTGATTGGGCTGAAAGGTTTCACAGTCGCGGGAGTAAAATAGACTCGCAAGGGAACCTCGCGAACTTGTTTTATTTCGCAAATTAGAGTCTGGTCTCACTGGATAGCTAATATGCGACTTAAAATCAAATCTGTTGAGATCTCGGTCCCATAAGTCAAAAAGTTGAGATGAGAGGGCCAGTAAAATATTGAATTGGCTTTACATAGCTGCGGCTTTATAAATGCATCGCCTATGTGACAGGTTCGAATACCACTGGGTGCAACTAACTTTTTCACTTCAATTTTTAAACTCTAGACTTTGCTAATAACCTTTTTGGGTGGCTAAGAGTCTGAAGACCATTCAGAACCCAAACTTGTAAAAAAGTGGGTAAAAATGGGTGTGCACACAGTGGCATTCGAACCTGTCACCTAGGCAATGCGTGTATAAAGCCCGTATTTAAAGTCAAAGATGCCTTGGTCCCCCCTGTGGTTTTTCAATACTTTACTGGCCCTCTCATCTCAACTTTTTGACCTATGGGCCCGAGATCTCAACAGATTTGATTTAAAGTCGCATACCGGCTATCAAATGAGACCAAACTATAATTTGCGAGTGAAAAACAAATTCGCGAGGTTCCCTTGTCAGAAAATAATTAACATGAATCAACAGACGAACCTTGATAAACGGGCACCCCAAAAAGTTCGTTCCCGCGCTGGGTCCGACATTTTTTAGCTCGATTTTCAAAGCTTTTTTAAATTCTGTTTTAACAGTCCAATCCCAAATATCGCACGGATTCCGATTTTACCGATCGTTTTTCAGAATCTAAAAACTTTTTTTTTCTAAAAAAGTGAAACCTGGATAAACGGGCACCCTAAAGTGCGGTGCATAATTATACGACCACCCCTATTTTGCGAATTTCGGGACTTTTAGAAATAATTCCTAAAATCTACTACCACCATTCGAAAAAGCGCGCTGAAAAACGGTGGTTTTGCTACAGTATCGATAAGTAGCCGATATTTTTGTAAGAAATTTTTTCAAAAATGTGAAATTTCGGCGGTGCATATTTATACGACCACTATGAAGACAACTCTTTATTCCCGCAAAATCATAACAACAACGATACGTAATAACAAAGACAGGGAAACTTAATAGTCCGTGAGACCACCAGAACGATTTATGACCTGAAAGATTCTATTTGGGATGCTGTCCACCAATTTTTGGATGTCCTCGAGGGAAATTTGCTGCCACGCTTCCATGATTGCTGCTTCTAGCTCTTCCACGTTTCCAAACTGGCGATTGCTGTGGTAGATACGACGAACCAAGATTCCCCACAAGTTTTCCATGATATTGAGATCCGGAGAGCACGCAGGCCAGTCAAGAAGAGCGATTTTCTGATCATTAAGCCACCTAAAGTTCAACCAAAATTATCACAAGCCTTCAACAAAATTTAATTTTATCACTTTTTTGTCTCTTTGCTCACATGAATCGATGCGTTATCCTGCTGGAAAGTGAGTGAGAGACGATGGAACCGTTGCAGATATGGCACCAAATTTGAATTGAGAAGTCCCGAAATTCGCAAAATAGGGGGTGGTCGTATAATTATGCACCGCACTTTATTTCAGAAAAATTTGGATTCTGAAAAACGATCGGCAAAACCGGAATCCTTACAATATTTGGGACTGGACTGTCAAAAAAATTAAAAAAAGCTTTGAAAATGGAGCTAAAAAATGTCGGATCCAGCGGGGGAACGAGCTCGATTCGCACCTTTGAAGTTTCCAATTTTCGCATAGATGACATTTGGTTTCTTCTCCCAATTGCATAATCATCAGTAACGCATTTTTTATCGTTAGTACGGACCAGAACATTTTTCAGATGATTAACACGGGAATTTCTGACTGCAACGTTGGACTGCCTGGAGGTTTTGAGACCTGCTGAGCACGAATATCGCAAAATCAGACGTGAAGATCTTTGTGCAATGCCCTCAAATCATAACCATTTCCAGTAATGGCAGCCTAGTCATGGATGGACATATCTAGTGTGATGTTACTGTATTTAAATTAAGGATTTAAGAATTATTTTAAAATTCAGATACGCTTAGCAAAAGAAGACTCACCAGAGACATAATTATTTTTCGCCATGAAACTTTCACAAATAATGTCTCTAAAGAAGCATGCTCACCTGTTTAAATTTGTCCCCGCCAATTCAATTTTTTCCTTATCATTAAGCTTCTGTACAAAATTTTTTAAAAATTTGTTTCTTATAAAACTATACCTAGGTGCAGTGGATAAGCGTCACTGTTGCTTGGCTTAAAATGGTGTGTAGGTTTGACTCCACCTAGTGGTACGCTAGTTTTTTGTCTTGCTTGGCCAATATCTAGGGGTAATTTGGATCTCTGATCTCGAGTATGTTTTCAAAAAGTCGAATTACCCCTAAATATTGGCCAAGCGAGTCAAAATAACAGGCGTACCACCAGGTGGAATCGAACCCGACCCCAACTCGACAACGCCAAAACTCGCCAACGAAAGTGAGTTTTGCCGTTAGCGAAATTTGACGTTGGCGAGTCTTTTGCGTTGGCGAGTTTCTAAAAGCCAGCCACTAACTTCAAATCTGGCCTTGGTCTTCCAGACAATTATTTTTGTGAATAAAATATTTTTCGCAAAAAATGCTCGAAAAACAATAAAAACAAATTAGAAAAAGTTAACCATATTTGGAAGACATTTAATCTTTTTTGAAAGTGCTCACAGCCCCCTGTGGATTAACTGAAAAAAACTTCCCACTTTTAAAAGACTTTTAAGATTTACGAAAAATGGCAAAAATGCACGCGATTTTATTCCAACATTTTTATTGGGCTACTTTTATGCTTTTTCCTCCAAATTTGCTCATCATCATCAAACAAATTTGTGGTGTTTACCAACTGCAAAACAGGGGGCTCAGATGTTTCGTCAGATTTATTAAAGAGCGCTAACGTCCCAAAACCTCTTAAAACCCTTATTTTTTTCTCACCATCCGCCTACAAACACACACAAAACATTTTGGTCGTAATCTTTTTCCTCTTTGTCTCCAAAAAAATTGTTAGAATAAAAGCTGGTGCTGGCCAGCTTGCTTTAAATAGAACAGCAGGAGCAGGAAGAGCCAATTGTCTGTTTAGTGGGAGCAGCAGCTTGGACAGCCAGAGGCGATAATCCCTCGAGGACAGGAAGGGCCCTCTGCCTTTATTGACAGCCAGTAACTGGCTGGCCAGACCAGCAGGCAATAGCCAGGCAGTCAATATTGGCTGAGATAGCAGCGGAGTTTCAGGGAGCAGCAGCAGTTTTCTCTGGGTTCTTAAGTTTATTTATGTGGTAGGCTTGAGCCTAGGGCTAAAACACACAGCCTACTGGAGAGGCAGATGCCTACTCACTCTTTTCTATTAGTTCCAAATTCTCTTTTTTAGTGGGGGAACTCGCTAGTGCTGGTGCAGCGACCACTTTGAACATGAAAGGCGGAAAAATGTTTTGGCCACTTTTGCTCTTCTTTGGCTATTTTGTTTAGCTGGATGGTTGTATAGAAGATGAGGGGGGCACACACCCTAAACCACCACCACAATACATTGGTGCTAGTTGAAATGCCAATTTGCTTTCTTCCTAGTTTTTACTTTTTTTAGTTCTTTCAACTTTTTGTGGTGTTCAGAGTTAGGCTGTGAGCCTTTAGAGTAAATCTATAGTCGACGAAATTATTTCGGCTTTTACAATTGTTGACCATAGGCTATTGAAAAAACAAACATTTAATGTTGCTGCTTTTTTAACTTGAAAAAGAATTTTCAGCCCTACAGTCAAACCTCTTTAAACCGGCACCCCCAAAAGTTCGTCCCCGCCTAGGGTCCGACGATTTTTTACCTATATTTTTGTACTGTTTTGGCAGTTCTGTTTTGACAATCTGATGCCAAATATCGCAAGGATTACGATTTCGCCGATCTTTTTTCAGAAACCTAAGATTTTTTTACTAAAAAATCAAAACCTCTTTAAACCGGCACCCTATTTCAAAACTTAAGTTTGCAATTTTAACCCACTTTTTTATTTTTATGTAACTTTTTATATCTTTGTATTATTTTAAAATAAAAATTCAAGTGTACAGAGGTCACAAATATCAGATTTTGAACTACAAAATTAGGAAATAATTTTTGAGAACGGAAAATGCAAAAGTCTTGAAAGGTGCAAAAAGTGTTTTGCCAAATAAAGGCTAAACATTTTTACTTTCAGAAAAATCAGATTAACTTTCCAAAAGATACATGTGAAAACAAAAAAAAACACTCAAAAACTTCCAATAACTGGTAGAAACATTTTTAGGCGTTTTGAGAAGTCGTAATTAGTGCCTAGTGCTTATTTTATTCTGAACAATATGATTTTAAATTTGAATTTTTAGAATCTCATTAGTTAATTGATTCTCCCTTCAGCTAGAAAATAAGCAGAAACCCTACAGTTGATACAGATTTTTACAGATACAGATTTTTATTCCTCGCCATAACAAAAAAATACGTTTAACGGTCTAATTCTTTTTTACAAATTTTGTCAATAAAAATTTAGCTTTTTTCAAATTAACCTTTAGGTATAGCTAGAAATGAAAACACTAATTTTTTTTAACACTGATTTGTAAGCCAGCTTTCCGCTAACTATAGACGAATGGAAACTGACCACTTACATAGTTAGCAAGGGTTTATTTATAATAAAATAGCCAGTTCTGTGAATTTTTTTTCTGAGATCGCCAAATTAGTTCGAATTCCTAACAATTCTGTACGAAAAAGTAAAATTTTCGAAAAACTATTGCTGGCTAAGATAACTTTAGACCGTTTAGAGATAACAGGAAAATTGAAAATTTTGAATAAAATTTTGTTGCTGTCCTAAAATTTTTTTATTGTCCAGAACTGGTCAAACGCTGTCCTTATAAAAGTGACCTTATATAGACGGTCATTTTAGCTAAATTTCTGTATGACCAACCAAACAAAAAAAGGTGTTCTTTAACTAGTGTGTCCTTATATGGAGGGTCCTTGAATATTTTACGTGAGCGCGGGCCAAAAAAGGTTTTTCGAATTGAGGTTTGCCTGTGGAGCTAAAAAATATGTAATTAAGACATTCGAAAAACGGCCTGGACAGCCCAATTTTTTTCGCTCGTAAAATTTGTGGTAAATATTTTACACGATTTCTATACGGTGGGTAAAATCTCTGGGTATTTACAGATAAATATCCGGGTATTTACCAATTGGTCAACCATAGTTTCATTGAACACTTTACCGTGTTTTTTCATCAAATAAATACCAAGTGAAAGCAAATCATAATTCTGTAAAGTTTTTTTCTATTTTTACACATAAATGTCATTTATCGTCATTTATGGTATTTTCTTGTAAAACTATACAAAGGTTATTGTTTCTTGTTGATGTTTATCATGACTGCAGGTGAAAAATCCCGTCAAAATCATTAAATCTCCCGTCAAATTTTAAAAACTTTTTGTTCTCGGTGTTAGCTTTTTATTTTTTTCACCAGCATGTAGCCCTAAATCTCTAGTTTCTAATGGCTGTAACCATAGTCGGGGTTAACTTTTAGGGTCAAGTTTCTCTTAAATTCAAAAAATGTCAATATTTTTCTTAATATTTTTTTATTTCGATATTTATGACCCCTTTTTGTGCTCTACACGAAAATATAGGCAGTTTTTCCGATTGATTTATAAAAATTCGACGCAGAAAAATAGGTGAGTAAAAAAAATTGAGGGGTCAACTGGGGTCAACTTAGGGTCAACTCTTGCTAAAATTTTGTAGAGACATGATTTTGAATTTCTGTTAAAACTATTTTGTAAAGCTCAAAAAGTTAAGTGGGGGTCATAAATATCAGATTCGCCACTTTCCCTTTAAAAAATTGATATTTTAGCAATTTTGACAAAAGTTGACCCCAAAAAAGTTGAGGGGTCAACTCGACTATGTTTACAGCCAATGAGCTATTAACTGGCTGAATAAATATAAAAATTATGAGAAAGATTTTGTTTTTATTTAAACCCATGTCCTTGAATTAGAACACATAACTCTCCAAATACTTTGTGGCATTATGTTTTTAGATATGAAAAATCTAACATTTTTAGGCACACACCATTCATAAAAGCCCTTTTTCTTAACTACATTTTCAGTGGTCGTGTGCCTAAAAATGTTAGATTTTTCATATCTAAAAACACAATGCCACAAAGTATTTGAGGAGTTATGGGTTCTAACTCAAGCCCATGGGCTTCAATTAGATTATTTACGGTATTATAAATTCTGTATTGCTGTCAAAACTCGGCTACACGCCACCCGAGGTTATGATATAACTGGGGTTATAACTGGGGTGTCAATGAACTAAGAATATTCCAATACTTAGCCAAATTGGTTTTATACGCCGTTATGACGAAACACACCCAAAAACCCAATTTAAGTTGATTTGTACTCCTGATTTTTTTTGATTTTTTCCTAAAATTTTTGTTACCAAGATGACCGTAATAATCTAGCGGTCATTCTGACTATAAAATTTCTCGTAACAGAAAGAAAAAATTCTTTCAATCAAATCAATTTAGGATTGGTTTTTCAAAGCTTTAATTTTGCATCAACCCTACAATTAGGGTGACGTATAACTGGGGTGACGTAAGTATAACCGAGGTTCGATTGTAATACCTTTTTAAGAATAAAACAAAAATTCATTAAACAGCGTTTCAGGCAGAAATGCGACGTCTATTTGGCAGTAAGAAAAGACAAATTCACAAGTCGCAATCTGCGCATGAAGGCAGGCGTAACAAAGTGAATGAGAGTCAACCAGGCACTTCCAATGGAGGCATACTACTCACTCCCAGCAGGACATTTGATGCATCCCGGTTAGCCTACACTATGTACATGCCCATCTACAAGTGGATAGCTTAATTTAGGGACCCTGATTAAAGAGACCCTAAATTCAGAAACAGGGAAATCCCCACTATTTTCACCGCATTTTTTCTAAAAGTGGAATGCGTCTAATTAGGGACGCTCTATTATTAATCCATCCCCCCCCCCGCCCATCCCTCTCACATCAAGTTTACAAAAGACCGCGACCACCGCGACCCTAGCTGGGCTGTAGCCTACCTCCCCCGTCAGAACTTTAGCCTATTTGTCCCCCTGCCCCAGCAACAAACAGCCCCCCCTCCCGCCCTTCAGAAAATCCTGGGTACACCTATGGCGACCACAACTCGATTCTTGGAAACCAAGACCAAATAACTGCACAATCATAGCTGTGCCCTACTTATTCGAAAATAAAAATCACCATTGTCATCAACTGCGATGGTTCTTTCACTGATTTTATTTATTTCAGAAACTACCGTTCTATTGACTTTGACAGGACTAGTTCAGGCTATCGCTCTTCCACTGACGAGAATCGATTTGACCCTGAACTAGATCGCTCAATGATGCAGACCATAACTGATAGCAAGTATGAAAATAGAAGACCCAAATTCACTGCAGTCGGTTAGCTAGTTTTAGTTTAAAATAACTCTATATTTAATATTTTTTTGCCCAACCTAATTCGTCAGATTGTCCAGAATATTGAAATAGTTCTAATTTTATCGATCATTGCTGAGAAACACGATAGTTTTGCCATTTAGACTTATGGGCTCGATATAGCATTAACTTTTTAGGGTTTAGGCGTATGCTATATAGAGCGCTGCGGTTAAAATGGGAAAATCGAAATTCTCGCGATAATTTCGAACTAGACTGACGAGTCAATTTTGGCGAAAAGCTTTAAAAATAGGAAATTGGACCATAAACAGAAACGCACTTTTTGGTTAGATGCGTCAGTTCTTGGGTAGATGAAACTTGCCTCTATTAGTTCTCTATGGCAATTATTTTGAATTTTTTCTGGCGGTAAAGAATTGTTAGAGTGGATTCAAACAAATCTGTAGTTTTCAACAAAAATGACAAAATAGTAATCCATAGTAATCCAATATCTAAGATTTTTATTACTTTTCAGTGGATGCCAATTTCCAAAGGCAGTGTCTTGAAGCACACAATCTTGTGCGACAAAAATACGGTTCTCCTGCTCTTATATGGTCTATAACCCATCTTTATTTCAACTTTTTAATAACTTTATATATCTTAGGTCACAAGAACTTGCAGACCTAGCAAAAACTTGGGCAATAAAACTAGCAGATAGGGGAAGAATATTGTATCCCGAACTTCCCGGTAACTTTATTCTTATAAGCTATCCTGAATCGCATTCATTTGTACAGGCATTGGTGAGAACATCCTTTTGAACGTTGATGAAACAGGTGACCACCTCACAACTGGCTCAGAACTGGTCGCCCTCTGGGCAACTGAAGCCGAATATTTGGATTTTAGCAAGCCTCGCTGGAACTCCAGTTAGTTTTTGAAGTTGAGCCCATAAGTTTTTTCATTTTTAGAGTGTAAAAATTTCACCCAAGTGCTTTGGCGATCTTCTATTGGTAAGTTATTTATTTTATTTATTTTTTTTATTTATAAACAATTAAACGTGTTTTCAGAAATGGGAGTCGCAAGATTCTGGAATACTGCTAAAAACTGTCTTGCCGTTGTTGCCTTTTATAGACCTGCTGGAAATTCTAACGCGCCAGGTTGAAATTTTTGGGAGGACAGTCCACTCTCGATTTAAGGAAACTCAGGGGACCGACCAAAAATATATACTTTGATTAGCCCGATTTTTTAAATTTTTTTGCCAGTTCTACCACTGACAGTTTAGTCCCAAATATAGCAAGGATTCCGACTTGCCAATCATTTTTTGGAAATAAAAAATTTCCTTCTAAAAAAGCAAAAACTCGATTTAAGGACAGACTTTTTCAAAAATTCCTGTCCTTAAATGGAGTTTTTTGCTTTTTTAGAAGAAAAATTTTGATTTACTGAAAAACGATCCACAAAATCGTAATCTTTGCGTTATTTGGGATCAGACTATAAAAACAGAACTGGCAAAAAATCAAAAAATCAGCCTAAAAAAGTGTCAGAACCAGGGTTGGAACGAACTTCTGTCCTTAAGGGCCATTGCCATCCACGACAACGGTTGTCCCCGGGAATTCAAAAAATTCTCCCGAATCATTGAACTTCTATACGGATTTTCAACTTGGTTTCTAACGGAAGTATACCTAAAATTAAATTCTAGGCTTGTTTTGTTAGAAACCAAGTTGAAAAATACGTACAGAAGTTCAGTGATGAGGCGATAATTTTTGAATTGGCGGGGGACGATCCAGAACGCGTGGCTATGGCGCTTTAGTGGACTGTATGCTTGAAGTAAAAACAGATTGTTGTTCAGAGTCAGAGTTTACATTTATGAGACAATAGAAAACAAATACAGTGGATATCCTCAACTCCCCGCTCAAATTCGTCCCCAGCCCTTTTGACTCAATTTTCGAGGTCTATAACTACCTTCCGTCCTCGAATAAAGAATTTCTAGCACTAAATTTTATTTTGACCTTTTTCTTAAAATTTTGTCCAATTTTTTACAATTCTTGACACTATCATGTAGCCCGAATCTTGGCTTTCTAATAAGCTATCAAACTCCGTTGAAAGATTTTAGCAATGTAGAGATTAAAAGTTTTTCAAAAGAGAAGGATGTTTTTTATTATTCAGTGGAGTTTGAAAGTTTTTTAAAAAGCTAAGATTCAGGGCTACTTGCTAGTGCAAAAAAATTAAAGAAAAACGTCAAAACAAAATTTAGTCGCAAAAATTATTTATTTAACGGCAAAAAATAATTTTATTCTTTCTATGTATTTATTCATGAGTTAAAAAATTAATTATTGCTTTTTTGCAAAATAAATCGGCAAAATAAGACAATCCTGTCAAAAGAGGAAACGTAAAGAACCTCGAAAATTGGGTCAAAAAGTGTTGGATTAAGCTGGGGTACGAAGCTGGATGGCGTTTGGCTGTAGCCAAAAAAAAACACTGATAATTTGCATGAAAAATTCTTTTAGTCATATTATTTTTTCATAAAAAGCGATAATTGACTTTTATTTGCAGGAGAATTTGCCATAAACTTGCCTTCGAAGTCAGAAGTGCCAGATGATGCCCGTTCAGCCACTCAATTGGAGAGTCTTATTTATTCTATGAATCGTGCTACTCTCAACGATGGATATTTCCTTAGTTCTAACTCAACTCCCGCTAGATTCCCTCCTGCAGCTCGTCATTATTCTAGTCCTCCTAGGACATGAAAATTTTCCAACAAATAAACAACTTAATATTTTACGATTTTCGTTTTTGTAATCTCAAGACTCTGTTGAACCACTCTATTGAATTTTGGGTTAAAATTGAGCATTAGGTACTGGGCTTGAAATGGATAAAACGGAAAAATGCCTCTTTTGGCGAATAAGTGCCCCTTTGTAAAAATGGGCCTTTTTTCGTTTTAGTCAAAAAGACGAAAAAGTGCCTCTTTTTGTGAAAAAGTGCCACCTTTCGTGGGAATTTCTCCTGTTTTTGTTCAAATTCACGTTTACCGTAAAACCTCTATTAATCAGGCCCCTCTAATTATCCGGCCCCCTTTCAAAGAGCTTTAAAAGGGGTTTTTATTAATTTTTGGAATGGTACAGAAATTACTAAGTAAGGTGAAATTTTGACAGTACGATTATCTTGTATAAATTTTTACTGTCAATAATGTATACCCTATTCAAAATTCAAATTTCTTATAATTAAACTAAGGTTTAAAAAGTTTTATGGGTGTCTTGGGTGTTAAAGGAACCATGACTTTTGGGGGGTACACTACGTTTTTTCACCGTCACTATTCTCACCGTCACTATTTTCACCGTCAGCACTTTAGGACCGCTTTTTAGATCTAAATTTTTCTAAAATTTTAACAGTCTTGGTACCAAATTGTAGCCCTGAATGTCAGCTACATTTTGGTACTACAAATTCTGAAAAAATAAAAAAAGTTAGAACTAAACTTCAGAAGGCGTTCAATCTCACACTTTTTCATCACGGTAGAACGCAGGGTGAGCGTCTTTTAAAGTTTAGAACTAAAATTTTTCGTTTTTTTAGAAATTGTAGTACCAAAATGTAGCTGACATTCAGGGCTACAATTTGGTACCAAAAATTTTAAAAATTTCGAAAAGTTTAGACCTATAAAGTGGTCCTAAAATGCTGACGATGAATTTAGTGAACGGTGAAAATAGTGACGGTGAAACGTAGTGCACCCCTTTGGGGGGCTAATTGACCATTATTTGATTGCTAATCTCATCACGTTTCCTTCATTTTTGGACTTTTAAATGTTTTGGGAAAGTTATATGTCAATCTGGACATTCTTGCTTACTATTTTCAAAAAAAAAGGCTAATGAAAGAAGGTAGTAACTGAAGTGCAATGTCAAAAGTCTAAATTTATCAAACAAATTTTATGTTAGAACTTTTATTCAAACTTTTATTGTACTTTTTTGTTTCCTATTTCACCAGCTTGTATTCATGGATCTCAGCTTTCTAACGAGCTCTCAAACTGTTCTAAGTTAAGTCTGCAATGAGAAAACTAAGGAGTTTGAAAAAATAGAAAATTTAAGGTTTAAAAGGAATAAGCTGCTATTTTTTTCAAACTTCTCAGTTTTCAAATTTTAGAAATGACCGGTTTAATATTTCGTAAAAAGATGAGATTAAGGACTACAAGCTCGTGCAGAAAGAAATTAAAATTACAATAAAAGTCTAAACAAAAATTGTGATGAAAAATTTGTTTATATAGCTTACACCAAAACAATTTTTTTTCAGACGGTGCGCATGAGCTTTTGACAAAAATTTGAAACTGTCCGCAATTTTTTCTGACACACCGTGTAGTCATTTTTCTGAAAATACAAATCAAGAATGTCCAAGTTGACTTAAAACTATCCTAAAATTTAAAAAAAATTGCAAAAAAAAATAAATAAATAACAATTATAAGAACAGAAAAAAAGTTAATTTAACAATCCGCCCCCCCCCCCCTAAAAAGTCATACAACTTTTCAAAAGGTCGAAAAATAATCCGACCCCCTCTAATAATCCGGCCCCTCTATTAATCCGGCCCCTGGAAAGTAGTTGAAAAATAATCCGGCCGGCCTAATTAATAGAGGTTTTACGGTAGATGACGCTTACCTAGTTATCAATGTAAAGTTGTGTGTTTTTAGAAATACAATGTGTGTGGATATAAAGCAGGACAACTTTTTACAAAATAAGACACATTTTCATCTAAAGGGGCAGTTTTTCGCTTTTTCGACTGAACCGAAAAATAGGGGCACATTTTCACAAGAAAGGGGCATTTTACGCCTCGTCCGCTTGAAATAGGTTTCAGGCTTGGCACCTTTGGGCTTTTTTGCTTAGGCTTAGGTGCAGAGTAGAAATGTTCAAGCCATGCCATCCTTTCACTCTGACCTCAGGTATCTTCTCATTTTTTTCTTTTAGCTATTTGTTTGACGGAAGGCTGAAAAAGACTAGTTACCTATTCCCAGAACAAAAGAATGATAGGTAAAAACCTCTCGAAGTAAGGAAAAGATGTTTAAAGGTCCATACTTGTTGATGCAAATGGAAGTTTGGCAAATTCAAATGCGCGCCGGACATTTCTCTTTCGTATCGCACTCTACTCTTTAGAGTTATTTCGAGTGACTCAAAAGAGTAGAGTGCGAGACGAAAGAGAAGTGTCCCGCTCGCATTTGAATTTGCCAAATTTTCATTTGCATCAATAAGTATGGTTCTTTAAGTCCTAAACTAAGATTAAGCGCAAGCCAAAAAGCAATAAGAGAATAAAGGTGTAACCGTTATTCGACGTTCAAAACAGGAAACAATTTCAAATGCGCAAATCAAGCCAGAAACCCTAAAGTTATTTGATTTTTCTTTCTTTACACATCCTGTGAAATCCCTCCGATTTTGTCCATATAAATTTGAAGCTTTGTCTTATTTATTTTCGTTCTCTTGCCGTCCACAAACAAAAATCGTGTGCTTTTTTAAATCCAACGATTTTTTTGTGAAATAAAAAATCTTTCAGATATATTGCTTTTATTTTGTATTTAGCTGCTATTTTATCATAAAATTAAGCTTATTTTAATACAGTCAAACCTCGATTTAACGATCCCACCTCAAGTTCGTTCCCACCTAGGGTCCGGCACTTTTTAAGCTGATTTTAAAAGCGCTTTATCAGTTTTGTTTCTACAGTCTGGTCGCAAATATTGCAATAATTCCGATGTTTCCGACCGTTTTTCGAAAATCTAAAACTTTGGCTTTTGAAAAAGCAAAACCTCGACTTAACAACTTTCTAATTTTTGTAGGGGTTTTACTTTTTAAAAAAGCAAAAAGCAAAAACTTTAGGTTTTTGAAAAACGATCGGCAAAATCGGAATCCTTGCGATATTTGCGACCAGACTGTCAAAAATGAACTGACAAAACGCTTTTAAAATCAGCTTAAAAAAAGTGCCGGACCAAAGGTGGGAACGAACTCAAGGTGGGGGTCGTTAAATCGAGGTTTGACTGTACCTTTTATTTTTATAATTTTCAATGTGCACTCCCTGCACGTTGTTTTTCATGTCCAACTGCCCTAAAAAAACCTTGACAAATAAACTTTTTGTTTGATACTTACACCACATGCGCACTTTTGAAGCAAAAAACTTCCCAATTGTTATTTGCACCTGTTTTCTCTTTTTGCAACAATTTCACTAGTAAATGGTTGTTTTAAATAGAAGTTTATTCTGGGACATGTGAAAACTAAATAACAATCAAGTTAAAGCATATATTCCGGTATTGACAAAAATTGAGCAAATTCTATTCATAACAATACAATGTTCGGAAATGGTCTTTATGCGGTTGTCTGATAAGTTTGTAACTAAGCTTAGTTTATTATTACTTAAAAAATATTGGAGTTTGTTATTTTTTAACCGAAAATTATCTATTGTGGGTAAAAATATCAGAAAGTATTCCCAAACCATAAATTTTTCGGTATTTTTTGAATTTTTACGCAAGAATTTCACAAAAAGGAGGTTCTGAACAAGGCATACTTTTTTTCAGCAACAGAAATTTAAATTACTCTTTTTCGCTCGCGAGAGACACAAGAGGCCAACCAGTGACTCACAAAATTGTCAACTGAAAAAGTCACTGTTTGACTTTTTATGTGGGCTATGTACTCCACTTAGAATATAGCTAAGATTCAAGGCTACATTCCGGTTACCTAAGATTGAGAAGGTCGAAAATACAATCCAATAAGACAAATAGTTAAAAATTTGTACCTAAATTATGTCTCTATCGATAATAACCTAGCATTTCCAATAGCATTTTCCAGACAACCTTATGGTTAACTATGATTTTCAACCAGTCAACCATAGCTAATCCAACATAAATTGACCATTAGTAACCGATATAAAAACCCTTAAATACAATAGCGCTCTTCACTGATCCTCTTGACCACCCCCTGATTGCTGGTTTGGACGACCCGTTACTCTCTTTTTTGTTCTTTCGACTCCTGGTTTTGTTTTGTAATGTTGGATCATCATCACTTTGGACTATTTTGGCTACACAGTTAACTCCACCCTCTGTGCTGTTATTTTCTGCCTCTTCTGCACTAGACGAGTCCTCTTCATCTTCTGAAACCAACAGCTTTTCGCAGTCATCATTATCACTGCCATTGGAAACTACTAAATCTTGGAACACCACTTGCCTCCTGTTTGGACCTTTAGAATAGTTTTCCGGAGAATCTTCCTGGTCCGCTGAAAGCAGAAGGTCATTTTCTTGTTCTGGCTGGTCTTTTAGCTTCTCCTCCAGGTCAGCTTCATCAGTGGTGGGGCTGGTGCTAGCGGTGGATGAAGGAGTGTTCTTGGCTGTCAAGGTGGTCTCCACCTGCAGCTCCTGGTCTCCATTGGTACTGTTGTTTGTAGTAGTGGTGGTGGAACTGGCTCTTTGGCGGTAGGGCACAGGACTTTTATCTTTAGCTTCTAAAATAATGCCACAGTCCGAGGTGGTGGAAAAGGGAGATGGAGACCTGGTAGTCGGAAGGCAATCCCCGGCAACAGCAGGTCCGCAGCAGAGTGTCGCTGGTTAGCCTGCCTATTTTTGATGGTGTTCAGACCGATTAAGCGAGGGGTGTCAGCACACAAAAAGTTATTCATGGAACTGCCCCTCCCTTGCCATTGCAACCTTCCGCTGTAGAGGGGCGTAGAAAGGTGGATGTGTTAAGAGCGGCTCCACCGCCTCCTATAGTGTTTCTGCTGCAGTTGGTGGTCTGGTTGTAGGTCTCAGTGGCAGAACAAAAGCTCCGCCTGATGCCTTGGTCAGGGTTGTTTGCAGGTGAAGAGTCTGTCCAACACTTTTTCATACGGTCAGGTATGAATACTCGACGGAACTCCTGCAATTGTAACAGGATTAAACAGGGAGGGACTTTAATATATGCATCGCGTAAGTCACATGTTCAAATCCCCTTGGGTGCCCACCTTATTTTCTCTACCTAATTTTTTCAAATTTATTTGAAAGTGTGGTATCAAAGTGATGCTCAGGCTCTTAGCTAACCAATAAGACCATCTTCACAGCATTTAAAAGCTATTAAAACTGAGTTGCAGGCCAAGGCCGATCTAAGACCTGCTTTTGTCCAAAAATCCATATTTTCGGGTTTTTCTTTGATGGGTTGATTGATATTATCTGTCTTTTTTGTACAAGTGTACCCTTTTGTATACCAGACCTAGGAGATGCGTATATGAAACTCCATTCCTCTTTAAAGAATTGGGTTAATGGGCGTAGCCAGGAGGGGAGCTACCGGGCTAACCTCACATGAACTTTTTTTTGAAAAACAGTCAAAAACGGTGTAAGTAAAATGTCTTCTAAGATCGCTTCAGTCCCTCCCCTTGAAAAAAATTCTAGCCAGTTCTCTGATTGAGTATGTCCTAGTTGGTTTAAGGGACTCCAGATGGAGGACCAAACTAGAAAATTAAGATTTAGAATACTCACGTTCCTAAACTGGCCACTCATGGAGCAGTATATAATGAAAGAAGTACAAGCACCGCACAGGGACAGCAGGTCCAGAATGTCACCCAAAGAGTTGTAGATGTACCTACGGAACTCTTCCGAAAACATCCCACTCAACACAGCCATTATACCTGCAACCGACAATGAATTAGATTTGGAACTGAAAGCATGAAAACAGTGGAAATCTGACCTTGTGGTAGCTCAGTGATGAGGAAAACGCAAACTATGGCCAGTAACATTCTTGTGGTTCGATCAGTTCTACCCGCTTTTCCACCATATCTTAAATTTATAGTTTATTGAAAATAGGCAAATTATTTACAATATTTTGGTTATTTACAGTTTTGAATATCGTTCTTGTAAATTCGCCTTACCGAAGAAAAATCATAAAAAACTAACAAGCGCCAACTTCAAAAACCGCATTTTTCTTATAGCCGCTGAACGATCCCCTAACCTCAAGCGCTCTAAAATTTCTGTTTTGATTTACTTTTTGAGCTCTGGAAAAATTGCTATGCATAGCTTTTCAAAAATCTAACTAAAGATTTTTACAGAGCTCAAAAAAATTAATGAAAACAGAACTTCAAACCACTTGAATTTTGAGAAAATTGCAAAGTGGAATCGATAGAGATTGTGGGAGTTAAGAAAACGAGCGCTAGTATCAAAAACATAACTTTTTCTCATAACTAACTTTGTTTTTAGGCTTAGAGTGAGCTAGCATGTATTAGCCGGGACTAAAAGATATCTTACGCTCTTTTACCGGAATCTGGGACTAATATTTGATTAATTCTTACTATGGTTTTAAAAAGACAAATTGACGAGGGGGGGGCGGTTATTCGCTACTAGGGTCAAATAATCTTTAAATTTGAAAGTGGTAAATCGGGGGACATCACCTAAAGTATTAGAAGGCCATCAGGTTGAAATATAAAATTTAAGAATAGTGGCTTGTTAGAAAGGGGTGTCCTATTAGAGAGAATGCAGTATGTAGAAAAAATAACGAAAAAAGCATGTAAAACAGCAACGCTTTTTGACAAAATACAAGTTTTTCGGGCTTTGGTCCCGGTTTCGGTGAAATTCAGTGAAATCCAGTTCCGGTTTTAGCCAAACTGGAATTTCGGTTCCGGCCCAAATATCAATTCCGATCCAATTGGAGCGAAAACGAACATGAGACCAAATGAGCAGATGATGATAATACATATTGGATTATTAAAACGTATAAAATTTGTTGTGAAACTTCAAGACCTTGATGCAGCTTATATATAATTAACCAATACAAGGGCTAAACTTAAGCTTACTTGATAGAACCACTGCGATTGACAGGCATTGGAGAAGCAACATTAGCAGTGACCATCATACCAAACTTGCCACTACTACCCGTATTTTTAGTGGCTTTCTTGTGACTGTCTCCATTGGTTAGAGGTATATTGCGAGCACCGGGTTGGGGGAAGGCATTGGGGACACCCCATTCTGTTGCTGGGCTATGTTGAAACTACTTAAAGGGTCACTGCCTGTCCTGCTGCCTCGCAAAAGACGTTGCCTGTTCTCCTTCACTTCGTCCAATATTTTTGTTAGAAGAGAGACCAGAAGAGTCAGCAACAAGCAGGGCAACACCTTGAACACCGTTCCCGAGATCCAGAAGGCCATTCGAAATACCTGCAATAGGCATGTTCTACAATTCGTACTAAAACATTAATTTTCAAAAAAAACATAAAATTTTTACAGTCAAATCTCGTTTAGACACCAACCCTCAGGTTTATAACACCATCGGGTAGCCCTGCGATTCTACAGGGTGGCGCAACATAAACGCATGAATGAATTTTCGCCATAACTTTTAAATTTGCGGTACTTTGACGAGATCTTTTTTTATTCGAAAGCTGAATGAATGAGAAATCGAATGACACCAAACATGCAAAGAATTCTTTATTTGAACACACCCAATTTTAACGGACAAAAATAACAATGATTTTTCACTCATATTCCTGTTCTGTACTTTTCCCATTCACTTCTAGGCAGTATTCGAGGCGAGTTTCGTAGGCTCCGATTGCTCTGTTGACCATCTCCTGCGGCAGACTCATGAAAGCGCGCTCAATCCGTTCTCGAAGCTCATTCATACTGGCGATTGGTGTTGTTGGTGTTTGGTTGACGTTTGGCCTCTTCTTCTTTTCGACGCTTCCTTGCCCTTAAATTTGTTGTACCAGTCAAGAATCCTATTGCGGTCCGGCACTTTAGCATGAATCCCGAGCTCCCTCTGATATCGAACGCCAAAATTAGCCACGCTTTTGCCTTCCTTAATGAACATTTCGACGCACTTTGCCTTCTCTTGAGCACTGTAGACCATGGCTAAAAGAAGAAAAAATAAATTTTCAATCAAACATGTTTTAACAGTGATAACAACACGATAATCAAAAAGTTTGGTGTCATTCGATTTCTCATTTGTGATCGTGTTTATCATATAAATTTTGATCACCACGATCACTTTAATCACCATAATCACTTTAAAAATCAACAAGCGGGACCAAGGTTTTTTTACACAAAAACAACAGGGGGGACCAAGCTGTTTGGGAGCAACCGATTCTCCAGTAGCGCCACAAAATTGACAATAAAGAATCAAAAATAAAGAATGTGCTGCGTTTCAATTTTATCCGTTATTCATTAACCGAAAAGGTCACATATTTTCAGAAAAACAAGCAAAACAAAAATCCGCGACAATAATTTTTTTGTCATGTCAAAATTATGACATCATAGTGTGTATGCCCCAAAAACTCTCGCGGCTAGCATAATAAATTAGGGACTTCTCTACCTGTTCATAAAAAAAGTATCTGATCGCATGGTAATTTCCCTACCTCTCCATTGCAAGTTTGAATGGACATATCCAAATAAAATTTAGAAGGTCACACCAAAATAATTAATTACTCACCAAACAGTCCGCTTCCACCGCCATGTCGGAAACACCAGGAACATAGGCAGGCGCATAGCGCACAGATTCGTCAGTGATCACACACGTTTCATTAAGACCAAGCTCCATAATTTTGTAAGTGAGAAAGTTGGGTGCGTTCATGATGGACACGAACAGTATCACCGAGGCAATGGCACAATAAGAATGCTTTAGACCTATCTGAAAACCAATTGGTTAAATTTATTTGGAAATTGTGTAGCTAAATTACCTGAACACCAGTCATTTTGCCTCTCCTCCTCAGCGTCATATACCGAATCATGGCTAACATTACTGAAATAAATGGGGTTGGCACTAGTTGAGAATTGGTTCCCATATTTGCCTTGGTCACCCTGTTTTTTTGCAAAAATATGCCTTGGTCAGCCTGTTAATTTTTTTATAGAAAAAAGTGGGACCCGATTCTCCACTAGTGTCAATGGGGTTTTCTATTGATTAATGATAGCTTTCTATTTGAGTAGCTTTCTATAACAACCGGGAAAAATTTATTTGGCAAGGCTGAACTAATTTAAAGGACCATCTATGACAACGAGAACTTTGAGTATTTTGGATTGGCGGGGAACACCTTTTTATTCCGAAAATGCACGAAATTATTTTTATTTTTAAATACAAATCAGTTTTTAATCCAAAAATTAAAATTGCCAAAATTATTCGCTATATTCGGCAAATATTTACCGAATACCGTATTTTCTGTATTAAATCCCCCGGATAGTTATTGTTCAACCTTAAAAAACTCGGAAATTTTTGAGGTCTATTTTGAGATTTTTGTGTGCTCAACCAAAATTTTAAAAGTGGAATCAGGAGAACTCGTGGTAATTAAAAAACGCAAAAAACAGATTGGCAAAATATTTTCTCCAGACTGAGATATGCGGTCTATATTGGGGGGGGGGGGGTGGTTAGTTATTAGAGAGGGGGGAATTAACAGAGAAAATACGGTATAGCGAATAATTTTGGCCAAAATTGAATTGTCGCAAAGTGATTCGGCGCACACTACTCCTGCCCAAATTTGACAGTGTTTTCGGAATGCCAAAAGCAGTTTTATACGCAAATCGACTACACTGAAGACGAGTTTGATGTCAGAATGACAGGTTTTCTTAGCAGAAAAAAATTAGAGCAATTTGTCTTGTAACCTACACATTGATTTTGCATAAATTGTCACAGTTTTATTACTGTATCTGGTGTCACAATGACCGCTACTGATGATTTGGTATACAGCAGAAATAGATCATAACCGTTGCAGAAAAATTTAAAATCACTTTTTCACAAAAAATTTTTGATCTAAAAATAACGTATAAATTTTAAACGCACATAAACACATTTTTAGAAATTTCTTTGCAATAATTTTAGTTGTTTCTTAAAAATGGGAAATTCGGCGGAAAAGTTGCCTTTATAGAAAAATCCAACGCGATAGAAAAATTCTCCATGAAATTCTGCACCAGAATGTCGTGTTCTTACAGTCAGGGCTTCCCATGTTATAGAAGTTTTGCAGACATGTAAGTCTTTTTTAAGCTACGAAAGCTGGGTAATCCTAACAAAATAAAGGAGTACCTGAAAGCCAAACACTAGAAGAGTGGCCCACTAACGACAAATGAGCATGAGCAATCAGAAACATTGCCTGAAAACAATCAACTAAACATATTAACAAATGAATTAAGCGGGTTTGAAATGTTATACCCAGCCATAGCTCTGCAAATAAATTTGTGAAAATCTATGAAAATATTCTCAAAAATAAAACCTACCCAATGTTTAGGGTGGCAGTTGGACTAAAATAAAAGCAAAATTAGTATTTTTGACGAAAAATTAATTTTGAATTTTATGTGAAAGCTTTGAAATATTTCGGGGTTTTCGTTATTTTTTAGTAAAATTTTTAAAGTTTTTTTTGGCGATTATTCCATAACTGACTACCTTTACCATTTTTTATGAAGCTTAAAGTAATAGTATGCAAAAGAATTCGGAGAAAAAATGATCGAAAAGTTTTTTTTATGAATTTAGAAAGTTTAAAGGGCGGGGAACTTTATACTCGCATTGCCTAAGTGACAGGTTCGACTACACTGGGTGCAAACCTTATTTTTTACCTTTTTTTATTTTCAAGTGTGGTGTCAAAATGATCCTCAGACCCTTAGCTATCTAACAAGATTATCAGGAAAAAGTTTCACACCTACTGGAGCTTGTATCCAAGCTAAAATAAGCTAAATTTCCGAAAATCTAGGGGTTTTGGTTTGATCGATTGTACTACTTTGGTGACTTTTTTTGCTAGTCACATGTTTCATACACTTAAATGTGGCCAAGACACTGTGCTTTCATTTGAGCTATCAAACAGAGAAAAGAGGAATATTTAGTTAGACTTAGAATTTAAAAAAATATCCAACGATGTGCAATCCTTGCCATTCTGTATATGGCTGTTATTTCCATAAAATCCCAAAATTAGGGCATTTAGTGAAAGTAAAGCAGTGCTGGAAATGGATGCAATCAGTTGCTCGATAGTTTTTGGCTCTAGAAGTCAGTGAACTTAAAAAAGATGAATAAAGAGTGAACCTAGGGTGATTTGAACCTTCGAGTCTAGCTAAACCCCCTTCAAAAAACGTAAATTAAATTCTTACAAAAAATAATTTTGTAAAAAAACCTACAAAGGCAACAAAGGTGTAGTGAGTGGTATAGACCAGATTTGAGAATAATACCACAGTGTCACAGCAGGCCATAGCTGTGAGTATCATGTTGACAGGTGTGCGCATCTGCTTCCTAAAATTCACAAATGCCACATTGTTACGCGGATGATTCAGGCTAAATTACCTAGTGAGCACCACAATATTGCAAAAGTTGCAGACTGCTCCCAGAGCACACAACACTATTGACACATAAGTGTGGATTGGCCGGTAGAACTCCTAAATAATTATTCTAATTCAACAAGTTTATAAATTTTTTTCACTTTTTGAGCTTTTACTAATCTTTTTATAATATTTTTATGGGGCTCAAAAAGCTCAAAATGAACTGTGAACAAAGTTAGAGTTCGGCTGACATTTCAGAGCTATTTTTTTGTAAAATTGAGCCTAAAGTTCCAGATAGCGTTTTTTGGTATGACTGATTTTTTTCATATAATCCTACACCCTATTCACGATACGCTGAACGCGATGGCCGCTTCGAATTTCTCATTTTCTTACTCAGTTTTGAAATAATGGCATCCGAAGTTAAGCATTCGGAAATTTGATGTTTAATCTTTATATGGTTTATTGTTTATGACTTTTTGCATAACTTTCAGCCCAAAGTTTTATATGGTTGAAATACTGTCTAAAGGGCCATGGTTTTTGCGCGCAGTGGCATGTGCAAAATTTGAATTGGTGGGGGGCACTTCTCTTTCGTCTGGTACTATACTCTTTGGAGTAATGTTGAACGACTCCAAAGAGTAAACTTTGAGACAAAAGAGAAGCGTCCCCCGCCAATTCAAATTTTGCACATGCCACTGCGCGCAAAAACCATAGTCCTTTGACCCCCAAAATGGCCCCTTTTCTGCATTTAGAATTACAACCGATGGGTCCTCAAATCCATTTTACGTGGAAAAGTGTCCGAAAATAACTTTCTTGTAATTTTAAGCATATAAAAGTTACCTAGAAAACGCCTAAACACTATTCTTAAATGGATAAAAAACCCGCCCAAACCCAAAAAGTACCCAGAAATTTTTGTGTTTCCATTGACCTCGCCCCACACCTATAGGAAAATCTAAGTGAAGTTAAAATTTAATAAAAAATTAAACATTCTTTGCAAATTTGTTGCTTTGTTTTTATGGAAACATTGTTATGTTCTTGCTAAAAGTCAAAAAGGCAAGCAAGCATGCTAACTTACGAAAAATAAGCCATCCACAGTTATTCATCAAGTGGTATAAAAGTGCAAATTAGAGAAACTATTGAAATGCGCACAATCTTATGCAATACTTTAAGACAGCTGCACTTTTAACTTCCTTTTCAACTATGGTTGTTTGCAGCAAGCAGCAAAAGTAGCTAGTTGGGCTTACTAGAGGACCAATTTTCTCTAAGGCACTTTTTGGATTATAAAATAAACAAAACAAAATATCCAAGAACAAAGCAAACAAAACAACAGATTTGCGGTTAGAATATTTAATAGAGCGTTTTTGCGTATTTTTGTCAGAAACAATATTCAAAAAAAAATTTCCGGTGCAGTCGAATGTTGGACCCTTCAAGTTCGATCCCGCCCAGGGCCCCACACATTTTACCCTTTATTTTCACTTTTTTTTACCAATTCTGAGCTGTCGATCTGGTCCGAGGAATAAAAGAACTTCAACTTTCACCGATTGTTTTCCCAGAGCCATCCTTCTTTGCTATTACAGTCGAAGCTTGATAAACGGGCACCCGCAAAAGTTCGTTCCCCCGCTGGGTCCGACTCTTTTTTAGTTCGATTTTCAAAGCTTTTTTTAAATCCTGTTTTGACAGTCCGGTTCCAAATATCGCAAGGATTCCGATTTTAGCGATCGTTTTTCAGAATTCAAGATTTTTCTCTAAAAAAGCAAAACCTCGATAAATGGCCAACCATTTCAGAAAAATAATTGATAGAAACAGGACCCAGAAGAATATATAATTTTACAATGTGTCGATTTGCAATTATATTGCCTTTGAAAGCACAAACGATGTAAGGCAAATGGGCGCTACTGTAATATAGCTCTTCTTGCACGTAAAGAGCCAAAAAGTTTTGGGTTTTACCCCATTTTTCAAACCTGTAATTTTTACTGAATCAATTTTGCAGCTAAATTATTGATGACACTCAATAACGCCAAAAGTTTAAAAATATTAACCAACTAACATGGAGGCCGAATAGAAAGTCGTAGACGACGCTCTGATTGGGCAACTGTACAATCACAGTTTGGCACTGGTCGAGCACATCCATGCCCAAGCAGCAGAAGCAGTAGCACAACTAGTCAGCAAGTGAATAAAATATGGGAAGGGCGACCTCAGGCTGGACTTTAACAAACACCACCCAAATTAGCCGAAACTGTCGAATAAAAAAAGGAAAAAGGAGCCTGAGTGCTCCCCATATGTTTTTTTCAAACTCCTTTTTCGATTTTTTGATGGATCTGAAACACGAAAAAAATAACAACTAGTATTCAATTGAGCTAATAACACGGCAAAACACACAATTTCGAGAAATGGTGGTGGTGAGGGCAAACAACTTAGTGACCAATTGAAAAAACATACATACAACAAATAAATATTAACACGTTCATGCAAAGGTGTTGGAAACACAATTAATTTATGCAAAATTAAGGTTTTGCATCATCCAGTTTTGGTGTTATCTCGAACACTGGTATTTTTTCTAATATTTCTGGAAAAATAAAAATTCAACAGACTCAGCTTGTCGATAGATCTACAATTTGCACAAATCCCCGAATGTGATTATTAGCATTCTAGAGTTGATTCTCTATATAACACCACACCCCCTCAAGTTCGTTCCCGCCTAGGGCCGACACTTTTTACTCTTTTTTTTAAGATTTTTGTCGAACCTTGTTTGGCGGTCCAGTCCAAAATATGGCAAATATTACGATTTTGCGGGTCGTTTTGTAGCTGGCAACACTTCTTTGTAACGTCCCTCTATTAAAAAAACTATTCAATTTTTCGAACGTTTATAAAAGCCGCTGCCAGTTACAAAAACGACCGGCAAAATTGTAATCATTACAGTTTTTAGGACGAATCGAATCAAAGACAACTGGTAAAAGACTTGAAAGCAGGGTGGTATACTCGACGGTTACCTCAGCCATCAGCCTGAGCCAGCTGAGTTGGAATTTTTTTTTCAGCTTCAGCCGTCAGCCAGGTAAAAATTTTTACCTCAGCCACCAGCCTCAGCCGGGCCTGAACTGGATCACCTAAAGTTGGCTGAGAGCCTACGGCGTTAAAACGGGGAAGTCTATTTAAAAATAGTAGGTCGAAACATTAACTGAGTTTATTGGCGAGTATACAGCTTTGATTAGAAGTGATGCATACTAGACTTTTCCCAAGCATTGCTAACAAAATATGGCCCAAAATATAATTTTAAAATTTATCAAAGATCAAAATATAATATGCATCACTACAAACTATTTTTTAATTTTGAGTGCAAACGTATAATCACAATGAAAAGTTTGTGTAAAAGAGCAGGGAAATCCAAAGCTTAGAAAAACTTTGGATAATCTCATACTAACGTCATCTCTCGTTTTACTCACTACTTTTTTCAATTTTTTTGGTTTTATAAGCTTTTGAGGTGTATAAAGAAAGTTGGAAGTCGCCCACGTGCTGTCACTATTATTTTGTTTTTTTTATGTGGAAGCAAGGGTGGGTAAAAGTTCTTTTTCAATTTGAAATGAATTGACATCTCTTTTTGTTATTGGAACATTTGCCTAACTAATTGGCTGTCCTTCTTTTTGTCGTTGTTTTTTGAAAAGTTGGTTGAATTGGTAGGAAAAGTAGAGATGTTTTCAGAGTTTTGTCAATTGGTCTTTTTCACGGTTTTATTAGAATGAAATGAATTGCAGCGCCAAATTACTGAAATTCAGCGTCTAATTTTTTTCCAGAACCTTTTCAAATCTTAGTCAAAGATAGTAAAATTCAATACCTAATTTCTTATTTTCGCTTATGTATGGTCATTTTTGTGTGTCAAATTAGGGAATTATTGTATTTTATCGATTCTTCTATCTTTTCCGACCTAAATATGCAGTCAAATCCAGAAAATGGTGATTTTTAGCTTGTGATAACCAAAAACAAGGAATTGGGTGCTGGATTTCAGAAATTCGACGCTGCAATTCAATTTTACTCTTGATGAAATAGGGCCGGTTTATCTTGCTTTAAAAAGCATTTTGAAAAATCTTACGATAATTTTTACCATAATAATGATATAAAAAGTAAAAAAAGATAATAAACTTCAGAAAGATAAAATATTTGGGAAAGTTTGAATTCAAAAAATTAAAAAAAAATCGGTTTGAAATCATGTACTACCCCCTTAGGAGTCAACACGACCAAATTTGGGGTCGACTTTGAAAGAATTTCTAAATGTGGTCTAATTTGAGCTATTGAAAGTTATTATATAATAGCAGTTTGATAATTTTTAAAAATCCGAAATATTTCACAGAAAAAATGAGAAAAACTTCAAATTTCGTAAAAAAAAGAATGCATCAGCAAGTTTGCGACTTTTGAATTTTGACACACTGTGTGGCACTCCCATTCAAAAGATGGTTCAAAAACATAATGTCATAATAATAATTCGTCACATCGAAGCTAAACCTAGTTTGACTTGTCCCTCCAGATTATAATTACAGTCGAACCTCGATATAACGAACCCTCGATAAAACGAAACCACCAAAAGTTTACTAATTTTAATGATTTAAGTCGGGTAAGTAAAAAATGTAATACCCTTCGAAAGGCTAAAAAATGCATTAACCCACGATAATCAGATTAACAGAGTTTCCAAGCTGGACTAGCCAAATTTAGGGAGTTTTTTGGTTGAAGACAAAAGGGCATTAGTTTAGATCTAGAACTAATTTTTGTTTACGACTCCTCAGGGGCTGTCTGCATCATTATGTAGATAGACTTTTTTTTTGATTAATATTATCTAGACTTCCATCAGACAATAATCCCAGCCACATTTAGAATATCAAAAAAAATCTGCTAATTTAGTTAAACCCTCAGTTGAAATTTTTATTGGATTGTAATTTAAACAATATATACCATAGAAATTTTTGCAATTACTGCAATAAGTTACCGCAATTACTACAATAAAAGCAAACACCCCCGATAAAATTTCTTTTTAAAACTCAAGTAAAAAGTACCCAAATATATGTCCCAGACCCCAGAAAAAGTGCTTAAACTATTTATTAGTCACAACTTCCGTACGCTGGCCTACCCCAAGCCTCAGGGCTAATCCTAAACTTGTTGTTTGCAAGGGTAGTTACAGCAATTTTAAAAGGTCGGATTCTTGGGGCGGGCGGTATTCACTACTAGAGCCGAAAAAAAATAATAGAAACAATGGAATAAAAACAATAGAAAACAAGGTGTGATGTATTCGCTACCAGCACCGATTTTTTTCAAATATCGCCGCCTTTCAGAAGGTTTATTTTTCGCCCAAGATATAAAGGTAAACCATTGTTTATTGGGGGTGTTTACCATTTTTCGTGCACTGTGAATGGGAGATCAGAATCTTTTAATCAGGGCTTCCATATGTCCTTTTTAGAAAGATTTGTCCTTTTTTGGAATGCCGAACCTTTTTTTTGAAAATTTTTAGTCAGAATCTTTTTTTCGCTTCAAAATAGCAATAAGCACTGGATAAAATGCGATTTTTCTTCAAAAATAGTCAAAACACCCTTTTTTGCCCAAATGTCCTTTTTTGAAAATTTTTAGATAGCAGCCCTGCTTTAAATGCATTTGATCAAGATATTAGTCAAATTGTTAAGAAAGGATTGTATCAATACTTGAAAAAAAGTTCTAACGGTTTTATGAAAACTATTTTTTATTAGTGAAGAATCGGTTCCCATTTATGCCTTGGTCCCCTTGTTGATTGTGCACCAAGGCGAAATTGGGAACCGATTTTTCACTAGTGCCGTAAACACAGAAAATACTTTTTGCAATAACAAAACGCATAAATGGAAACATTTTCCTGTTTTCTATTCAAAATAAATAAAAAACCTAAACAAAAAATAAAAATACATATGCCAGAGACTAGTCAAACTTCTAAGAGTTCAAAAGTCTTTCCCTTTTTGTGCCATTTACAGCAGGAGCAGCAACAAGAGTGCCAGTCAAGCAAATAACAAGCTAGCCAGTCTGTTGCCCTCCTGCTCCCAAATTGACTTATCCTAGCAGCACAAAAATAAGTTTCCTAAAAAAGAAAAAACAAAAGATAAAATTTCACACTCACTTTTCGCACCTCCAGCCAACAAAAGAGCCAACCACCACCAAAACCACATGAATTATATTTTGAGGAGGAAAATAAAGAGGCAAAAAAGTTTTTTGAAAATGCAGTCAGCTTGAAAAAGTCTTCTTGAATAGGATTTCAGCAAACACACACATATACAGACATCCACAACTTAGAGAACCTACAGGGTGCTCACTAATAAAAAGTTTTTATTATTGATTTAGCTGCAAATGATTTATAATTTTTAATTTTCTGTCGATAAAAAATGTTCCAAAAAATCGGAAACATGTCTTTGGAAAATGTTTTTTTAGATTTTGACTTTTTCAGCATACAGTCAAGCCTCGCCATGGACCTTCCTAAGTGGGTTAGTTAAATGGAGGTTGACTGTAGGATTTTACTTTTTTAGCCTATACCGTATCTCCTCTAATTAGACGGCATCCTCGACTTTGAGGATCGATATTTGAGCCCAGCGAATTTTTTTGCAAGCCTGCTTTTTGCTTTACTTAACTCCCACAAACTCTACCGATCCTGCTTTTTGGATTTTCACCTGAAGATCTTGAGATCGACATGAAATTTTTTCAATTTTTAGGCATCCAAAAATAAAAGAAATACGGTATATTATGTTTTTATACATTTGCAATAAAAATTTCTGAATTACAGTCAAACTCCGGATTAATGTAATCTTTTTTTCGGTTTCTTGCAGTTACGTGGATCCGGGGTTTGACTGTACAGTTGAACCTCTCTAACCCGATACTCTAAAAGGACCGCCTCAGGGTGTCGAGTTGTCGGAGTGTCGATTTCCTTAAAGTGTCGAGTATCTAGGCAAATCAAGTGTCGGCAGGATGTCCGGTTATCGGGGTGTCGACTGTAGTAATAATAGTATGTTTTTGAAAACTGTAGACCAAAAAGGCATAGGAAAAAGGGTAAGGTAAACCAAGTCAGTACAGATGAGTTATTACCTATAGGTTTAAAAAGGTCAAGCCAACTACCTGTGATACTATGTCAAATTTAAGATTAGGACTAGAGTTCGGGGACGAAATCATGAAAATCTTGATTCCTCGTTCTCCGCTTTGATCTTTTCCTGGATTTCGGTTTCCCTTAGCCCCAAATACTGAAAATGGCTTATTCAGGATCGAAAAACGGCTAAAATGTGTTAGCAACATCATATTTAAAACCTATAATTCCATTTATAAGCATACTTTTATAGATCTTTATAAGAAGTATGCTACTGAGCGACCCGAAGAAAAAGGCAGGGACAGAAATTTTTAGTTTTGCATTAAGTCTAATATATATATCACCCTATAATTTTTTTCAAATTACCGAATTTCCTTTAATAAGGCGGCCGGCCGCCTTATTTTGTGAATGTGGGTCGCTCTCAAGATTTTTGGGTGAAGATACAAAATTTAAAAAACGGAATCGGTAAAGCTCGTGGAAGTAAAGAAAGTGCAATCAACAGCTTTGCAAAAAAATTCTCTGGGCTGAGATATAGGTGCTCATAGTAGAGGGGGCCGCCTAATTAGAGGAAATACGGTAAATCTTCAAGCTTGAACACGCATATGAGAAAGAAAAAAACTGGTGGTCCTCGCCTTAATTTTTCGAAACGCATGGGCATGTCCTTTCAACACCTCACTAAGCCATAAAACATTTTCCTTTGATCAAAAACACGATAATAAAAAAGCTGCAGGTGTTAAAAATGTTTAAAAAACTGCTGAAGACACCCTGTATTAGTAGCGGTTGTCCTGGTTGAAATATATGCACACACACTCTGTCTTTAGTCTTCTTCTTCTTTTGAAAAATCACTAGCAGCGGCAGCTTAAGGAAGAAGGTTGGGCGCTTTCACTCTTAATAAATTCAATGGTGCTGGCAGCAGAGGGGCTCTTCCAGAAGAGGGGCAGGAGGATCCAATTACTTCTCTAGTGCCAGCAGCAGCACAAGAAGAAGCATATTTATCACACACACAAAGGGCTCTTTTTGTGTAGTTGTTGGGTGGAGCAGCAGCAAGATATATTGTGTGTATGCACCATCCACCTGTCACCTACTACTAATGAATTTGGGTAAAGAAGAAGAAGAAGAAGCTGACAGATCCACTGAACACACACTTTAACAACAATAATAAAGCAAATGAGCCGAGACCTGAGGCATGCTTGACAAGCTTCTTACGTCACACACCCAAAAGTACAACCAAAGCATTTTTTTAAATAAGGTGGTCTTCCGGCTGCATGCACTTTTGCAAAAAGAGCGTAAATTTTGTGCAAAAAATCAATCATTTTGTGCAAAAAAAAAGACAATTTTTCGCCGCCATATTAAATTTTATGTTATTTGTCTTGTGAAGAACTCCTATTATTTTAAATTTTTTCTATTATTCAACCTAAGTTCTGCTGGATGATTCATTCAGCAACTAAACCACGTGGTCGGTCGTCAACTCAATGCAAAGTTTTATGTCTTTCGAGTTCAAAAGCATGTTTTATGCACTAATACGAGCCTTCTAAAGAAGGTTTGACGATAGTAAAATGCCATTTTGTAGGGTATTTTCTGAGTTTCGTAAAATTGTTCAAATAACAATCTGTTACCTACAAACTATAACTTACGTTAACTTGCTTATTCAAACCTATCCATTGCATAATCATTCACCTAAGTTATTTATTCATTTTCAGATATCTCCATCCACCTAAACCACCTAAGCATTGGGTACCACTAACTAAGTAATACTACCTACATACTTAAATCTGAATACCGACACGTAGGTATAAAAACCTGAGCACCGCCTGGACACCCTACGGGATACGAAACTACTCCAGAATTAGAGTTCCTGCAGTTCCAGCCAAATCTGAAATTTTGGATTCTAGAATTGGATGCCCATTTAGGGAGGTGCCAGGTGGTTCCCCACCCACCCTGAGCCCTAAAAGTCTTATAAAAACTGCTTTATGATTGATATTCAAGAAAAAAGGTTTGCTGCCCGTAGGATTAGAACAAAATCTGGAGGCGGAATTTACCGCAAGAAATTTACCACTGCCCCCATTAAGAGTAGTAATGGAGTAGTTAGGATGGTGAAGAACCATTGAGGGTCACATGCTTTTGAAAGCTTAAAATTATAGCGGCACAAAATTGTCATGTAGCCCAGAAATGAGGTTAAAAAAGTGTCGGACCCTAGGTGGGAACGAACTTGAGGGGTATCTTACATAGACATAGTTGTGCATCTCCGAAAAACCACCACCGCCGCCGCCGCCACCGCCGGCGGCACTTTTTATTTCGCCGCCGCCGCGCGCTGCCATCGCCGCCACCGCCGCCGCCAGCTAACGCTTCACTGCCAAAAAAAAATTCTGTTTAATTTATGTTTGTCATAGAATAAAATTTTTTTAAGAGAACAGTAAAATTCTAAATTATGTCATTTATCATATTTTCGTAAGATGACCATTCAAAACAAGCATTGTTTTGGCACTTTGTAATTGGTGGTGCCGCCACCGCCGCCACCGCCGGCGCCGGCGGTGGCGGCGGCGGCGGCGATCCAACTATGTACATAGAGCGGTGACTCTATTTTTTATTTGCAGTTTGGCTGTTTATTAACATTTAACTAGGGTTAACTAACGCTAATTTTAGCCGGCAAATTAGCACTTATTTAGCACTAATTAGCTTTTTAAGCAGCCTATCAAATAAGCCGCCTATCAAATTCGGCTTATTAAGCCGTAGAAATAAGCTGGCTTATTGAACAACCGTACGTTCAAAAGATTTAAAAAATTTGCATTTATGTAGCTCTTATTACAAATTTTGTTTCCTACGCACAGTTAGTTTTTAATTAAGTTGCAGTAGCTCAAAAAGAAATAACACAAAGGTCAAAAAACACAATTTTTCATCAAAAATCTAAGGAATATAAAAAACCAATACTTGCTGAAATGTTTCAAGCGATTTACGTAAAAACCAGATTTTCCAAAGTAAAGTAAAATGTCTACAAAAAATGCAGAATATATTTTTTTTGTCAAAAAAATTTTGCCGCAAATAATTTCGCGCCAAACTTGCGGCAAATGAAGAGTAAAATTTTCGGCAAAAAAGTATTGCCCAAAAAGTATTGCCTTTAATTTTATACAAAACCAATCATTGAGTATAAAAAAATTATAAGAACGTTTCCTAGTTTTTTTTAATATCGCAAAGATCAATTTTTTAAAAAAGACTGTTTGGGTTCCCCTGTTTTTTTGAATTTGAAACGTTGTTATTTTAAAAACAGCAGAAGAACCAAGTCGTTTTTTCTTGAATAAAAAAAATTGATTTTCGCTTTTTTTAATTTAAAAAAACCCCAGAAAAAAGGCACCATAAAAAGTTGATTTGGAAGATCGATCCTTCTACAAATATTTTGGTCTCCAAGTCCCAGAACTTAGCTGCTAAAAACTTGTGTTTTGGAGTCTCAACTAAGCCATACATTCTCTAAGTGTTTACTCTAATTGATGGCTCTAGTTCACAGACATAGCACATGATTTATTCAGAGGAGTGATAAATGATGGATTAGGAGTCTATTCTGTCTTTAAAATGAAGTTCAGGGAATTGATAGTGCTGTTGCTGAGCATACTTCAATGTTGGCTCCCAACATTTGGTGAGCCAACAAAAAGCAACAACAACAAAAGAATAAATAATTAGGTGAGCTATTGCTGTTATTGTCTGCACATACTTGTCGCTGCTAGCACAAATAAATATAAGAACAAGAAAAGTTGTCTATATATGTCGTGAAAGTAATGTGGGTGGGTGGAGGATCCGGCTATTTGGATTTATTAATTGGACTAAAAAAAGAACTTTTAAGATAGCATATTAATAAACAAGACTCAAACATCACTGGCACAGACAGATGCCGCACTAATTGCTTGCTCAACACAATAATATATGGACAGCTAACAGGCATAAATTACATGCGCATTAAAAAAACCAGCTTGTAGACAACTATAATTTAGAAAATAAACTAAAAGAAATTGATAACATCTTTCAATAAATAACTGGAGGCTGTGACCCAATACAAAAGTCGTGCTATTCAACTGAAACAGAGCCTTCCTCCAATCCTTCATTTGTTGCCAGTGAGTCCTGTAAAGTGGCCCTATATTGTCCCAACCTCTCTCTATACAACCTTTCGTCCCTTTTGAAATTACTTTTCCAGTCTTTTTATCGCAAAATTTTGACTTAAAATAGGTTTTGACTAGGGTTGGTGCATGGGCTTATACCAGGCATATGTTAGGGCATTTATTATGCAATGCCCTACCGTATAATTTCGGGCATTTTCCTCCTACATATTTTTGAGATTGGGCAGTCTCGAAAAGAAGATTGCAGTCGCTAAGTTGAGCTGGGGTGCCAGCTGTACAATTAACTGTGGATGTACAGTTAACTGTAGTTGATATTGTGGCCCGCCTTGAAATATTTTGAAACTCCAATGGAGTGGGCCAGTACAGCCTTATTGAATGGGATATATCGAAGACAATATTGACAAACCAACCTTTTTTTGATTATTTTGATGCAGATAGTTACCGTATTTCTTCCAATTGCCGCACATGTGCGCTTATTTTTCAATCACCCGAAAATCGAAAATTTCTGAATTGTATCTCGAGATTTTCGAGCTCGACCAAGATCTGAAAAGTGGAATCGGTAGAGCTCGTGGGAGTTAAGAAAATGCATCAAATAGCTGATCAACATATTCACTCTGCTCCGAGATATAAGTCCTCAAAGTTGGGGGTGTGCGGTTATTAGAGACTGTGCGGCAATTAGAAAAAATACGGTATAATATTTTAAGTTTATTGAATAAAAGTTGATTGGTGGAAAAAATTTGGAAAATGCCCGAAAATTTAGAAAACGTGACATATGCCCGGGGATTTGCCCGATTTATAAATGCCGAGCATTTTACCAACCCTACTTTTGACAACTCCTAAAATAGTTGGTTTCTGTGAAGGGATAGATGTGGTTTAGTGGAGTAAGGTACTGATTTTTCGGAGGAGAGGGGAGGTGTTTCGGTTACAATGCATTAGTACTCAAAAGCCGCAATATTCTACAGAAACAACCGTTTGAAAAGTAAATTCAACCAATGTTAAAATGATTGTATTGAACAAACATCGTTTTTGACTTGGTCCTTGGTCCGAGATATACTTTTCGTCCAAAACATGTGCTTACTGTTGAATTTAAATTTTTCTTTATAGTAATTTACCTTACCACACTAAATATTACTAGTGTAGGGCTCGAGACGATAAAATTTCGATAATTCTGGATTTGTCGTCTCGAAAATTTCGCTTTTCTCGTTGTCGATTTTTGCTCGAAACCTCCCACCCGGCCCCCCCCCCTCCCCCATCGCCCAACACTAAACATTAAAAATAAATATTTATCAATTTTTAGAACTAAAAGCTATTGGAATTTAAAAAATTGTTTGTTAACTTTTTTGCATAGACAAAAACAAAAAATGACACACTGTGAACACACCCAAAGAAAGCCTTATTGTGTGTGTTGATTAAATTTTTTAGTAAAACAACTGAAAATTATTCTTTGTGTATTTGTTTTGTTAGTTTTTTGCCTATGTTATAGTTAGTTTTATTAAGCTCTTTTACATAATCAAAAACTTAATAAGAAGGAAAAACAGAAGAGCAATATAGTAGATATTTGCATTTTACAAAAAAAAAACCCTATAGCTTTGTTTTAAAAAATTGGATTTGAATAACTTTGGTGCTACTAGCGCATAAATCGCTGTAACTACTTTTTTCGGGCTTAGGGCAGGTCGGGACTGACAAATGTCTTAAGCAATTTCTTCAGGGTCCGTGACTAATATTTGGCTTATTGAAAAAGTTTTTTTTTGGCGCTAGTAGCGAATACCCCCCCCCCAAGCATCCGACCTTTAAAAATTGCTGTAAATACCCTTGCAAACAACAAGTTTAGGCTTAGCTCTTAGGCTTGGGGGTAGGCCAGCGTACGGAAGTTGTGACTAATGAAGAGTTTGCGCACATTTTCCGGGGTCTGCGACTGCGGGGGGTTATTCGCTACTAGCGTCATTTTTTGCAATACTTTTTTCTGCCACCACGCATATTTTCTTCTGCCGTGAAAGGTCGATTTACAGCAAGAAAAAATTTGTGGAAAAAGAAGTGTTTTTACGTCAAAAAAAAGTTTGCCTAGAGTTGTGAAATTTCCCAGAAAATCAGAAACTGTGAAATTTTACAGGAAATTTTCCGAAAAAAACAAAAAATTTTCGGAAAATTAGAAAAAAATTGAAACATAGTAAAGAGTTATTAAACACCACTCGTTGTTTGATTAATATCTAATCCTAAGTCAGCAAATAATTTCATTGACACCAAAATAATACATCCACCGAAAGAACACTTACCGAAAGTTGTCAGTAACTTACCAGAACCCGTATAACTCACTAAAATTGGTAAATTTAAAGGGTTACCAGCTGCAGAGGCGTGGAAATCCCTAACAGAGGGAGAGTAGCTAAAGACCACCCCCTCAGATGTCATTTTACCTACACCGTTTTCGAGTTTTATAGTGTTTTTAGTTAACAATATTTTTCAAAAAATCTGATGGGGGGGAGGTCTAAAATCCACTCAGCCGTCCCCCTGGCTACGCCCCTGGCCAGCTGCACAACTGTGGCTGTTCAGTCAACTATAGCTGCACAGTTAACTGTAGAATTTAACCTCAATATTGTGGAACCTGTTGAAAATATTCGAAAAACCAATGTCTTCCCTTCAATTTAAAAAATTTTCAATTTCACAACTCTAGGTTTGCCCATAAAAAAGTGTCCAGCGTGCGTTCGAATAAGGAAAATTCTCATTGTCATCAACGAGTATGGTCCTTTCACAACTAATAATTTAACGAAAATGTCTAATTAAAACAGTTAATAGTGACCCTGTGCTATAGATCAAGGCAGCAGACACAGAGTGTGTGTGAAAAACGGAATTTTAAATGCATTCAGCAATGACAAAAACATGTATATTTTTAGACAACCGGAAATATCTAAATAATTCCATTCACTTATAAAAATATTTACAGCAACAGTGGTGGAAGCAGCAGCAAAAAACAAATGTCACACGAAAAGTTTTTTTTGAAACAAGAAATTTGTTTGTTACAGCTAAACTCTTGCCACCTAAATAAATGTAAATTAGGGTTTTTAGAGAGTCCGTGCCCAAATGCATGGCTTTGACAGTGTTGCTAGATGAGAGACTTAATTTAGTGGAGGCAAGTGACGTGTGCCAGTGCTAATACAAGATTTGGCCATAAACAAGCCAGTAAGTTAACCACACTGCATTTTGCAAATAATACAAGGCGCTTCAACAGATACAGTTGCCACTCCGTAAAAGCCCAAGTGCAGCCTCCTCCCCCCCCCCCCCCGCCCCCTTGCAAAATTTTTTGTTATTTTTTAAAAAATTATCCATTTTTAGCTGCAAAACTTTATTTATTAGGCACTCTAGTAGGCGAAAATTTCTCAGGAATTCGAATCAGAAAGCAGAATTTGAAAAAAATTCTTAGTCGCTGAGATATGACTCAAAGTTGGAGTGAAGTTGAAGTGTCATTTTTAAAATGTTGACACTCCAACTTTGAGTCATATCTCAGCGACTAAGAATTTTTTTAAATTCTGCTTTCTGATTCGAATTCCTGAGAAATTTTCGCCTACTGGAGTGCCTCAGAATAAAGTTTTGCAGCTAAAAATGGATAATTTTTTAAAAATAACAAAAATTTTTGCAAGGGGGCGGGGTTGCACTTGGGATACTGTCTTGCCACTCGATTTAACGACACCCCAAAAAGTTCGTTCCCGCCTAGGGTCCGACACCTTTTTTAGCTCAATTTTCGAAAACCACTTAACCACTCAACCACGAAAACCACTCGTTAAATCGAGCTTTTGCGTTTTTCGAGAGAAAATTTTCATGATTCTGAAAAACGATCGGCAAAATCGGAATCCTTGCGGCATTTGGGACTAGACTGCTAAAAAAGAACGGTCAAAATGTTTTCGAAAATTGAGCTTAAAAAGTGTCGGGGCCTAGGCGGGAACGAAATTTTTGGGGTGTCTTTTTGTTTTTGTGTTTTTTTGCGAAAATGCGATTGCACACATCAGAATTGCCGACTGATTGCCGACTGATTGCCAATCGCTCAGAATTATACTTTAAAGTATTCTCAACCACCTTAACGTGGATTAACCATCCTAAATTGCTCCAAGCCATTATCTAAGTACTCTGAACAAGTGCTTGGGTCCTTCAAGGTGGTTCGAATCAATTTAGACCCCTTCCTTCTCCACGCCCGATCTTGACTAGCACTCGTGTCCTCATATCCTGTATCTCGTAACAACACCCTGTAACTTAAAGACTTCCTTGAAAGTCTGCCAACAATCTATTGTTACTAAAACTTAGCAACCAGACAAATCACATTTTTGAAACATTTTGCTATGCGAAGAAAAATATTTTTGAAAAAATAAGGTAGTTTAAGATATGGCTATCTCCAGGATACATTTTTAATAGTCGTCTGAAAAGTTAAAATTAAATAAATTGCAACTTTGTGGTGCAATTTAAGAAATTGAAGTGCTAGCACTATTCTTAGGCTTAATTTAGAAAAGTGAATAAAATAAAAACAAATGTCTAAGTCCACACACTAGACATCACTTTTATCCATCCCCCCTTCCCTCACTCTTTTCACTAAAAGCAAGTAATTTGGTTTTGTCTGTTGTTTAATTAAAAAGTTTAGCTAATATGTTTTTAGTCTTTGGTAAGGGGTAGCAAAAAATTGTCTGTTTACTAAAATACATACTAAAAGTAAGAATCAAGGCTCAAGACTCAAGGCAGTGCAACATTGAGTGTCAACTCAAGCGTTCTCTTTAGGTTGAAAGGTCAAAATAAAAAATCCGACGCTGCTGTCATACATCCCCCCCCCCCAAGCTACTGTAATTTATCCCCATCCCCCCCCTCCAATAATTTTCAGGTAACCCAAAGACCATACTTTTTTTTGAAAAGTGGTGAAATTATTACGTGTTGTCCCTGAGCCAAATGCCTATGGCCCGAAGCCTAGGGCTAAGCCTAATTCCTAAGCCTAAAAATTATTGAGTGGGGGGGGGTGAATATTGCAGTAGCGCCAAAAATCCATTAAAATTTTTTGCAAGGCTATAGTGATCAAATAGCAATAAAGGGTCGCGAACTGGCCTATACCCCCAAAAACTAGCCAACTCTGAAGTTTAGGCTAGAGTGTAAGAATCTGTACTTTTTTAAATCCTGAAAAATAGCTCATCGAGGAAATTAGACACAAAAACAATTGATGAACAAAATTATCTCGTCCAACTTATCAATCAATCCAACACACCAGGACTGACCCATTAACACCAAAATACTTCGGTTTCTAGTCCAAACATCTCTTTTTAGTTGGCTCAAGGAGGTGATGCAGACAATAAATGATTGGCTGCTAATGCTGCTACAACTACTACTTAAAGCCCTCAATTCATATAGCAACAATAACACCAGCATTGAAATAGATACTTTTCCGGCGGCCCCTATTTGTGTCGCCCAATTACACACCCCCTGACAAACACACACACATAACATGGAGTGTCTAGGGCATAAACTACCCCCCCCCCTCCCAATCAATGAAGAATGTAATAACTGAGAAAAGGCTGGCTCTAGCCTCAGGCTTAGGTCCACTCCTCCTACCCTTAATAACGAGGCGACAACCAGAGAATACACTTCATTGTGAAAAGTATTTGTAAATTTGAAATAATTATGGGTACAGTTGAAAATTAGAAGCACATGTGATCCGAGTACTTGGGTAGAAATCACTAAATCAAAATTCGACAGTAGAAGTTTTTTAAGCCAGCTGCCTAGTCTTCGGTTTGCTCGACAATTCTGATTTAGAAGATTCTACCTGAGAATTTGAATTCTCGAATAAGATACCCATTCCAGGGCTGTACCGGATACCAAAAAATATCGGATCGGATACCGGATATTGAAAAATATCGGATCGGATATCGGATACCGGATATGAAAAAGTGCCGGATATCGGTTATCGGATATCGGATTTCGGATATTTTTGATGAAATTTTGAAAAAAAATTGAAAAATTTTTCTAAATTTCAAAAAAGTTTTAAAAAATTTTTCCGAAAATTGGCCATTTTTTCGGATATCGGATACCGGATATCGGATGTCGAAAAGTGCCGGATATCGGATATCCGGTACAGCCCTGACCCATTCAGTCTTGTACCGGTACTCGACCTACCCAATCCAAGTTTTATTGATTTTTAAGGGGCATGCCGACGCTAATAAGAGGGGGTGCCCGCAGATTCAAATTTTTTCGTAATCATTGAACTTCTGTACGCATTTTTTAACTTGTTTTCTAACAAAACTACACCTAAAATTATATTCTAGGCCTTGTTTTGTTAGAAACCAGGTTAAAAAATCCATAAAGAAGTTCAATGATTAGGAAAAATTTTTGAATTCCCGGACACCACCTCTTATTAGCGTGGGCATGCCCCTTTAAAGACAATTTGAGGACTATTGGTCAAAAAAGTTTGCTACCACCGATTCGAAATTGGACAACGACGAAGAGACCGACGCCAGAAAAAAACATAATTTCATGCAAAAATGAAGGTCGAAAAGGTTTTTAAAAAGTTCGACTAAATAACTAAAAATTATAATTCTGCACACAAAACTGACCTTAGATGAGAAAAATAAAAAAATTAGATGTTGGATTTTTTTTGGAATAAGAAAAAAGGTGTTAGACTTTACAAATTTAGTGTTGCAATTCAGTCAAGGTTTAACAATAAAGCTAATTTTGCTTAGATTTTAGTCATGCTAGCCGAAAAAAGCCAAGATTTAGATTGCTAACTAGTAGTCAATAACATGCCAAATATGACGGCAGAAAAGGCCCAGTTTTGATTCAAAAACAAGATTTGTTTATTTGTTTCTGCCTCATTCTCTACCCCCAGCTCTAAAATGAACTCCTTGGAGGTCTCTGGGGGACGGAACTGCCCAAAATGTTTTTGGTTAGATAGAATAATGGTTATTGCTTCTCGAGCTTGTAGCAATACAAGTTTTGCTAGCTGAAGTAGTGTCTCTCCAGGGATCTCCAGCTGTTTTTGGCCTATGAAGTTAGGCAAAAAAGTAACTTTTTTGTAAAATTTGTGTCTGTGAGGACTAGATTTAATTAGAGAAGCTGGACAAGTTTATTAGTCAAAATAGGAAAGCATGCTTTGTTATTGTCAATTGCACTCATATGTTTGCAACCAATGCTAGCCTTAATTAAAAATATATTTGACCAAAAATAAGGCAAAAGTGCATTGCTAAATGACACCATGCAGATCATGCTGGAAATTTGAGTCATCAAATTTTGTTTTAGCAAAAAAACAAAAATAATATTCTTGAATTTCTACAAAAAGTGATTATCATAAAGACTGTAGAACAAATTATTCATTTGCCCTGCCGAATCGTAAAAATTTGTTTTTTTTCGAGTATTTCTTTAATTTTTTCTTTTAATTTTTTTAAAGTCTTTATACCAGCGTGTAGCCCTGGATCTCAGATTTCTAATAAGTTATCAACTGACTTATGCGGTAGCCACAATGGGGTGTGAAGTCGAATTGTGAAGTCTTTGACTGCCGGAGCTCGCCAATTTGGGTCCTTTACATGATAAAATATAAATGTCAGCCATTATAAATCTATAACGAAATCTCATTGACTTTGCACTTCACACATCCATTGTGGCCAAGGCATCACTCAAATTCAAAAAAGTTGGAGAAAAAAGTCTTTGTATAGACCGGATTTTTTTCGCATTGGTATGCCCACAAAGACTTTTTTCAAATTTTTTAAAATCTCAGTAAGTCAGTTGATGGCTTGTTAGAAAGCTGGCATCCAGGCCACATTTTGGTATGAACAAGTACGAAAGCTTTTCGTGATAAAAACAATGGTGGAGCAAATGAATAATTTTGGGGTAAAACAATTTGAGCCTAATCAAAAATATTGATACAAATAATACTTTGAAATACCTAACCGAACTGTGGTTAACAAGCTTTGTAATGTTGTTTGCAAAATTAAACACCTTTTTCATGTGATTGCTAAAAAAAGTAACTAATGACGTTAACCTCCTGTCAGACAAATAGGGAATTACCTTTTACAGTTATTTTCAAACAACTTTTGTACTTAGTCGAAAAAAAATAAAAGAAACTATTAAGCATTTTTAAATTATTTTTAGACAAATGTAACACTGTTTTGCAGTCATGTGATTTTAATTTCAGCATTTTCACATTCTTGCAAATGTAAGACTACAATGCAAAAAGCTTCCAAAAATATTGGAAATAAAAAAGCAAAAACAGCTTATACACACTTCGTCTACAAATGTCAAAAATACAATAGGTGTAAAAATGAGCCTCGGAAACAATTCTTATTTTTTTTGTGACTTTTTTTGGTCTCTGTGGTGTACAAACAGAAACTATGAAGTTTTTGATTCTTTTTTGCTATTATTAAGAAGCAATTTTTTTTTCGAACAATAGGTTATAACACGCCAGATATACCATACTCTTGAGCTGGTCTCCAGGGTGTAAATTATATGTAACAAGGGAAGCACCCTGACTGTGACCTAAAGAAACTTCGATGACCTTCTTTCTGCGTATTCTTGTAGAGTGTGCCCAAGTTCATAGGCGTACCCAGGGGGCTAACGAGGCTATAGTCCCCTATATATCCAGCTCACGAATCTGGGCTGGGCACCCCCAATTTTTTTTTTTTTTAGCCCCCCCCACCTGTCAGGATTTTTAGCCTATTTACCACCCCCCCCCCCTTAGAAAAATCCTGGGTACGCCTACGCCTAAGTGCCTGACAAATTTGGCTTCCCAGCTCTGAAGGTCCACAAAATGTGGTACATGAAAACACCTGGCTAAAACACCCCTATCATTGTTTTTCATAGGTGACCTATTGGCCATGGGTCATTCCTAAAATTTTCGTTAGCTTTCAGAGATGGGGAGCCAATTTCCCATGGGATTTGGGATTTAAGAAAAAAATTCATCTGAAAAACCCCAGGTCGTAGTCAGGGTCCCTCCTTGTAAGATTTGACTGTATGCGTTTTTAATGTAAAAAACATAAATACTCAAGCAGTTTTTTGATTTTTTACGTCTTCAACAAAGATACAGACAACATTGCAACAAAAAAGGAAGTTTTAAAAATAGAAACAAAAGGAAGAATAAAAGTGTTTCCTAGCATCCTTCAGTTGGAAACATAAATTTAAAGCAACAAAAGTAAAGTAAGTGAGTAAAACAATATATAGGCGACAAACACCGGCTAAATACACCCCTGCATTAGTGACGCAGCAGCAGTAGTATTAGTTATTGACCGGTGGATTAATAACCATAATAATAACAGCTAGATGGACAGCTGCCAGAATAACAAACATCACACTTTATTTCAACACGTTTCTTTCTACAACGAAAATGCTAATATTTTATGCAAGATTAGGGGATCTGTTGCTGTTTCTCTAATTACCAGGGTTGTCGGCTAACCGATATCTTCGATTAACCGAACCGAAACCGAAAATCGAAACTTTCAGTCAGTCGAACCGAGCTCAAATCCAAAATTTTGGTAAACCGATCTGATATCCGAAATTTTTGAAAAGTAAACCAACATTTTCAAAACGAACTCCTGACTAAAATTTTGGTGCATAGTCGTTATGCAAATATACTGCATCCGGTGCATGATTAGGGGAGGGGGCGAAATCGGCCTAAATAGGCCGATGTTCAGGGGGGTGGGCTACTATTTTTCAACCCCATCCAGGGGGGGGCTACTATTAGAGTAAGTACGGTATTCAGCCTATTAGAGAAAATATTAAGCTAATTACAGCTTCTTCATGGCTCCAAAAGAATTTCAAAGTCTTTGTCGAGCATTTTCCAGTGTCTCGATGATGACGTTTTTTGGCCTGTAAGGAGAGTGAGAATAAAAATTCTTGCTACTTTCAGTGAGAATCTCACGAAGAGTGAGAATATTATCTTAGAATCTTTTGCCGGCCTCGATATGCTACCTTTTACTTCAAAATACAATTGGAGCCGTGACCTAAAATCTACCCCAGAGTGAAACCTTCAGGACATGAATCTCAGCTAGAGTAATTTTGGATTAGTTGAATCAGGTAAAGGTATACCCATGGTTTATAGATTATTTAAAGATTTGTACTTAACTTGGCACCGTGAATCTTTAGCCTGCTCTGATACTCCTGCGGACGGGGACACAGTACGGCTATTTTTTTATCCTGGCAACAATTTTCAGGGGAAATCGCCTGTTCTGAAGGCCGAGATATTAAAAAAAGGTTTGAAAAATTGTCCCGTGTCCCGCAGGAGTATGAGGGCAGCCTCAGAAATTTTGAGATTTTACGTCAAAATCTTTATTTTTGGTGCTCAAATCTCAATAAGCACTGGATAAATGGCACTTTTTGACGAAAAATGAAAATATACTTTATTTGTCCAAATGTACTTTATCTCAAAATTTTGAGATGAGATCCCTGGGTACACCCCTGCATTTCCTTCACGCAAAATCACCTTTCTAGGCGACTTTTCCGGTTGAGGCACCTTTTTCGTTAACTATTAATATTTTTTTAAACCATGGAGAAAGTGCTCAAAACATTTCTTAGTTTGGCCTAACATACGCTGGCCTATCCTGAGTCTAACGCTGAGCCTCAAAAAAGGGACAATAAAGTTTTTAGAATTGATAGAAAGTCGGATTTGTCTGCAGCCCGCGAACCGAACAATTGCCCTTTTTAGCATTACGTTTTCGACATTTTTTGTTGTATATTTAAAAAAAAATTGCAAAAAACCAGTTGCTTTAAGCTTCAACTTATAAATAGAAAAATAGAATAGACTAAAACAAATTGCCTTTAAAAAAAGCTTCTCTTCATTTTTCTGAGGGCAGTGCCATCCCCATGCATCTTCCTGTCTGTTTACAGCCAAGCAGCAATTAGGGAAAATGGCTGCTTAGGTGTTCTACCTATTACTACTCTCAACGAGGCGTAGTCGACTAAGAGTTCTTCTTCTTGTTGGCGGTGTGGCCCCAGTCCATTAGCATATGTGTGGGGCTACTGCTTCTGCTGGTGGGAGTTAAGGTTGGCGAAAGAAGAATATTTAAAGCTGCCTTAAGAGGCAACCTAAATTTGAAGAAACCTAAATGTTGCTAAGATTTTTTCAACTGTCTCAAGCTCTTTTAAATCCGTTTGCTTTAAAAATGAGTTGATTTTAAAGAGCTTACGTTTAAAAAAATTCTTTTTTCAGAACACTTTTTTCTTTTTTCCTTTTGATTTTTTCGGATACTTTTTTTCTCACAGACATTGTCTTTTAGAGGGGGAGCTAGTTATTGTAAAACAGAGGAAACGATGGTAGTTTAAGCTTAGTAAAGTCCAAAATTTCTTTCTAGATTATTTTTAGAACACGAAAATTGCTCAGAAATCTTTGTAATTTAAGGCAAAGTTCAAAATAAATGTCAACCGAAGTGACGACTCAAGCTTTTTTTAAAGCGGCAAGAGCCATAATTTTTTTATTTGTTTGGAAAAAACTTCTGGTGGTCCATCCTGTAGCTAAGATGCAGGGCTTCAAAATAATCTATGACTAATTAATAAATTCTGCGTGAAACTCACTCAGTTCGACAGACCAATATGTGGGCTTGAGTGTCGACCCAGATGTGGACCTGTTCATCTACATCCCAAAATTTTAAATCAGATACAGCAGATAGCAGCCCTGAATCTTAGCTACAAGATAAGACAACAGAAATTGTTTTCAATGGAATAAAAAACATGTGGCCCTTCACGCTTTGAAAAGAAGATTGGGTCCTATACGACAATAGGACACTTTTTGCCTTGGTTCCGCCTGTTAATTTCTCGTGATATTTAGGCCATAGGCAAGGGTAGGCCAGTGTATGTTAGGACGGACACAAACATTTTTTCTTAAGATCTAGATTCTAGAAACACTTTGAGTTAGCAACATACGCTGCCCTACTCTTGACTAAGCTTAAAGCCTAAAAAATCACAAAAAACCCAAACAGGAGGAACCAAGGTAAAAAAGAGTCTTATTGTCGTATAGGGCCGAAGATTGGGTCGATATTTATTGTGAACGAGAAAAACTACTTTTTTTTTCAAGAAAATGAAAAGTTGTCGAAATCAGAGAATGTAAGTAAAAAACAAACTTTTTTGTGAACTATGAGCACTTAACTCACTTGTTGATGTTGAAAATTGTAGTTTTGAGAACCAGAAATGTCATATGATTAGCCTGTTTTACTAACTTCTCTTTCTCATTTTTGACCAATTAGGGAGAGTTCTTTTGGGAAGAGCAGAAAAAAGAATAAACAAATTGAACATTTGGTTAGCCTCAACATAATCCAATCTATTAAGCGGATGCAGTGTTCTGCTTTCCTTAATTTAACTGCTTTTTAGCTGTAGAGTGCATCTGTTTATAGACTAACAATAAAATTAGATGCAGAAGTTGTCTGCAAATGATATCAAGCATGTTTAAGACATAAAACACAGGCTTCGCACTAAAACAATATCATTTTAGGTTTCAGAATATGGATTATACAGGATGAAACAATAAAAAAAATCCCTGAACTGTAAAGTGGATTCTGTAGCTCTTGCGCTGCGCTACAACATGGTTTTAAGGACCATCGCCGTTGATGACAATGGTGATTTCGTATTTTTGAATTCGCGGGGACGACAGATACCCAAGTGCGATATATCTGATTCGTCTCGTCTAGGAAATGAAATTAAAATTTTAAATGCAAATAAAAAAAATAATTCGAAAATTATTTTCCGTATTTTCAGTTGTTCCCCGCCAATTCAAAAAAAACGCGCAATTGGCGTTGTCATCGATGGCGATGGTCCTTTGAGATGTTTTTACAGCACTTGAAACTCGATGAGCGTTTTGACCGCAGTTATTTTAACAGGAAATGAAAATTTGGCGATTTGAAATCGAGTGAAATTTTTATCTGCTTTTTGTCAACAATACTTTTTTCAGTTATTAAATGTTTATATACCATTCGCTAGAGAATTGTCAGGGCTACAAAATGACATACTGTAAATACTCTATTAAACGGCCCCTACAATCAACGGCCCCCCCCTCTAATAAACGGCCCCTTAAGGACCTATATCTCAGCTTAGATAAACAATTTTGCAAATCTGTTTTCGCGTTTTCTTAATTAGCACGAGTTTACCTGATTCTACTTTTCAGATTTTGGTTGAGCACCCAAAAATATCAAAATCAAAAAATTTTTTGTTCGATTTTCAGGGGTTGAATAGTTTAATAGAGTATTTACGGTACCATGGGCAAAAAGTAATGATTAAAAAGGGCTTGACGACGCCGTCGAAATCAGAGGTTTTTTATTGTTTCACCCTGCAGTGTACAAGTGACAATTTTTCTTCTTTGTCCATCTAGCTACTTTTCGAAAATTCTTATGATTTACGGTGTGTGCAGAATTCCTTCACTTCGAGTTTTGTAATGTAACATACAACAGGCCTCTAATATAAGGCCTGAGTATTTAAAAGCGGTTTTTTTGTAATATTGAACCACATTTCATTACCTCGATAACTGAACCCTATTTTTGTGCCTATCGTGTAGAGAAGGTTGTTTTGCGTGGGGTTTTATAAATCAAGTGACGGAAAAGGTGCAAGTTTCAGGGAAAAGTTTGAAATCGGAGTTCGAAATGTCATTATTTATCAGAAATCTCGATTTAGACAACAATTAACTTGTTTTTTGACTAAAGACTCTCGATTTAACGACACCTCTATTCATCAACACTTTTTCGCCGGTCCCATGAGTGTCGTTAAATCGAAGTTTGGCTGTACTGCCATAAAAAGCCCACTAAATTCTACGTCAAATGGTATAAATAGATTTATTATAGTAAGAAAGAATTTTGTTAAAAAGTATCTCAAAAAAATAAATCTCAAAAAATCATTAAAATTTTCTCTCATTGGCTAGCTTTCTGATGGTTTTCAACAATTTTTTCGATTATCCTGTTTAAAATTTGTTGCGCTTTCCGAATCCGTAGTCAAAAATTTACCGCTGACCTTCAAAGTTTGTGGTTTTAAACTTAAACTTGTGGTTAAAACTGGTTTTAGTTAAGAATTTTTGTTTTGTAAAAATAGGACTTTTGTGTGAATCGTCGATTTTTTTCTCAAAAACGTATGAATATGCAAGAACTATCATTGCCATAAGATCTCGGAATTGAAATTCGGAATTGGCAGCCTGTAAAAAGTAAAACTTAATCAGAATTGTCTTTTCTTTTGAATGAGACCAAAACTGAAATTTTGAAAAAAAAAATTGGGTAATATAAGTCTCTATTAAGTGGTCCAAAATTACAGGAAACGGCTTTAAAAGAAGTCAGGTGTGAGGTTGAGCCGGAGGTCGAGTTGCGGGTCATGTTGACCCGTGACTTACTTTTAATGAGTTCTAAAATATTTTGATATAAAGCGTAAGAGATCTTATTTATAAAATCTTCGCTAGATGCAAGCGGTCGTTTTACATATAAAATGTCTTTGCAGTGAAATAAAAATATTTGTTTGGAGTTATTGAAAAATGTGACCCGCGACTCGTGACCCGCGGGAGTCTGGCGATGGCATTTGGAATACAGTCGAGTCGCGGTATAACGCGACCCGATATAACGTGAGCCTTGATATAACGCGACCCTTCAAATGATCCCAGCAAAAGGAAGTCAGTCAAATTTACCTTCGATATAATGCGGCCCCTGATATACCGCGACCTTTTTACGGTCCCTATCAAATTTATATTTAATTTAAGGCGTCACGAAAACATTTTATCCTCATGTTCTAGCGCAGCTCAATAGCTACAAAACTCATGTTCCCGAACAATTTTTCAAAATCAGAGTGTAAAGATATGGCCTTTTTGAAAAAACAAATTGCTTCAAAAAAGTGGCCGAAATCCGTAAAAATGGAAAAACTTGGATTTTGGCCATTTTTGAAGCAATTTATTCTTTCCAAAAGGCCATATCTTAACACTATAATTTTAAAAAATCATCTAGTAACATTGATTTTGCAGCTTTCAAGCTGCGCTACAACGTGATGATAAAATGTTCAATGTAAATTTAATAGCTGAAAGTGATGAAAACGCGTGTCAACTTCCAAAATTACTCCACAAGTGTTTGGAGCTGAATGGTGACTTATCCAAAATAATAAAGCTGTGTTAAATATCCTATTTAAAGAGGAGGTGCAGAGCTACGAAATGGTATTAGAAGAAAAGAGACATGATGCCAAGCTTGATAAAATATAAGGCTTTGAAAATCCGTCGGGAACTTTTGTTACACACGTTATTTTTGGAGCAACCTCACATGGAGTTGCATTAATTTAAGAGTTAAAAATTTCTAGAGCACAACGATATCATCACCTGGCCACGTAGTAACTACCCAGATTTTGGGGTTCGATTCCTTTTAAAACTATTTGTCAAAAAAATTATTAGTCTCTAATAGACGGGTACCCCCTAGGGCCGAAATTAAAGGGCAAACCACATTTTATTGCGCTTTAAACATAAAGTCAAAAAATTTTAAGTTTGAAAAATAAAACCCGAATGAATTTTTTCATGCAGATTTCGACTTTGTAAACAAAAAGATTTCAAAGTTGATAAAATTTTAAGTTCTTTTTTGTAAAATAGAGTAAAAGCGGGTTATTCAACTCAAATTATATAAACATGTTTTATCACAAATAAAAACGGCTCTCTCCTGTTATATCCAAAACTGTTACATCTAAAAATGGTTCTAGTTTATCAGGTTCTCGCCAAAAGTTCCAGCAAGGTTTTAGCCTTTAAGTTCAATTTATTTATGATACAATACTTCAGGCTTTCCTCTAATACTATATGGAAAATAACAAAATTTAAAATGAAAAGCTAGAACCGTGCTAGAACTTTTGGCGAGAACCAGATAAAACTAGAACCATTTTTAGATGTAACAGTTTTGGATATAACAGGAGAGAGCCATAAAAACTCGATTTTTGAAAAAAAAATAGATTTTTGTGTTTGAAACTATTTTGTCCACCAAAAGATCTAATCCGTTAAAAATTAATATTTTATAAATGAGCCTTTACAATTCTGCATAGAATGGTGAATAATAGGCAGAAAAGCTCCAATAAAACTCTAGTAATGTTTCCACAAAAATATGAAAAACTTACAATATTTTAGATATTTGGCATAGGTTGAACTTTCCATTAGCTATATCTTGAGATCCAACTTCAAATCATAAATCTGTGATTCTGAACTTACTCAAAATTGTCTCTTCCTTCACATGAGACCGAAATTTAACCAAAATTTAGAAGAAACCGAAAAAGTGGCCTATCTTAGAGAAAATGCCTTTAAATATTTTCGACTTTGTAGTTTTTAGAATGTCGATTTTCCAAAAGTTTTTGTCCAAGTTCGCAAAAACTGCATATATCAAAAGATTCAGCGTGAAAAATGCCACAATTTGGTATATAAGGCTTAGCTATAAGAGCGTTGCCCACTGTTGATGTTCCCTTGTGAGATCCAGTATTTTTATGCTGCCGACAACCCGAATAAATAATTTTCGAACCTGAAAGAAAAGTTTGTTGAAAACTTTGGATCACTTGGCGATTTCGGGGACATTTTAAAATTTATGCCTTTTTTTTTAGTTTTTCACACTTTAAAAAATAGTTTTTCCAAAAGTCACGCTGAGCTATTTACTCACACTTAGCCTTATGGCTCGTTCACGGACTGTGACTTAGACTTAGACTTTTTAATTATTTCTTATTGTATTTCTTAGAAAAGTAAATTTTAGAAATAAGCTCAAAAAATATTAATTTGTATGACCAAAGGACACACGTGACTGAAAGAGCGTGTGTATTTGAGGTCCGGAATATCTGAAAAGTCGCCTCGAGCGGAAAATCAATGCAAACAATGTTTTTTTTATCCTTCAATACAACAAAACCTTTTTCATCATCAAATATCAACAATCTCACAATTTATCATTCATCACATCAATTATTTAAAAAATTTGCAAGGCGAATAAAAAACTGCAGGATGGCTTAAGGGGGAACTCTTTTTCAGTTTCGGAAGATCGGAAACAACCAAAAGCGACATTTTTATGTGAGAGGTGGTATTAGTCTTGCCGTAGGCTGGTATGCGGTCAGACCTGTCGCTGGCAAGAAATCTAAGTCTGCGAAATATGCAATAGATGATATCCAGTGTGAAGATCACGCTTGAATGAAGAACATAATCCAGATAGATAAAGATGGATGCTAGATGGTTTGAAAATTGCGCTCTCACCTTAAGATGCACTTAAAATTCGCTAAAGCATTTTCTACCAGGATGAAAAGAAAGACGTAGAGAGGTAGCACGGAGTTCTGCCTAGAAGGGTCATGTTGGAGCAGTATTATAGTACAAAGCAATATATGCCGGGGAGATATGTGTTCGGAAGATATATGTGGGAGATACCGTATTTTCTAAGATAATAATAAGCGCCCTCCCAAAAATCCGGTATTTCTTAAATTCATTCTCCTCCTTTTATACCGGGTTTTTGTTTTCGAACGCCACATATATTATATACCAAAATGTAGCTGGGAATCTGCGCCGAAAATTGGCGCCGGGCGCCGAGTAGCTTACATAGCAAAAGTAGCTACACAAATTTTTCATTTATTTTCATTTTATATTACAATTTTATCTTAAATTCAACTCATAATATATAATTTAAAGGGACTGGAGCTGTTTGAGTCGTAAAAGCTAAAAAATCAGTACAAACCAAGTTTTAAAACAACCAAAAAAGGCTGTTTCTATAATAAGAAAATATATTAAGAACCACTAAAAAAGTGGCGCCGGATGCCGGCGCCCGACTACCCAACTTTCAAAAAGGCACTGGGCCCTAATTTTCCCAAAATTTACCGAGCGCACACCGGCGCCCGTCCAAGTATGGATATATATCCATAACCATAAAAACAAATACGTTGATTGTTTCCTGAACTTTACACTTAGGGATAAGCTACGCACCAAAACTCCGGGGTAACGCGAATCGCTCCACACCGCATTGGTCCACACTTTCCAAATTCGTGTTTTTGTATGTTCGAAGGTTTGATTATCGGTTTGAACCATTTCTATCCAATTTTATTCTATCCAATCCAATTATAGTATATTTGTCTACGTCGGCTCACCAATCCAGTCGGTTATTCGAAAACTATGTACGACAATCCGCGAAAAACTGAAAACCGGGTAAGAAAACCCCGGTTTTCGGCTTTTCCCTACTTTGACAGACTGCATTTGCCAGGGATTTGGTTTAAGTTTACATATAGAGCAATCAACACCCGACCTGGTCAGATTGCCTCCAGCACGGTTCAATCATCTTCCTAACATGGACCGATCACCCAAGAACATGGCCTGATCCACTGTCTGAAGATTATTTTTCTGCCGTATAGAAAGAGCGGAATAGCCGATCAGCTCTAAGTAGCACTGGTATCATCCAAGTAATTTGGATTAATTAAGGTAGTTTAGGAATGAACCAGGTGATTTGCGTACTATCCGAGTGCTTCAAGTCCTATCCACCTGGTTCGAGTATAGCTCATGGAATTTGAAAAAATCACTTACAGACAACATATGCGATGAACAAGCAGAAAAATAAAAAATAACAGATGCATCACTAAATAAGCAATCAGCAACAGACAAAAAAAACGAAACGGGCGAGAAAGGGTCTGACACTAAAAAGAAAAGTGTGGACCAATTCGGGTACAGACCAATTTGCTGAGGACCATTTCGGTGCCGCCTTAAATCTCCAATTAAAGTAGGGGAAAATTTACGAAGAAACATATAAAAAAGACGAGATCTTAAGTAACCAAGAAAATAGGCACAATACACAGAACCAATTTATTTACAATACAACAAAGTACTAGCACATTTCACACCATATTTTCTCGTAGCATGTTCTTAGCGTCGTCTCGCAAACCAGCCCTAAATATTTGAAAAGGTCAAAAGATTCGATACACACAAATTTTGAAACACACGTTGATCTTCGAGATAGGCACATTCAAATTATTTGACAACTGCAGCTTAACTTGACGGGTAGGACGAGGATTGACAAGGAAAGCAGCTTCCAAGACCGCTAAATCCTGCACAGTGAAGACAACTGAAAAACAAACTAAAGATTTCACCAGCATTTATAACGAAACCTCGGTTGTTTGACCGACGCACAAATGCCTCTAATTCATTGACCCGGTTATTCAGACCTGCAATGCGAACATTCAATAGAGCCTCAAAAGCTATTCTTTCTGCTCTCAAGTCAACGAGCTCTTGGTGCAAACGCCGATTCTCCTGCTGGATCTGAGCCAACTAAAATAAAGGAAATGCAGTTAAGTGAAAATTTTCCAACCACAAATCTTATCAATGTCTTTAATTTTTTGCTTCAAACTAACCACTTGCTGAACAAATTTTAGTCGAGGTGAGAAAAAACTTGCAAATGCTCGAGACACACACACAAGATGAGCACTCTCAATGGCATCCACAAATTTAATTATTTCTAAGAGTATTTCTGCAGGCAATAACAGCGCCTTGATCTTAGTTGATTGAATATGTATGGTAGATAGTTTCTGTGAAGAAATATATTTTTTGGGAGAATATAAAGTGGCCATGCTTTAAATAAATCTGAAATGCAAAAAATTTAGGGATCTTAATAGTCACACAGTTTATGCTTGAAAAAATTGTAAATTTCAAGTATTTGCAATCAATGTGCGTGACCTATGTATACGGGGAAGATAAGATCAATTGTATTAAAAAAATCACCATGGCCAACTAACACACAACTTCTAGCAAATTTGGTCAACACCAGTGCAGTAAATTTTGGAATTTCGGCACCGGCACCACACCGGGCACCGGCCTGGAAAATTTGGGCACCGGGCACCGCACTGGGCACCGACCTCCAAATTTTCGGCACCGGGCACTGGTGGTGTGCCCGGTGCCGCACCGGTGCCATTTACAGCACTGGTCAACACACAGTCGGTTCATGCAACTTGCATGATTTGACAATTGCATGTACTCCCATGCACGATGCAAGATTAAGTGTCCACGTCCATTCATGCAGCGACGTATTCTTGGGAGAAGGGCTGACCAGGCCAAATTAAAAAGTCTTTTTGCATCCAGAAGACCCCTTACCTCTCAAAATTTTTTCTGATTACGCCTCTGCATGCATGCCACGGTGTGTGGGACTAAACAGAATTAACCACTTCTGAGATCTCTTTTAAGTTCTTAAATTTATAACTAACATCATGACCATTTCCTTTTATAATTACAGACTACTTAAGAGGAGCTTGAGGAAACTTGGATGTTATCGACGTATTAGCTCAGCAAACTCAGAAACCGACCGGCCAACGGCCCACCCGTTCCAAAAAATTCGGTGTGATAAGTTTTTGTTGATAAAATCTGTATGACAAGCAAGTCAGTTCAAGCCAAATATCTTGCAAATAGTGTGTGTAGTAGCTCGGCTTCATACTTTGCTCTTGACCCATTGACCATCATCCAAAAAAACTTAAGACTGGTAGAACTAGGGTTAGTAAAACTAATTTTGATTTCGGAGACGAGCAATTAGTTCCGCATTGAGCACCAAAAACAGTTGTAGTCGAGAGATTAAAGACGTGCAACAGCGAAAATTAAGTTAACAGAGAAGTATAAGAAAGACCATACCTGATTCGCAGCCATCTAAAAACAGATGAAGAGTATGATAGAGGATTGATAGATTAAGTAACATACATTTGTGTCAACTAACGAAATGCGGTATAGATCAAACGGAAACCTCTTGTAGAACGATACGGCGAGCCTAAGATTTACAATTTAAATTAAAATAACCCAGAGTCATATGTCCTTTTCGTGTGCACCATTTGGAATCTCTGCCAAATGAGGTGTCAATATACTTGGGCGTAGGATTGGAATCCCATGGGATTCCCGGGATTGGAATCCCAGAAATTTTGGAAAACCCAATCCAAAATCCCAAAGTTTCATAGTCCGAAATCCAAAATCCCACCGGTTCACATTTCGAAATTCCCAAAATTATCCCAAAATCCCCAAAGATCCCAAACAAATTTATTTAGTCTCGAAACTAATTTTTTTTCATTTCACATGACTTTTGTGTGTGTTTTTTTTAAACAACAACAAAAAGGGGCAAGCTCGATCCGAACACCGCAGAAAAGCTAATATTTTTGAACAAAGCTCTCGCGTATGTTAACTTCTCGTATTGATTGTATTTTGTTGTTTAAAATTGATTAAAATCGTTGGATAGTTATAAACTGTTTGAATTTGAAAAAAATCCCAAATCCAACTGGGATTCCCAGAATTTTGGAAATCCCAATCCAAAATCCCAAAATAAAAAAATATTTCGAAAATCCCAATCCAAAATCCTGAAATTTAAAATAATTTCAACAATCCCAATCCCAAATCCCAAAAAAACAAGAACGCCCAAGTATAGGTGTCAAAGAGCTAACATTTAAAAATTAAAAAAAATCAAACCGGATTTTGACAAAAAAAAAAGGTTTGCCCGTACTAAAAAATGCGAAAAATGTGCACCAAGTAATACACCGAAAATTAAGTTTTAAGACGCTATAAAGAAACCAACTTTACATCATATTTCTTGGGTTTTTACCAAAAGTTGTTTTTATGCAACCGGAAAATAATAATCAACAGTTATGCCATTTAAAAGCGGCTATTTAACCGAATATTGAGATGACCGGATATTGAGAAGAACGTAATGTCTCTACCGTAAATTCTTCATTAGAGGCCCGTGGGAGTCTATTTTTCAACCCTTCGAAAGCACTTGACATTGTAAATCAAAAATGGTGTTTTTCGGAGACTTTAGTAAAATATATATTAGTGAGCGTTTATTAAAGACTGGGCTTCTAATAGAGAATTTTATGGTATTCTATTTTGCCATAGATACTCTGTCGATCGTTTGAAGGTTCTGGAATAGTCCCGTGCCAGGAAAAAACGTCTATTTGAACTTTAGATCTATTTTAGATAGGCTTGCTGAAAAATCCGGCTTTTTTCTTTTCGAGATTAATCTCGAGATCAATCCCAGCTTTAATCTTTTTTCTGGTGGTTTCTACCATAGAGTATTTTTCTCTGAGCCTACCTTTTTCGGTTTCCTTGATTTTTTTTCACCCCAATCCATTTCAATGTGGAGTGTGCTGGTCTTTGGCCACGAAGCGACCAAATACCCGTGGTATTGTTGGCGCAAAAGGTGTGAAATAGGCTTTACACCCACAGGGGTTCGAACCATGAGCAATAAATCCAATAAAGAGCGCACGCTCTTCTGTGGTCAACCGCAAGTTAATTGAAAAAGCAGTCTGTGTACCCCCTAGAAAACCGCGACCTAAGGAACGCATTTTGTCAATTTTTACAATTGGTCCACCACATAGTGCCAGTGGAAAACACTAAGTGTCGGTGGAATGCCACCAAGTTGTTTGATCTAGTGGCAATTCAGTGGATTACTATTGGATTCCTTCCTAATCCAATAGTGATTCACTGGATTTTTACTAGATCAAATGACTTTCTGGCCTACCACTAGTAATTTGGTGGCATTCCATTAAATTTAAATTATCTGTGTCAAATGAGTGGCATATTTATTTTGTAACTAGGCGCATGCCAGACCTTCAAATAAAGAAATAATTGAGTCATTTCACTCTTCTTCTCTGCTTTTATCTGCTATTAATTCCTTCAAGTCTCAACTCTAGCATATCCCTTTGCTGAGTTTTACACAGTGTGCTTTATATTTGAAAATTTCCAAAAGTAAAAAACCGTTTATTAATGATACTGGAAAAAGCAAAACTCTTTAAATTTAACCCAAGGATGCATAAAATTGTGGATCCATTTTTGTTTAGCAACCCATTAGCAAGATCATCATTACATGCCAAATTAAAGATTCTTGGATCCAAACGATTACTTGGCCTTAAATTACTATTGCACATTTTGTCCATTTTGGCTATAATTTTCGGTAATATTTCTTGTTCTGGGAGGAACTGCTGCACACTGAACAATTCTAATTTTCTGATTGTCTACAAAAATTTTAAAATTAATGTTTTAAACGAAATCACAAAAACTTACGTCACATTTGTCTAGTAAATACTTCACATCTTCCAGCTCTACACTACTACAGTAAGCTAATGACAACTTCTGAAAAATGTTAAATTAACTGCCGAAAGGACAAAATATATTTTCAAAAGTATTTGTCGCGCGACAAAAAAGACTTTGACGCTTCTCGCTTTAAACATTGAAAAAAAACTACTCGGTTTACCCACCACCCCCCCCCCCCACAGCTCATATATCTGCGCTGGCCTAATATAAAGTCCGTAGAGAGGCAGGCGTGCTTTTTTTAGAGGCGATACGCTATTGCAAGTCAAGAAAAAAACAGCCAGTATTTTAACATTTAGAAATACAAGTTGTAAGTGTTACTAACCCACAGCTTGCCATTGTCAGCAATTTGCTTGAGTGCCTGCGATGGAATATTCATACGCGCCAAAAACAGGGTGTTCAAGTTGGGAAGGTATTCTAAAGCAGGAAACCAGCCATTTTCGCATTTGTAATTCATGCCGACCATGCTTATCTCTTTGCAATGCGCAATTACACCTGTTATTATCTAAAAAACTAGAAAGGTTACGTGTTAATACCTTTTGAAATTACGTACAAGGGTAGTTAGCGGTCGCTTAGATTAGCAATACTCGGTTAACATGAGAAGCACTGCTTGTTGTAAGTTTGTCCAATGTGGTACAGCCAAACTTCTATACAACAACCCCCCCCCCCCACAAGCTCAAGGGTCCGACACGCTCAAGGGTCTCCCTAGGCTCCGACACTTTTTTTAACCCAATTTTCGAAATATTTTATCGATTCTGTTATGACAGTCTGGTCGCAAATATCGCAAGGATTCCGATTTTGCCAGTCGTTTTTCAATATTTAAATAATTTTATTATTAAAAAATACAAAACCTCTATATAGTGGCCCTTTAATTTTTATTTAATTGAACGAACTTGAGGGGGGCCGTTGTATAGAGTTTTGACTGTATGATAAATTGCAAAATGGCTTAGTTAATTGACCGCTAAATACCCTAATTTTTTACCATATGAGATAATTTTGAGTCCTCAAATTCACGAACGTAAACAGACTTCAATTTAGGAGCGTAAAAAATAAAGTCAGTATTCCTAGTTTCGCCAGCCTTGTTCCACACGTGCACATACAAGCTTAAATGATATATATTATTTTAATAGACGGATAGTCTCTATTTAAAGCATAGTCTCTAATAGACGGGTACCCCCTAGGGCCGAAATTAGAGGGCAAACCACGTTTTATGGAATTTCTCCACAATGTGCGCCCCAAAGCAAAAGAAACTCTTAGTCTTAGAACTAAAAAAAGCAATCGACAACATAAAAGAAGCCTACGAACATCATGAGGTCTTGCGTAAGTAATATTGTATGCCGAGATTTATTGATAGGTACGCCAAACAGATTTTTGAAGGTACAACTTTGTCTCGTCTGAAAATCCGGAAGTCTACACTCAAGACATCGAATCTACATGGGTTTAAGCACGCTAATCGTCATCGTGGCGGCACAAGCAGACATTTGTAAATATCGTATACATATGATATACAATAAATATGGTATACAGCAGGGCTGAACTCGTTTTTCGAAAAAAAAGGGAGAAGCAGAAAAACAGAACCACGTTTCTGTTACAGAAAGTCGAGATTTTTATGAGGAGTGTCCGACAGTACATTATGTTGACAATATGTTTTAGGTATTTCAAATTATTCGATTGTTGAATGAACCCTCCGCCTAAAAAATCGATATTGTGGATGGTAAAATATCAACTGACCATCATTTTTTCGGAATAATTGAAACTTTTGATTAAAAATCGACAATTTTGACAGTACAGGGTTATTCAAGAAATTGTAACACTTTCAAACTGCCATAACTTTTATCCCGGCACGATTTCGAAATTTTGTAAACGCAGATCGACTCAGAATTTCATGGCAATTTTTTTGGTATATAATGTCAAAATCACGATTTTCGCTTGGTCCCCCTGTGGTTTTGGTCTTACCCATCCAGAGGCCATCCACAGACCAAGACCAAAACCACAGGGGGACCAAGCGAAAATCGTGATTTTGACATTATATACCAAAAAATTGCCATGAAATTCTGAGTCGATCTGCGTTTACAAAATTTCGAAATCGTGCCGGGATAAAAAGTTATGGCAGTTTGAAAGTGTTACAATTTCTTGAATAACCCTGTAAAAGTTTTCGCAACGCCACCCCAAGTACCAAAATCTCTTCTTGAATCCGAATCCGTTGAGATCAGGTCCAAAAAATTGCAGGAAGCTGAGATATCTTTCAAAGTAGGAAAGTGGTCCAAATTTTCTGTGTGGTCTACTCAAATAACCAATATCTCAGCTCCCTCGAATTTTTCAGATCTGATCTCAACGGATTCGGATTCAAGAAAAGATTTTGGTGTTAACTTTCCGGTAACTTTTACTGTCAAAATCGTCGATTTTTTATCAAAAGTTTCAAATATTCCGAAAAATGGTGGTCAGTTGATGGCCGTCCCAGTTGATGGTCGTTCCGTTTTTAGGCGGAACCCTAAAATGAAGGGCCCTCATTTTGTCCCTTCCCCTTCCTAAACAGTCCTTTTTTCATTCTTAAATACTTTGAAATTTTCGTTTAACTTACAGTTCTAGGTGGGTACTGAGTCTGCAAAGTTCTCTAGCATCAACAACACCTATCATGCATATTTTAAAAGTTTTCAGTCGCATTTCTTGGGATAGCGTTTTGAGAATTGATCCTTGTAATTTAATGCATTTTGAAAGTTCCAAATGCTGAAGTCTACTGGCAAGAATTCCAAAGACCAATTAGAAATGGTGGAACCATGATGGTCATCGAGTACCAGCCTTTGAAGGGAAGAACAGCGTTGCAAGAATCGAGTAAGGTAATCAACATTTTCATCCTAAACTCGAGAATCAAAAATAAAATGTGAATACAAAATAGAATTACCTGAGAAAGTTTGGAAAGAGTTGTGCCGAAAGTAACAGATCTCAAATAATCGCACTTTTGCAGGACTTCCAAAAATTGTTCTGGGTGGATATAAGTCTTATATTCTTCACTCTTGGACAAGTTTCTATCGTAACATGCTGTAACAACGCCTTGCAGATTAAGTTCTTCCAAATAACCAGCTTGTTTGAGTATTTCTAATATATCTGCATCCATTTTACAGACCAATTCACTGAGATCCAGTATTTTTATGCTGCCGACAACCCGAATAAATAATTTTCGAACCTAAAAAAAAGTTTGTTGAAAACTTTGGATCACTTGGCGATTTTGGGGACATTTTTAAAATTTTCGAGTTTTTCGCACTTTGCAAAATAGTGTTTCCAAAAGTCATGCTGAGCTACTTACGCACACTTAGCCATACGCTAACTTTTTCGCCCTTTTTCTGAAATTTCGGTTTCTTGTTTAAAACATTTTGTACCATTTTAGAGCTCAGATATTTTTTGATCGATTGAGTGGTGAAACATCTTAGTTATGTTGTTAATTTTGACAAAATCAAGCCAAGTATAACTTTAAAATCACACTTTTGATGAAAAGGCAAAACCAGAATCCTTGCAGTATTTCAGAATAGACTGGCCGAAGACGACTTGCAAAAGGGTTCAAATTTTGAGGTAAAAAGTGTTGGGCCTTAGGCGGGAACGAACTTGAGAGGGTGTCAGTTTAACGTAAGTTAACTGTACCTAGGTCTACTATAAGTACATTTACTATGACGAAAACAACCGAAAATGCAAAAATATCCCAAAACCGCCAAACGCCGCTGCTCAGATTATTTGTATAACACTTCTTGATTGCTAAGATGGGTCTTTCTTCTAGGCCAATTAGAGGGAAATATGGTTCTCATGGAGAATTCCTTGAATGTTTTCAAACAATAGTTATTAATAAGGAAATTCCATCGTCGATTTAATTGAGCGCATTGGAGCAGGTCAATAACAGTTGGAATGCAATTGCCTATTTCAATCTAAAATATTTTGTAAAGAAATAAAATTGGAGCACTTGAAACCTACAAGTATGTCATCAGGCAGATCTTGTAGTAACATTGAACTGGCTGTAAAATAATTGTTGTACGGAACTTAATTTTTGTTAAACTTTACCACACACTGGTTACAAAGCCTAAAAACTTCAGGTAGAGTCGACGCTTGATTTAGTAGTGTATTTCTGAGTCAATTTCCAGAGTGTACACTAAATCGAGAGTCGACTGTAAGCAAAAGTGCCAGACCAATTAAAACAGAGTAAGAGTAATTTAAAGAAATGCAGAAAATTGAGTACAGTCAAACTTCTCATTAACTTAACTCAAGGGACCGGTTTGAGCGTTATCTTAAAGAAAAGGTCAGTTACAAGGGTTTTCTTTGCAAACCAAAAAGAAAAAAATTACCTTTGGGGACCAAGATCACATTATTATTTTTGAGCTACCTTAGTCCCCCAAGGTATATTTTTTCGAATTTTTTTTTCGCAAAAATGCTCAAATCGTGATAAAAAAAATTCCCATAGAAAGAGTATGGAAAAAATATTTGAAAATGCTGGGTCCCCCTGTGGATCAGCTGCAAAAATAAAAAACAGCTGCAAAAAAAGTTTTTGGCCAATCCGTACGGGATCCCGTTCCGTTGGATCAAATTTAACCCGAAATCCCGTCTCGGTACCCTGGTGGGTCTTTTTGAAAATCCCGGTTCCAGTTATGGTTTTTCCTTAAGTATGGACGGGGTTTACGCAGGGCTCGTATGTGTTCTTTTTAAAAAGATTTGTCCTTTTTCGGGACCGAAAATCTTTTTTATTTTTGAAGTTTTTAGTCAAAATATTTTTTTTCGCTCCAAAATAGCAATAAGCACTGGATAAAATGACTTTTTTCTCCAAAAACGGTCAAAATGTCCTTTTTTACCCAACTGTCTTTTTTTTCAAAATTAAGCTTTAAAATTATGAGTAAAAGAGGCTTGGAGCCAGGAGAGGTGTCAAATTGGAAAAGTGAGAGGTGTCGAGGTGAGTTGAGAGCGTAACGTTATTCATAAGAGGTATCTAATTCGTGGCACCTGATCTTCGGCAGCAATTACTGAGAAATACTAAAATTTCTGTATTCATATATAATAAGCGTGCAACATAAAAGACTTGAGCATTAAAATAATTCGTTTGTTAATGAAAATAAGTGGAAAATATCTGAAATGCGGTACTTTGTAGAGTTTAGATCAAGGTAGCCTAAATCCCGGTCATTTTACCGGGATCCCGTACGGGATTCCGTTGGTTAGGTCCATAAAATCCCGATCCCAGTCTCAATCTAAGTCGAAAATCCCGTGCCGGAATTCTGTCGAGTGGTGTTTTTTTGTCTCAAAGTCTTTAAAATAAAAAAGGAGTGAAAAAATTTTTAAAGTGCTGTTTTAGATATTTTATTAATTTAGTCTCTGCAAGAAAAGGTGGTGCCCGGAAATTTAAACTTTTGAAAGTGGGATTATTATGCCCTTTTTAAAACTTTTGACTGTATCACATTGCTTAACAAGGTAGGCATATAAAAAGAGTAGAAAATTTGAGGTAACAAAAGTTGGTTCATAATTATATTAAAATAAATAAATTAACAACTTAAACTATCATTTAGTTTAGAGGGAATTTAAAATGGGATCGTGGCTAACCCTATAAAACACTAACATTTTTTCTCGAGACCGATAATTGCATTTCGATATTACACCAAAAAATTTATGGCGCTAATGGATGATTTATGATTTATGGCGCTAATCGGTTTCCGTTTTTTCCCTTGGTCCCCCTGTTGTTTTTTTTTCAAAAACTGCCTTGGCTCCCCCTGCTGTTTTTTACTAAGGGAAAAAACGGAAACGGATTCTCCATTAGCGCCAAAAATATCGTATACCGTATTTCCTCTAATAAGCGCCCCCCCCCCTATTTTTTGACTAAAATTTTGAAGTTAAGGCCATTTCTGATTGACAATTTCAAAATTTTTAGGGGTTTGAAAAATAAGCGCCCCGGGCGCTTATTAGAGGAAATACGGTATGATCAGACTTGTGCAAATTTAGAAATTCGATTTCAATACAAAAAAAGTTAAAAGCCAAACAAAACGGTTTTCGGTTCGGCCGGTCGATATCAAGTTTTCCCGAACGAAAAGTCACATTTTCAATTCTCGGCTTTGGTTTCCGGCCGGACGAATACTTCGTTTTCGGTTCGGCTGACCGAAAATATTAGGTCGTGTCAAAAGTTCGGTCGTTTTATTTCAAAAGCAATATTTGTGGCGTTGTGTTTTTACCATAGATTTTTTTAACATTTTTCAAAAGTTTACCACTCATTTTGTAGCTGAAAATCTTGGCTACAAAACGAGTGGTAAACTTTTAAAAAATGTTTAAAAAGTCTATGCTAAAAACACAACGCCACAAAAATTGCTTTTGAAATAAAACGACCGAACTTTTGACACAACCTAATATCAGCCAAGCCCACGAGCCTATTCTTTTGAAACTCAATGATGCACGCTTTAGGCTAGCCCATGTGCTTGTGATATTGAGAGAGTGTGCTGTAATAACAGTTACGCAAAAACATTATTTATTATCGACACTTCTTTTAATAACTTCTTCATTACTGATGCTTCTTTGTCGGAGAGAACAAGAAGGGTGACTGATGGAAGGTGAATTTGGCATTTTCCTAATGCTAATCTTATCGACCATAGTTGTGTTTGTAGAAGACGCATTGTTTTCTTCGTTTGTATTCGCTAGTAGCTTGGACTCTCGCTAAAACCTGTGTTTACAAATTTACAGAAAAAAATCATACTTTGTATGCTTCCCTTCTCCAGTGCTCCGCTTTGGCTGTCTCTATTTGGATCCAGTGCTGAATTTCATTTATTTTTGGCTTAAGAGCACAGTGTAGAGCATTAGTCTTACAGGAACATCAGGAATAGCCATATCTACAGCCATTTTGGTGGCGAGTATCAGGTGCTCCAGCACAATCACTATTACCACCTTAATATTTCTTTACAAAAAGTAGAATAAATTGGCTTGAAAATGGTTACCTGCCCACCAAAAGACAAATCTGGCCAGATGCGTTCAATAAGTCCAGACTGACCAATTAAAGCACAGTTAACCATGACCCCCACCATACCCATCAGCTAAATTAGTGGCTAAAACAATGCATTTTCGATGTATTTAGTTAGAAAACCTCCATAGCTTTTTGCCAAGCTCCAATAGTCTTGACCCTTCTCGCAAATGGACGTTGCACAGCGTTGCACAACTTAAAATCGCTTGTAGATAAACAAATGTCGCTGGCGACAGGTCAGATAGTTAAATGTTTTTTCTTCTATACCAAAGCCCATACTAGCGTTATTTACTGTTCGCGTATCTTATAGGGTACTTGTTTACCTTTTTTTGCGACAAAGTTGTAGCTGAAGAATTTCCCTACAAGCTGAAAATATCTGAATTATTTTTGGTGGATCTGAAGACAACATATGAAAGCTTTTCGAAAAAAAACGTTTAGGCGCCAAGAGCCAAAACACAGACATATTTTTGAGATATTTTCACCATTTTTCGAACAATTTTTCAAACTCACGCCAATGTTTTTTTATTATTATTGTAGTTAACGCATTTAACTATCCTTTAACCGCAAAATCGCCTAATAAATGTTGGGTCACAAAAAAGCTCTACATTTAGTGGCCAAAATTTTGAACCCCAAAGTTTGGGGAATCATTGTGATTGAGCAGAAAAAGCACGTTAAAAAATCCCCCTGAGCACGTTAGTGACAGTTAAAAGTTGGTTTTTTGTAGCTAAATTTTCAGGCAGTACTCAAGTTATCCAGCTGGACGTCCACCTTGAGGATGGGGGACTTCATGTGTTTCGAACGTGTTAATCAGTCAAAACCAGGGGTGTTCACACTTTTTCTGAAGTTATTGTTTTACAACACAATTTTCAGCCAGTTTTTGCAATTTTATGTTCGATATATTTGCGGAACCCTCAAGTACAACATCTTAGCTTTCTTTTAAGCACAAACACGTATGATTGAAGTTCATTCTGAAAAAATTTCCCTTGCCTCCAAATTGGTGATGGTGGATTTTAGCCTGGATTTAAGGTGGATTTTTGTGTTCAAGCCCACTTTTATGCCATTTTTTGCGAATCAATGTCAAATATCTTTGCGGGACCCTCAAGTACAAAATATCGGCTTTATTTTCAGCACAAACACGTATGATTGAAATTGCTTCTAAAAAAAATTCCTTGTCCTCTAAATTGGTGATGCTGGATTTCAGCCTGGATTTAAGGTGGGTTTTTTTGTTCAAGCCAACTTTTCTGCCAGTTAGAATTGGTAAATAGCCAGTTAGGGTGGGAAGGTAGCCAGAAGAGATAGTTAAGTGTTCAGGTGGAATCTCTAAAGTCAAACTTTGATTTAACGTACAACCTGGAAACCAGATCAGGTGTGCCTTATAGTAGGCGAAATAGGCGAGGATGGGCGAGGTTAGGCGAAGATAGGCGAGGGTACGCGAGGGTACACGAGGATAGGCGACGGTAGGCAAGGGTAGGCGAGGATAGGTGACGTAGGCGAGGGTATGCGATGTAGAGTAGGTGGGTTAACAGGTAGGGTGTATGATCTACCCGAACCATTAATGCACTCGAACGATTAATCTAGCCGAACTACTAATGTACATGAACCACTAATGTTCCCGAACCACAGGAGCAGTGCCCGAACAACTAATGTTCCCGAACTACAGGAATAGTGCACGAACCACTAATGTTCCCGACCGGCATAGGCGCCGATAGGCGCCTGCAGACCATAGTAAAAAGTAACCATCTCGGTGATAAGTAAGCACCAGGAAAGGGTAAGAAACCACAAGGATATCAGGTCGACCCCATAGTATGGGCTCGACCTAATATTTAAAAGCATTTAAAAATTTTCTTTAAAATTTTCTGGTTGCGCTACCCAGGTCTCTCTCATCTAGATAATGTTACTTGGGTGGTAGTTTCAGATAGTGGTTGAGGTATATGTAGATCGCCAAGTGTTGCCAACTAAGTGTCGGTCATCATTTGTACATTTAGTCCCTTTCCACTTTTTCGCCAATTGTTGTGAAATCTTGGGTGGAATACTGTTTGTGGAATACTGATTTTTCTTATTTTTGAATGTTAAGAAGTGGTTTGAATAAAATTGATTTTTGAAAAAATTAAGTAGGGTCGCATTCGGCCGATTAGCCGAACCGGTCGATTAACCGAAAACCGAGTTTTAAAAAACCGGCTTTTTTAAACCAACCGATCCAAAAAGCCGACAAAATCCGACCCTAGAATTAAGGATAAAAATAATTAGAGAGAGAGTAGTTTGCAAACATAATATAAAAAAAATTCCAGGTGGTCATCTAGATTCACCACCTGTACTCGGATATACCGTACTTCCTCTAATATAAGCCCATGCTCTAATAGAAGCCCCCCCCTATTTTTTGACTAAGGTTTCGGAGTTAAGGTCATTTTTGATTGACAATTTCAAGATTTTTGAGAGGTAGAAAAATAGAAGCCCATGGGCTTCTATTAGAGGAAATACGGTAGATTAAGTGGACCAAAACAGTTAACAGGACAGGGCTTAGTGGTCTTATAAAAGTTAGTTTAGGACTGTTATTCCAGAAAAAATGTTTACTAGCACCACGATTCGAAACTGTGAGTTCAGAAATTTAGTGCGCGGATTTACCACAGGTAAATTTACCGGACGAGGAATTCATCACGGTGGAATATGCTGCCTCACTTGAAACACTGTGATCTGGCAAGCGGACTGGATAAAATCTCATTTGAATAAAAAAAATCTTTTCAAGACAAATTTTGAGGTTCAATTTACCTATGGTTCAATTTACCGAGGTTTAATTTGTATAGGTTCAATTTACCGCCGCCCGATATTTGCATGCCTATTCAGAACAATTCCCCAAACTTTGGGGTCGACCACTTTGGAGTGGGTACTTCGGTCTTCACAAACCGTTTTTAACACGCAATTTCGGTTTGGATAGCATGGTTTATTTGTATCTAAGAAATAAAACAATTGTGGGCGAATTTACCTGTGGGCGAATTTACCTAGAGCCTTTGACACGCCGTGAAGCGTAGAAGAGTGTTTAGAAGTAAAAATGGCATAGGAGCATTTAGGCAATTTTTGGACATTTGTCCAAAAATCGCCTAAACGCCTACGCACCGTAAAAAATATATTTGAAAACTAGCTCGCGTTGGCCCGCCTGTGGCGGGCCCCCTCGCGGCACGCTGCTTGATGCACCGTATCTCAAAAATCTCTTCAACTCGAAAAAAATCAAAATTTAACTCAGAAAATCAAAGCTTTTCAAATCACACTACCTTTTTTATATAATCAGCAAGAGCTACTATATAATTTAATTGGTCTAAATTAACCCAGAAAGGTCTAAATTACCCCATTACCTTGGTAACTAACAAAATCGGTTCTAGCCAAGCCTACTTACCCCACTTTCCTGGCGCACCCACTTACTCACCCCTCTCCGAGCCAGGGCTGTAAATTTTTTATTTTTGACATCCTACATCCACATCCGGCCTAAAAAATTTTGACATCCACATCCACATCCGACATCCGACCCAAAAATTTTCGACATCCAACATCCACATCCAACATGCGGATGTGAAATTTTTGACATCCGAAACATCCGAAAAATCCATGTAAAATCAATGAAAACATCCGCTGACATCCGACCTGAAAATTTATTGACATCCACATCCGACCCAAAAATTTTTGACATCCAACATCCACATCCACATCCGCCGGATGTGGATGTTTCGGGTGTACACATCCACATCCGGATGTATCTTCCGGATGTTTTTACAGCCCTGCTCCGAGCATGACTTCTCACTCTCCTGGCACGCTTGCCCATTTTTCTGACTCAGGAGCCCTTGACACCGGCGGATACACTCGCCTCTGTCAAGGCACAAATAAGATTACAAAAAATCACAAACCACTCTCCAGGCACACCTACCCGCTCTCATGGCACACTTACATACTCTGCAGGTACTCTCACTCACTCTCCAGGCACCTCTACCCACCCTCCAGGTACCCCTACCCACTCCCCTGGTACCCCTACTCACTTCCCTCGTAACCCTACCCACTCTCCAGGCAACCCTACTAACTCTCCAGGTACCTCTATTAAAAAGAACTGGTATTCACGCTGTTGTTTTCTGGTTATTACAATCGCACCAGTGCGCATTAACGGGTAAATGAGGTTGCATTAAATGTAAAGCCTGAAATGTCAATGGAGTTGCTATTTATAGAATCGTAGTATCGACTGGAAAGTAAAAACAATTGCCTAAAACCACTTGGCGAGGTGGTTTTCGTTACTGATAAAAATGTGACCCAGTTATCGTGTATCTTAAAAAAACAAATATTGGAAAACAGGTTTTTGCTAGAAACTTTATTTTTTTCTGCTTGCAGGCTGAAATTTCTATCACTGCGTTGGTTACCAAAAAATGGATGGCGGTTTCTGGATGGAGCAGAGGAAGGTTAGCGGATTTCTTTTTAAATAATATGTAAAATAAGTTATTTAGAAGCGAGAAAGTGGTTTTAAAGCGATGAATCTCAAGCCCGAATTGCTCCGCGGAATATTTGCATTGGGAATTACAAAGCCATGGCCAGTTCAGGAAAAGGCTATTCATCTCTGTCTGAAAGGTGTTCATTAATCTCTTGATTGGGCTTGTCAATTTTGTGTTTTCCAGGAAAGAACGTCTTTGCTCAAGCACAGCCTGGTTGTGGAAAGTCCATTGCACTTTGTATATCGGTGTTGCAGAGATACAATGGTGGAAGAAGAGGCACTCAAATCATTGTTGTTGCTGCTACCAGCGAATTAGCTCAAAAGGTTAATTAGCTAACATACTTTTATGGGTATTTTTTTATGCTCTGTTTAGATCACGGACACCCTTTACGAACTGATGAAAATAGTAGTCAATGGGAATTGTGCCAACAATATTAACTCAGAAGAAAGGAAGCCTACTTATCAATCTCACAAGTGGTTTGAATCAACTAAGTCGGATGTTTCATCGGATGATGAAAGCCGTGACTTTGATTGGTCTGGCTTCAGAGATCCTCTAAGTTCAAACCTGCTGAAACTTCTCGATCTCCTGCTATTTTAGTCAATACTCACGAGGGGGTCTTGGAAATGGTCAGGTCTAATAAAATTGGTATGGTTTTTGGTGTTTTAGATGTTCAGTGTGGTTTTTGTTTTTTATATTAACCACTTTCAGACCTTTCTACTGTCAAGCTGTTTGTGATGGATGAGCCAAGTAGTATGCTGGAAAAGAGATCTAGACAGATTATAGAATTTGCTGAAATCAAGTCTTCTCTTCCGAAATCTGTGCAGGTGTTGGTGTTTCATTCTTCTCTGTCTGAGGTGGTGCTCAAGGCTTGTTCCAAATTTGTGCCAAGTGCTGAATTTTTCGACTGTGGAAAGGACAAGCGCGTTATTCAAGGCATTAATCAGTTTTATGTCGGCATTAAAGAAGAAGTCGGTGGCTTTTTGCCTATCTGATTATTCTCTTCCTACTTTGTGCCGAAACTGTGTCAATAATATGAAAGAAGTTTAGGTCAACCCGGAAAGCGAGGCAATCGGAGTAGGCAAAGGCAAAGATGCAGCAATTATTGAGAGGTTTTTGCTCCTTCATGAATCGCTATAATTACTTTTTAAGAATATTCAAGTGTAAAAGCTACTATGATATTTTCAATGTCTCAAAACTGGCAAAAGCTAGCAAAATAAATGAAAAGTACAGGGCTCTCTCTAGAAAGTTTCATCCTGACAAGTGCGCGGAAACTCACTCGACAGAAGTTTTCAAATGTAGATGCTCTTAGTTATTCGTATATATCCGAAACTCATTTATTTGTTGAAGTGATCAATCACGCAAAAAATGTGCTGTTGGATGTTAATACACGAAGCAAATACGATTATGGTGGTGATTTTCCAACACCGATTCAGTTCAAGCCGATGCCCGACAATATGATTTACAGATTCAACTCGGTATTTTTTAAATAAGATCTTTCTCTTCTTACTTAAAATTTATCACAATTGCAGGCGCTGAAATTGGGCTCTTTATGCCATTTGCTCAAAAGTCTGGAGGAAGAAAAAAGATCGATGATATTTTGTGACGACCCTGATGGAGTGAGTGTGGTGTCCAAGAAGTCATCAAACAAGGATACACTACTGTGGCTGTTGTAAGCATAATTGTGATTGAGTTACAGATATAATGACATCATTGAAATAATTAGCACAGCAAAATGTCTCGTCTTGCACAAGATCTTGAACTGCTCAAGTTTTGTGATGGTTCTGCTCGGTTCTTGGTGACGACAACCCTCTGTGCAAGAGCAATGACAGCCCGCGTGTGCAGCTTGTGGTCAATTACGATTTGCCTGCGAATTGCGAGGACTACGGAAGGAGGTTAGCACATTCTTATTAAAGTTTTTTTGCTGATGCGAATTTTTTTTCAATATTTCGCAATGTCACAGCTCTCGAGAGTATTTTTTGGCATTGCATGGTCAACTAGTTTTCGAAATACAGCTACATTTTAGTGTTGCATTCTAAGTAATAATTGCCCTAATCACGTGAAAATGTAGTTCGTAAAAGCCGTAGCGCCACGAAAGCAAACATTTTTGACATAAACGACGTGGTTGTTATTGGGTTCGGCGTACAATCATATTATTTTTAGACTGTCCAATTTCGGTCCTTTAGAGCAGCGTGAGGGCGACGTCATCAATTTCATCACGAAAGAAGATGAAAGAGAGGTGATAGAAGCGTTTGAAGCCTACTACGAAATGATAATCAAGGAGAGAAATATCAATAATGTCTTCAAAACTTGCCGATAATAGTGATTCATAGCAAGATTGCTTTTAATTCTTTTGTTTTGGCTGTTACTGCGGTGATATTGCATGTTTTATGTTTACTCAATAAATTTATTTCCCAGTATGCAATTTCGATTTGTGCTGAGTGCAAGGAGGAATCGATTCTGAGTCGATATGCGTTCACATAATTTAATAGAAAAGTTTTTCAAAATTTATGCCTAAATGAAAGGCCGTATTTTGGGGGTTGAGATATAAAAACACGATTAACTATCTGGCTCGCATCTCACCCAGTACCTTAAAAGCATCAATCCTTATCTCAAACAGATTGTTAACCAATGCACATAAAGCGGCTAATGGAAGGCGGGCGAAAATAAAAGCACATAACCTAAACTATCAAACAGTACTTTTAAAATAATGACAATATACACTTACCGAACTGTATAAACATTTCAAGGTAGTCATCCAAGGGTCGACAGTAAGCCGTCATCAGACTTTGAAGTTCAGCCTCGGTTAACTCAAAATCTGTAAAACAATTGTGTTTGACAGTTGGTAGTAGAAAAAATATACCATCGCTCTCATTAGGGCAGAACTCAGGCAGGGGCAATCGAGTTGATGACAACTTTTGTTCAACAGACACTGTACTAGCTGGCGCACCATCTTTGGAAAGACTCTGGAATCATCTTTTCTGTGAAATAAATATGCCTGTACATTGTGTACATTTAGTATTCTCAAACTCCTGTTGGATACATTAGATCTCCTCAAGCGCATGGATGACCATAAAGAATTTCTGCTGGTGTTGTGGCTCGGGCTGTCAGCAGTTAGTGTGACACTTTCTTCATATGGTACGCTCGACTCCCCAGCTACAAGATTGTCTTGATTGGAACAAGACAGTTCTGAGGAAGTGTCTCTTCTCTTACGCACTGCTTCAACGTGTCTTCTGAAATGTTTGGAGTTTAACAGGGTTAAATCGCTTAACTATTTAGATCTTCAATATCTTGACATTGCTGTTTTGGGTGATTTTTTGGAAAGCAGGAAATTAGGGCCATTCAAATTGGGCAAACTTTAAATAGCAGTTTTTCTTAAAGTGGAAGGAATATGCGGCTACTTTTTGACATTAGTTTCTTCCTTTATTATTTTCTCTATAGAACGGCTACTTTTTGACATTAGTTTCTTCCTTTATTATTTTCCTCTATAGAACATTGTGAGTGGTCTATTGATTCCGATATTTTTGTTTGAAAAGGTAGAAACCATGGTAGAAATCAATGTCAAAAGGTAACCGTAAATGTCTATCCCCTTTTAATACGGCCATCTCTTAAAAATGAGTTTTTTGAAAATTGACTCACTTTGAATAAGCCCAGGGCTCCGAAACATCCTTTATTCAACCCATTTCTGACCGAGTTTTCTAAAAAACTCTTTTTTAGTGGTAAAGGTTGCTCTCCGATTTTTTTACTGCGACGCAGTTAACGTCGCACAACTTTTTGTAGCGAAACGCATAATGATCATATACAGTAGCGCCAAAAAGTCAATCATTTGACGTGTCCTTTTTAGCCCTGCAATTTTTTTAGCCGCAGGTCTTTCATATTTATGTTCATGTCACAAATAAACAAATTAAGTCTCATTATGTAGCTTAGACATTAACAATTTTGCAATAAAAAAACGTTAAAATATAGGTAAAAACAATCCAAAAAGAGTGTTTAAAGTAAAAGAGATTTCGAAAACATTTTGAAAAAAAAGCATGATACGCAACCCACCCTGTTGTTTTGTGGTATAAAAATTTGTTGTTTTGTGGTATAAAATTTGTGGTTTTGTTTTGTGGTATAAAAATCCTAGCAGTGCGCATTAACGGGTCAAAGGGCCATTGCCGTCTCCGACAACGATTGTCACCCGCCAATTCAAATTTTTTTCTTTATCGTTGGATTCACGTACGAATTTTCCAACTTGGTTTCTAACAAAATATACATAGAATTAAATTCTAGGTCTTGTTTTGTTAGAAACCAAGCTGAAAAATCCGTACAGAAGTTGAATGATTAGGAAAAAAATTGAATTGGCGGGGGACAATTCAATTGGCCCTTTAAAGATTAAACCTTTATTTGACACCCGAAATCTTTATAATTCTTTGAGATTTCACGCCAAAATCTTTATTTTTGGAACTCAAAGCCAAAAAAGCACTGTATAAAATAGTGCTTTTTGACCAAATATTCTTTATTTTATAAAAATGTCCCTTTTTTAAATTTTGAGTTTGGAGCCCTGGATAAGCCCAATTTTCTTCTCTTCGCTCTTCTTTACCTCAAAGAGTGGTTGCTCATAGTTTTAGTCATTCTGTAGGTCAATTTGCACAACCGAAGTTTTTCCATCAAAAAAGGCATGGCTATCTCTGTCAGGTTTTGAGTCAGCTGTCGAGTAATTAATAAGGTAGCCAGAGTCTGCAACTTTTTGAGATTTTTCAAGATCACAGTTGTAACCAAGAAATCAAAACCAGGGTTCTTATCTGCATTTTTAAAAATTTGTACTTTATTTAGGACCCTAAATTTTCAGAATTTTTTAGATTTAAAAACTCAACAAGCACTAGAGAAAATGGTATTTTTGACTAAAAATAACCAAACTGTACTTTTTTGAAAACTTTCAGATGAGAACCCTGGCAAAAACCCACTTCCTGCAACCTATACATATCGTTCAAGTAGAAAGCGATATAGAAGAGGGATGAAAATGCGGAAATACACTGGAACAGGGCTATTTTGGAGATCAAAAGTTCTCGTATTCTTCATCAGTGCGGTAGTTTTCTGTAATTGAAAAAGGTTTTTATTATTTTCAAAAAGTCTGAATAGATTTTTTTTCGTAAATTTTTCTTGTTAAATTTTTTGGAGGATAAATGTATTTTTCGTTCTTCGTCTTACTCATTTATCAAAATTTAAATTCTTCGATCAATCAAATCTGCCGCTCTAGTTGTAAAAAGAGGGCTAACAATATCTGGGTTTGATTGTACCCAATTTTACATGAGACCATGGTTTATAATTGTTACCCAAGTCATTGAAGAAAATTGCGAGATGCCTGTAGCAATTGTCCCCAACCATAATGACGAGTGCTTGCACGACCATAGGCACATAAGTGATCCACCTCAGATATAGAGGAGATTTTTTAAAGTATCTTAAAATAAGTATAACTAAAATACACAAATAAAAAAGTTAGCGAAACTTACAAATCTGTTAAATCTTGCAGCCGTAACATGCAAAAAAGCACTAAGAGTACCAGTAAAATGCATAATAATGTGGCAGGATAAGTGAGTCCATAACGAATCAGAGCATTTTTCCAGGCTGGATAGCTGGGCTCGAGTCGGCCAGTTACTGCGAAAGAATCGGTAAGAATTAGGAGCGCCAGTGGAGAATCGGTTCCCACTTTTAAAAAAACAACAACAGGGATCCAAAGCGAAAATAGGAACCGATTCTCCACTAGTGCCGAACTAACGGACCCTGTCTCTTCCTGTTCAATGGTCCCGCGCCAATTCAAAAAATCATTGAACTTCTCTTCGGATTTTTCAACTTGGTTTCTAATAAAACAAGGCCTAGAATTTAATTTTAGGTATGGTTTTGTTAGAAACCCATTTGAAAAATCCTACAGAAGTTAAATGATTAGGGAAAATTTTTTGAATTGGCGCGGACCATTGATTAGGAAGAGACAGAGTCCTTCAAGTAAACTCGTTGAATTTTACCTGGATTAGGAGATACACTGTCACCCTTAAATAATTTAACATAATTTAAAAATATAGGTTGAGAATTAACTTTGAATGCAGGTCTTGGGTCATCAATCAAGGGTCATCGTGCAGTTCATAAGTACCCCATTTAAAAGCCAGTTCAGCCTGCCTTCTTTTCCACAGCTCCAGATAAGTGGTGGACCAGACACAATTGAACAGGGCGAATGCAACAAAACAGATGTCTGATAGGAGCTGCAAGTTGATTTATAATTTTATAAATGAATAGGTTGCAGATTGTTTTTTACTGGATCTTTTTCGTATTACCAAATTATCAGTGTCATCTGCTTCCAAATGAGTCAATCTGTTGAGCTTAAAGCCACCGAGCATAAACATCAAAGTCCCTAAAAATTTAGCAAATTTGTCCGAAATTGCGTGCAATCCATGTGAAATTTTGTATTATTAAAATACTCGAAATTGTAAAAAGTAAATTAACTATGCCGTAAAGGATGGAGAATTTGCAGATTTTATTTTATTTTTCGAAAAAAAACATGTCTCGAGTTTGAATCGAACTCACGACCAACTTTCACTGGTCGTGAGCTGCTCTGCCATTGACCCCTTGGTCAGAGTGATAGGTCGAAGTCGAAATAAAGTGCTGCCTAGAAATAGTCATTTTATTTGTCCAATTGCAAAACTAGGTACTAGTGCCACTGGCCAAATATTCGGACCCTTTCCTCCTTATTGTAATCAGAGAGCACATGAGGGACCCATCCAGCCATCTTCCACACTTTGCCGAGTTTCTTGAGATGTTTAACGACTGTTGCTTGTCCGATATCAAACTGTTCAGCCAGCATCCTTGTTGTCAGGCTCTCGTCTTCTTCCACCGCTAATTTGAGAGCTTGATCATTAAAGTCAGATGGGCGACCTCTTCCTTTCTCATCTTGCAAGCTTGTGTCACCAGATTTGAAACGCGTGAACCATCTTTTTACCTGACTTTGACTGATCGCCTCTTCGCGAAAGAGTTCGACAATATCGCGAAAAGACTGCGCTGCCCTCCATCCTTTCTCGAAGTGGTAGAGCATGATATGGCAAATGTGAAGGTGGTTTTCGACGCGCATTCTTCTTAACTAAATGCGAGGGCATACTTTAAAACAAAAAAGCAAATTTAAAGAAAAAATAAATCAAAAGAATCATAAGGCAACAAAAATCCGCATTAATTATGAATCAACCCAATAATAACAAACTAAATAACAAACCAAGTATAGCTGGTGCCCAAAGGGCAGTTGTGAGGTGTCCCAGCCATGCAAAATATAGTGAAATCTCAGTGCCAAAGTACTCTTTGATCTGTTCCAAGGGTTGGGGCTCAAAGAAAGCAAACACCCATTGCTTTTGTAACCACTTCAATTTATGTGTTTCATGCAGAGGGAGCATGAACTCTACCACACCAAGGGAGCGAAGGGCAGATACTTAATAAATACTTGTCGAGAGAAAATAAAAGTGGCTTAAAACACTACCTACTGCTCTACCCTCAGCAATCTGGAAGTTAAACACCTTCTCCACTTGCTCTGACTGACCATTAAACTTGAATTTTAGTCCACCCTTGGGTGCCCTGATCATGTCTACCATTTGCTTGAGGATAAGTGATCGCTCCCATCCTTCCAGGAATTCCGCCTTGTTCTCAATGTTTTCAAAGCAGTGCGCCTGTTCCACACAGAAATCATGCAACATTCCCCAGTTAAACGTCTGTGCAAGTACTGGTTTTTAAGTGGTCGAACAGCTTTTTTTAGATGGCAAAGCTCTGCACCCTTCAGAAGGCTGAAAATATCACATATTTTTGTGGGACGCAACCAATTTGCCAACGCAAAAGACTCGCCAACGGCGAAACTCGCTAAGGGCAAAACTCGCCAATAAAAACTCGCCTACGGGAAATCTCACCAACAAAAAATCGCCAACGAAAAATTCGATTTTACGGCTCCCAAGGGAACAGTTAAAACGAATTTTTAGCTGGCGAGTTTTTTTGTTGGCGAGATTCGACGTCGGCGAGTTTTAGCGTTGGCGAATTTTGGAGTTGGAGATTCGGTTGCGTCCCATTTTTGTGGTTCAAATAAATCGAAAAAGCACACATTTTTAATTTTGTTTTCTTATGATAAAAGTTGTAGAAGAGGCTCTAAGCTATTCGATTAACAGAAAAATGTTCGGTACTTATCCCGTTCACCCCACCCCAAATTTTTTAAAAGTCATCCAAAACATGTTTTAAGGCACTTTTTCTACATAACATGATATACCGTATTTTCTCTATTAAACGCCCCGGGGCGTTTATTTTTCAACCCTTAAAAAATCGGAAAAAAATTATTTCGATTTTGAGATTTTTGGGTACTCAACCAAGATCTGAAAAGTGGGATTAGGTAAACTCGTGCTAATTAAGAAAACGCAAAAAACAGATTTGCAAAATTATTTTTTTGGGCTGAGATATAGGTCACTGAAGGAGGGCGTTTATTAGAGAGGGGGCGTTTATTGAAGAGGGGACGTTTAATAGACAAAATACGGTAAGAAACATTTGTAAACAGTATCCAATTAAAAAATTGAAACTTTTTTCAAAAAAGTTTGACTAAAACTCATGAAGATGGTCTTTTTCAAGAATTTTAAAGGTATTTGTGACTTATTTTTGGTCAGATATACGAAAAAGTAATAACTTTAACATAAAAGTGTCGACTTTTAGTCAAAATCAAAGTAAATGTAAGGAAAATGGTTGTTCGGTCACGTAAATACAAGCCTTTCTTGAAAATTTGGATATCGAAAGTTAGCATATAATGCGTTTTCTAAAAGCTCTTTAATTTATCTACAAAATGGCATATCGACTTCTCTTTTTGAATTAGACAGGGCTATGAAACGGATGGCTGAAGTTGGAAGAGTTATAAAACTCCTCTTTTTACTTCATTTTGGTACATTTTTGTTTTTTCCAACTGCAGCCATCCGTTTCATAGCCCTGTCTAATTCTAAAAGAGAAGTCGACATGCCATTTTGTAGATAAATTAAAGAGCTTTTAGAAAACGCATTATATGCTAATTTTCGATATCCAAATTTTCAAGAAAGGCTTGTATTTACGTGACCGAACAACCATTTTCCTTACATTTACTTTGATTTTGACTAAAAGTCGACACTTTTATGTTGATGGTCATAAGTTTTCTCAGAACAATTTAAAGCAAAAGCTTGACCTTCTAAATTGCAGCTAAAATTCAGGGCTCTTAAAAAATGTATGCTGTAATCTTTCACCATTGAAGACAAGCATGTAAAAAAGATCAAAGTGTTATTGGACCGTAACTTTTGTCGCACCCTATTATTGGGCTCATTTGAATTCGTGGTTTTCTACACCACATTTTCTGATAAATATTACGAACGGTATTGACAGTTTTGTAGAGCATGAAATTTCCTACAAAACTGTCTACCGTATTCGCTCTAATAATCCCACATCTCTAATAATCCCACACCCGCCGATTTTTTGACTATGATTTCAGAGTTAGGGCCATTTTTCATTTATAATTTCGAGATTTTTTGGAGATTGAAAAATAATCCCACAGTGGGATTATTAGAGAGAATACGGTATTTAGATTTTTATTTTCATATGAAAATCATTTCTGTAGAAGGCATTTTTCGTAAAAAATCTGGATAATTTTAACCGGGCCGTAACTTTTTTCCGCAACTGTATATATAGGTAAGCCGTAGGTCACAGGTTCGACTACTACCGGCTGCACACCATTTATTTTATAAATAATTTCGTGTAAAAGCCATACTCGGGCTCTCGACTGTCCGACAAGACCATCAACGCATGGTTTCACACCTAGTGTAGCTTATTCGTAAGCTAAAAAATAGGCTATAGCTACGATAATCACGGGTTTTGAGGGTTTCTTTTTCGACAAGTCACACGTTTCATATACAGAAATGTAGCCAAGATTATGAGCTTTCATTTGAGCTATCATACAAGGTAGAAGGTAATAATTTGTTAGAGCTAAGATTTTTAAACTTTTACTGATGTCCAATTCAATGCCAGCCAGTCATGTGCATGAAATCACCAAATTACAGCATTTGCTGACAGTGAAGCTGAAAGTGGTCGCAAATGATTGGTTAATTGATAGTCCCATTGAGGATTTCATCGAATTGGACATGGTTCAATGTTTTCTTAAATTTTAGCTCTAACTTTATACAAACTTTTTATCTGTATGATAGCTTAAATGAAAGCTGATGATCTTAGCTACATTTTGACACCAAACTTGTAAATAAAAGGAGAAAAAAAATAAGGTCTGCAGCCAGTGGTAGTCGAACCTGTGACCTAAGGCGATGCGTATATAAATTCCATCCCCCCCCCCTTTTTTTTAAGGTAGACTTTTTGTTGTAGACTTATTGTTCAAGTGAATATTTTTCGATCCTGCTTGACATATACCTCTTCAGCCAACAATGATCTTGGACACATCTTCTTATTGATAACTAACCGCCAAAAATTTTTGCAAAAAAGGTTAAAACACGGTTTCAAAAAATAGGGGGGGGCGGCAATTAGAGGAAATACGGTATATGGGTGCCAGTGCCATTTGGCTTATTACCCCTTTTTGACTTGGTTGATCCGGTGTACATTTTAGGCTTTAGGCTTAGACAATGGTAGGCCAGCGTATGTTAGGACTGACTAAAACATGTTTTTCTTACTTTATAAAGTTGGAAAGCATTTTTGAGCCCATCCTAACTTATCCTGGCCTACTCTTGCCTAAGCCTTTAAAATGTAAAAATAATTGAAAAATGACCTAACAACATCATAAAAAGACCAGTTGGCCTTCATGAGTTGAAGTCAAAATTTTGTTAAAAATTTTCAAATTTTTTAATTGGAAGCTGTTTAGAAACGTTACTTGTATCGTATTTAACAGAAAAAAAGTAGCTTAGGACCTGTTTTTGGGTCACTTTACAAAAATTTGGGGGTGGGGGTAAACGGGATAAGTACCAAATGTTCATACAAAGTAGTGATTCCAGAGGGCCACAACTTATACTTTTTGACGGAGGGGTAAATTTTACCTACACTGTTCATTTTTTCCCCCTCTCGGAGAGGAAGGGGGGGGGGTTTGATGATTAATCACAAACTTCGGCCTATTTCAAATTCTATGTAAATAGTTAACGTATTTTTTTTGGCTAAAGTGTGTATTAGGGTTAACCGTCGGGGCTTAATCATTTTTCCTTTAAATTGCTTTTTGAAGAGAGTTGTTTGAATAAAAACTGGTCTGTCTGTTTCTGAAAGAAGAAAATCGTTCAATGGTAAAAGCGGCGTTTAATTGAAACAATATTTTTAAAATATATTATGCGGCGCCACTCTAGCTAGTCTAAGACCTCGCACACAATGGTGGACTGTAAATTTAACAATCCTCACTCCACCATCTTGCAGCTGAGATTGAGAGCTACCAAATAGGCTGTTGGTCGAGTTAGTATGAGTTGAAAAATGTTGAAATAAGCCAACAAACCTCACTCACAATCCTCACAAAGAATACTTTTTGAAATACTAAAAAAAAGTTATGGCCATTTCTGAGAGAGGATTGTTGAATTTACAGTCTAACATTGTGAACAAGGCCTAAGAGAAAAAAATACATACCTTAAATAGTTTGCAGTGATATAAAAAGCATAGCTGTTAGTCAAACGATGGTAACGAACTTCAACTTTGAGTTGTGGAGCATAATTTTTGAACTAAAACATAGAATTTTTAAAAGTCATTAGTCTGTGTCCAAAAGTTAAAGACATTTTGACTCTATTTGGCTACACCTCAAAAATCAAGACTTGGTTCCCCAGCTGATTTTTAGAGTCTACCGTATTTCCTCTAATAAGGCGGCCGGCCGGCTTTTTTTCAAACCCTAAAAATCTGAAAATTGTCAATCAAAAATGGCCTTAACTCTGAAACTTTAGTCAAAAAATGAGGAGGGGGGGGGGCGCCTTATTAGAGGAAATACGGTATGTATTATAGAGTCTATGTATTATAGAATATATGTATATTTATAATTATCTAATAAATGTTAGAGAAAGTAAAAATTCGAAAAGAAAAAAGAAATTTCTTCGATTGTTATAGTCAAACCTCGATTTTACGGCCCACCTTAATTTCGATCACTATCTGGATCAAACACCTTTTTCATCTCGATTTTGAAGACTTTCGCCGGTTCTGTTTAGACAGTCTGGGGCCGGACTACCTAAAACTCCACTTTCTCAAAAACGTGTTTTGACCGATTTTTTGTGCTTCTCAAGTCGTTATTCGGCTAGGAAAGATGTTTTTAGGTGGCGGAAGGACATTTGTGTTAAAAAATATTGACTGAAATTTTGAATTTTTGCCTGGGTCCCCAAGGCAAACCAACATACATAAGGGTATTATACCCTGTTTTGGTCACTGGAGCGAGTCAAAAAAAAGCCTTTATATAGATTTTACGATAATGTGTTTTGCTCGGAATCATGTCTAAGATGAGTGAGTAACTCTCAAGCTCCCTGCACTCTTTTCGTGGGCTTGGTTGCTTGGGGTTGAGATGCGCACACCCACATACCTTAGACACAAATCACTCGAAAGTGACTCTAGATGCATGAAAAAGCATGTATACCAGAGTTTATTTATGCGGCAGGCCAGTTAACAAATCTTTGTTCAAATTCTATCTTTTGGGGTATCCAGGTACCCTTTCAGGTTTACTTACCTTGGTCTCCCAAGGCAAAAAGTAGGTTTTCGGTCAATTTATTTTCTAAAAATGGTCTTTCGCGCACTAAAACATCTGGGAACCACCGGGAAAGCTTAAACCACCGGGAAAGCTCAAAAAGTGGTCAAAACACGTTTTTGAGAAAATGGAGTTTTAGGTAGTTTAGCCCAGTCTGGTAATGTCAACGCGATCTTTCATTAAAGGAAATACGATAATCGGATTAGACTTTTTAAAAATTAATATTTTTAACCGCAATCTAAAAATAAAAAGCCAACCGACCACATCAATTATCAAACGACTACTTGTTTGCTGAACTCTTGCAGATGCGCAGGTTGCTGGTCCACCCTTATGGTCAGCAATATATCACATTTGGATGAGCTAGGGCAAGTCCAACGCCACAGGTCTGAGGATAGGGCGAACCTTTGACCTGGAGACATTTTAGTTAGAGTCAAAGTGCGAAATGTAACTTCACCCTCAGCAATTCCATCTTGAATCAAGTCGCCAAGGCGGCCTTGGAGCATATCTCGGGGCGCTACAACCACAATAAATTAGCCTATTAAATATTTGTTCTTTTTTTCTGATAAGACTGATTAATTTAAATCACACTTAAAAGAGGCATATTAACGTCTAGAAGGAATTTCAACTAGGCTCACAAATTCGTTCTTATTGTAAAGTCTTATAAATGTAAGAACAGTAAACGGAATCCCCCTACAGTCCACTCTCGATATAGTGACACCCCAAAAGTTCGTTCCCGCCTAGGGTCCGACACTTTTTGTAACCCAATTTTCAGAGTCTTTTATACATTCTATTCTGACAGTCTGGTCCCAAATATCGTAAGGATTCCGATAAATTAGCCTATTGATTTCGCAAAAAAATATGATTTTTCGAAAAAAAAAATAGGGTTAAAAGAGGTTAACCCAAAATTTGTTTTCTTTTCGAAAAACGATCGGTGAAAGCGGAATCCTTACGATATTTGGGACCAGAAAACAGAGCAGAGTGGATAAAAGACTTTGAAAATTAGATAAAAAACTGTCGGACCTTAGGCGGGAACGAACTTTGGGGTGTCACTATATCGAAAGTCGACTGTATTTAATTTTGCCCCATAATTATTGAAAAATTCTTCTTAATCAAATAACTAATTAATAATTATTGCTCAATTTTTGAGCTTATTATCTAAATTTTTCAAATTTCCTGTAGCCCAGAATCTCAGCTTTCTAACAAGCTAATTATAAATATTTAGAGGTTTGAATGAAGTAACTTTTTTTTCTCTAATTTTTCCAAACCCTAAATCTCTGCATTTTTCATATCATTCATTGGAGTTTGATAGTTCGACAGGAAGCTGAGATCTTAGGCTACACGATACTTAATAACTTTGGAGAAAATACACAAAAAATCAAGAAAAAATTCAATTTCAAATTAGTGCGTATTTTTCAGCGAATTAGGGGAAAAATTAAATATTACTTTTTTAAGTTTGCCTAGTATTGAAACACGAGGTTTAAAAAATGTTTTTGTAAGTTTTTAAAACCATTTTTAAAATTCAGATTTTTCTTCTTAAAATACAAGGAAGGTGAAAGGTTGAGATAAGAGATGTGAGATACAAGGTGCGCTTCTAAAACTTTATTTTTATACCAGATACCGCATTTTCACTAATTATAGACCACCCCTCCTGTTCAAAATCGTGTTTTGGCATTGAATTTTTGACCCACTTTTTGAATGCTTCTCTTAAGCAAATTACCCCTCATTTTGTAGCTACTGAGATAAGCTACAAAATTAGGGTAGCTTGCCTGAGAGAAGTGCTCAAAAAGTAAGTCAAAAACACAATGCCACAAACACGTTTTTTAAATTTAGAGGGGGTATATATTAGAGAAAATACGGTGTGTTTTATTTTGCTAAACAGTTGTTACCGCTGTTTTCGATAGTTTTTAAATTTCGGATTACAAAAAAACATTAGAACCCATGCGTAATGCCTTAGCCACAATGGAGGAGTGAGGTGCGAGGTCGAGGTGAAAGGTGCAAAGTCTGTTTCTAAAATTTTATTTTTTTATATCCGATAGCAGTAGCGGACGGCTATCTTCAACTATTCCCCACCACTCGATTCAACCCTACCCCCACCAGTTAATTTAGCTTGGGGACCAAGGCAAATTTTTTACGTTTTTTCAGTTAAAAAAATTTGCCTTGGTCCCCCAAGCTGAATTGACTGGTGGGGGTAGGTTGAATCGAGTGGTGGGGAATAGTTGAATTGCTCCGTAGCGGACCTTAGAAATAGTTCAAAAACTTTTCCGATGAGTAAAATGACAAAGCCTCGCTGAGCTACATCATCTCAAAGACCTCGACTTCGCACCTCCGTTGTGGCACCGTATAACATGCCTATTTAAGACTCTTCAGTAAATAAATAAAAAAATTACTTTCCGTCAATCAATCGACAGAACTATTTCCATTCAATACCCTTTTCTCTCTTTTGTGCTAACCAATGAATAACAATTTTCCATTAGCAATAGCTAAAAACTTTGTTTTTATTGATTTTGTTATTTTTCAACAAAACTAAAAACAAAAAATAAACAAGTGCTAATTAAAAAGAAATCAGTTTTAAAAATTCTAAAATGAGTTCAAATTGCTTTGAACTACGACTGAGGTCATTTTTGGTAGCTATCTGGCTTATTTCGTTCCAGCCTAGTCATGCTCTATTTTTTGCAGCTGCTCATCTATTCCCAAAACAAGCAAACACATATATTTCTCTAGCTTCACTTCCTTTTTAGGGTTTGTCTTTTTCCCATGCTATAGCTGGATGAGCCATTTTTGCTTTTATTATCTAATTTATTTTTCACACCGCGAAGTTGCATTGTGCTCTCAACGGTTAAAAAGAGCCAAACACATTGAGATAAGCAAAACTAGAGAAAATTTGGCGCTACTATGTTTTGAAAGCCATTAACCCCCCTCCCAATTATGGCTACTCGGTTAACACCCCTCCCCAATAATTTAGGCTAAGATCTTAGACTTTTAGGTCTTAGAGGCGACGGCGAATTCATCTGCACAGTTTAAATTCCATAAAAACCACCTCTTTTCGTTGGCAGTAGGGTTGTACAATAGGAATATTCCGGAATATTTCCGGGAATATTCCCGGGAACATTGGGAATACTCCCGGGTTTCCCGGTATTTTCCCTTATATTGGGATATCCCCGGAATATTCCCAATGTTCCCGGGAATATTCCCTGGTTTTCTATATTTCCGGGAATTTCTATAACTCTAGTTGGCAGTCATTTCGTATCCACTCATTTAGATCCATATCTCACACCTATTTTTGAATATGTGCTAAATAGATATACCTTATTTCCTCCAATTGTCTTCCGGGGCGCTTATTTTTCGATCGACTTATAGAGGAGCGCTTATTAGAGTCCTTTTGACATTTTTATGTGTTCAACCAATATCCAAAACGTGGAATCAGTATAGCTTGCGCTAATTAAGAAAACGCAAAAAAGGTCTAAAATAATCCTACTCGAGATATAAACCCTCAAAGTCGAGGAGGGGCTTTTAGAGACGGGGGGGGGTGGCAATTAGAGGAAATATGGTAAATAATTTACCCAATCCCGATCATAATTAAGTACTCAGTAGGAGAGGACCAAATCTTTACAACAAACCAGTAGCGTCGAAAATTTCAACCATTTTGAAAATGTTCTATAAAAACCTACTGAAAAAACCCTGCCTACGCAATGCAATAATTTAAATGCATACAAACCAATTGGGATTTCCTACCCACATGAATCTAAATGTTCTATTTATGTGGGCCTGCTTAGATTGCCGGATGGACTGGTTTATTAGAAAAAAAATTCTTTTTTAAAATTTCACAAAAGTATTAGCAAATAAAAATGCAATAAAAGCAGAGCACGTAACTCAAAATTTTGAAAAAAAGGATATCTGACCATTTTCGAAGAAAAGGGCCATTTTATCCAGTGCTCATTGCTATTTTGGAGCGATAAAAAAGATTTTGACTAAAAACTTTAAAAATAAAAAGAATTTTGGGTCCCAAAAAAGGACAAATCTTTTAAAAAAGGACTTATAGACCATGGTCTATAATTTTTCAACCCCTCTGAAAATCGAAAAAATCAAAGTCGATCTCGAGATTTTTGGGTGCTCAACCAAAATCTAAAAGACAGGAATGGCAGGGCTTGTGGGAGCTAAGAAAACGCAAAAAAGATATTTGCAAAATGTTTACTCTGCGTCGAGATGCAGACCCTCAAAGTCGAGGGTGGTCTATAATTAGAGAAAATACGGTATACGAGCCCTAAATAAAAGTTTAAAAATATGACAAATGAACACTTTTCATCCAAAAATAAAAAAGCGTTGACTTTTTCAGCTCTTTTTTTGCTTCATGATTGGATTTTAAAAAAATCTGGCTTGAAGACCAAAGCAAACCTTGAAAAAGACGCCACAACGTCGCTAAAATGCCCTCCTTTGGTTGATCGGTTTTGGTCACAGATGATAAAAACAATTTCGGTGAATGAGGTAAATGTGTGGCTGAACGAGAATCAGCAGCTGAATTTTTTGCATCTGAGCTTCCATCTTGAATATTTTCATTCTGGCAGCACTGCTCTAGAAAGCATTCATCGAATAGGAAAAATTGGGGCTGTTTCTGTCGAAAACGAAAGATTTGGTCAGTAGGTACATGACTCCGACTGCGAGACCGAATCATGTTGGTTTAATGCTGAAACAAGATGTAAATCACAATATTACATTTCCATAACTCATGCTGACTAATTTTTTCTCAGAAAGAAACCGGCGCAACAGTGAAACTGAATTCCTATAGGTTAAAATTGAAAACACCCGTCAAAATGTGTAAATCTCCCGTCAAATTTTTAAAACTTCTAGTTCTCGGTGATTACTTTTTAATTTTTTTATTTTTTTGCACCAGGATGTAGCCCTGAATCTCTAGTTTTAATGAGCTATAAATTGGCTGACTACAACATTGAAAAGTGAGAGAACAATTATATTTTTTAAAACTACACTTATTTTTAAAAATGAATTGTTTCTCTCTCTTTTCAATATTGTGGTCAGCAAATAGATGGCTCATTCGAAACTAGAGATTCAGGGCTACATCCTGGTGCAAAAAAATAAAAAAATTAAAAAGTAATCACCGAGAACAAAAAGTTTTAAAAATTTGACGGGAGATTTACATATTTTGACGGTAGATTCACACATTTGGACAGGTGTTTTCCTGTATATCCTGTAAATACCACCTCGTATAGTCCACTATCGATTTAAGGATACTCTATTTAAGGACAGAGGTTCGTTTTCACCTTGGGTGCTTTTTTACCGCGACACTTTTTTACCGCGATATTTTAAATCTTTGCCAGTTGTGTTCTGATAGTCTGGTGCCAAATATCGCAAGGCTTACGTTTTTGCCGATCGTTTTTCAGGAATTCAAAATTTTGACCCTAGTAGCGAATACCCCCAACGATTTTCACCTTTTTTACTTTAGTAAAAAGTACCCAAATTTATGTCCCAGACCCCGGAAAATATGCGCAAACTCTTTATAAGTCACAACTTCCGTACGCTGGCCTACCCCCAAGCCTTAGGGCTAAGCCTAAACTTGTTGTTTGCAAGGGTAGTTACAGCAATTTTAAAAGGTCGGATTCCGGGGGGGGTTATCGTCGCTACTAGCGCCGATAATTTTTAATTTTTGAAAAATCCTGTCTTCACCCTGTAAATCAACTATGCGGCGCCACTGTAATATACCCCTGCCGCACCCCTCCCTCCTCAAAAAAACCCTCCTGTAATATACCCCCTTCCCCCATCAAAAATTTTTTGGCTTAGGAATTAGGCTTAGGCTTCGGGCCGTAGGCATAAGGCTCAGGGACAACACGTAATAATTTCAGCATTTAAAAAAACTTGTTTTTGGGATGGCTGTAGACCGAAATATACGCGCCAATTTGGTACCTGGTCGTTTTGGTGCGCGGTTGTTTTGGTACGAAATTTTTTAGTGAGATTTGTTTCGGTAAGAGATTTTTAGCAAGAAGTTTTTTGTCAACAGCACGAAAAATTTCGTACCAAAACGACCGCGCACCAAAACGACTAAATACCGAATTGTCGCGTATATTTCGGTGTACAGCCTTTGGGATACCTCAAAAATTATTGGGAGGGGGGGGGTGTATATTTCAGTAGCGTCAGCTATGCTCTACAAGATGATATTAACAGAATATGTGGATTCGATTTTACACTTCGGGCGGTTTCCTTGTAAGTAAACCACTGAACGATGAATAAAAAGAAATAAAAACAATGAAGCAATAAGCCGCTAAAGAAACATACCTGTTGTGTTTGGTTGTTCAGGTTGGTTAGGGTAGTAATGAGGATGTGTGAGAGCAAGAGGAAATAGATTATATAAATTAAAGTCATATTTGTTTTCTTTCTTTATTCCAACCAAACAGCTGTTATTCTTCTCTTTTGTTGTGTTTTGTTGGTTGTGGTGTTGTTGAAAAATCAAACAATAATTGCGAAGTTTGCATCCGACACATCCAAACTTTTATTCTTTTAAAGCAATAATCAAATTCCATCTTTGAAATCTATAGCAAATGGAACTTTGACACAAAAAGTTAAAATTATCATCTGAGGTGAAAGTTAGCGTAGTATTTGGTGACTTTTGGAAAAATCAGTTTATAAAAAAGTAACATATTTTTTAAAATCCACTTTTTCAAAATTTTGGTAACTTTACTGATAACGACCCAATTTATGACAAATTATTGTCATAAATGATCTCACTTTCCCCTTTTTCTGTATTCAAGCTGTCGAGACCTACAACTCCACGACAATGCAGAGAAAAGACGCCTAGGCATTTTAGATCTTCATTGATGTAAATCCTGTTTGAAACGGAGCCAAAACCAACGCCAAATATTTAGCTCAAAGGTAATGAATAAAAACTTCAAAGCGTCGAATATATTTAATAAATCTGCCGTTTCTTGATTTTTGTGAAAAAATCTTATTTATACAAAATCTCTCATGGGCGTCCTTTGAGAAAAAACATTTGAAGACTATTTTCTTTCCTCGAGCTTTTCTCAATAGATATTTTTCTGATTTTCACTAAAGAGTTAGGAAAATACTTGATTCTAGCATTAAAAAAATCCCGGAATTTTTATTCTCTTAAAGGGGGAGTGTATCTCTCGTATCTGGTCCCGAATTGAACCACTTTCTAAGCTTGCTGGTTCGAATCCCCATGGTTGTGAATTTTATTTTTTTCACTTGTTATTTGACATTTACAAAAATAATTGTCAGGGTCTTCTATCCGATTCCCGAAGTAATTTTGACGTACTGTCTATTTCTATTTGGTGAGGAATTTATATTACCTTGCGTATTTCTGACTCTAGAAAATGACTATCAATCTTTAAAAAGTAATAAAATAGACCGATAGATAAATTTAGACATAAACCGTCATATATGGTTTCTGGCTGATTTCGCAAATTTAAGACAGTTGTTGACTAAAAAGCAATCCCGGAAATCTTTCCAATGGATTCGTCGATATTTTTTAGCATAAATTCAGCTCAATGGCTGAAAAACTGCGAACAAAATAAAGTTTTGCCCCGGAGAGATTCAAACCCGCAAGCTCAGAAAGTGGTTTAGTTTGAATCTAAACGATTTCCATGCGGGACCAGATACGGACAAGAGATACACTCCCCCTTTAACTGAAATCAAATAGCTTACTTTTGTGTATTACAAAAAAATGTTTTTAGATTCTATGGATCTTTTTAATAATATTTTGCTCGAAATAATACAGCCTATTTGCAGCTTGCAATGAGCTCTGATGCCTCAACCTGCTACCGCCAAATCATGGAAGAGGACTTGGAGAAGCAAAAAAGAATGTCATCCCTAATACAAATCATGGACATGTTCACTGCGCCCACCGAAGATCAATCACTTCTATCTCAAGAACAACCGCAGCAACAACAGAAAAAGTCATCCTTGAACTTGTGTGACTATGTAGTCACCCCAAACCGGCCTAACAAAAGAAAAGCTGACAAGAAAACTGGGAAATCCAAGACTATTCCAAATGGAACTAATTCAGTGTCACCTGCATCATCTACTCCACAGGCTAGTTTTTGTTTTCAAAAAATAATTTGGTAGCAAAGTATTTTTACCCTGTCAGTTCATTTTCTATTTTAATAGAGCCTTTTCCTTTTCTAATTTTCTAATTTTCTCAACAACTCTATATATAATGTCCAAAACACGATTTGTTTGACCTTGAAACGTGCCTTCCACTTTAAGAGAGCTCTGCTCAGAAATTTTTAATTGCACGTTTGTTCTTCTCATTTATTTCAAGGTCGGCGACTAAAGGCTTGGAGTGTTGAATTAGAAAAGTGCAGGGATGGGAGTGAAAATTTTTGGAAATTTAAAATTTAAAGTGAAAATTTAAAGTACATTTGGTCAAAAAAGTACAAATTCGTCATTTTCGTCAAAAAGTGCCATTTTATCCAGTGCTTTTTGCCTATCTGAAGCGAAAAAAAAGATTTTGACGTGAAACTTCAAAAATGAAAAAGATTAGGGGCCCAAAAAGTGAAAATATTTTTAAAAAGTACGATTCCCATCCCTGGAAAAGTGGCTTTCGATTTAAGGTGCACCTCGGCCTTTCCCCCGCCAGTCAACTCGGTCCTACCCCACCAGTAAATTTAGCTTGGGAGACCAAGGCAAATTTTTTTTACCTTTTTTCAGTGAAAAAATTTTCCTTGGTACCCAAGCTAAATTGACTGGTGGGGTAGAACCGAGTTGACTGGTAGGGAAAAAGCCGAGTTTAGCCCGACTTAAATAAAATCTATTTGATTGCAGACAGATTCACCAGCCAAACCCTTCCAATTTCCTTCTCGAAGAGAGTGTGCTGAGCGAATATTTGGACCAGTGTTGACTACTGAAGATATGCAAATTGCAGTGCATTATTTTTTGGCTTTGCTAGATGCTGTTCCCAAGTACATGGAACAAAACAAAGACTTGAAAGAATGGAGGTCAAAAACTGATTTAAATGTGCTTCAAATTTTAATACAGGTTCGAAATAAAAAATATAAATAAATTGTTGAAAATTTAATTTGCAGAGCTTTTTATCCTGGCTACCTTACAAAAATCAGCAACACCGGATTTTGTTGAAACAAGCTAAAGAAGCGGCCAAATTAGAACAAGAGAAAATGGAAAAAGAAAAGCAGGAAGAGCTACAGAAATTAGGCGTCACAACTAATGTAACAGAAGCTAAACTAATGGATTCTACCTCTGAACTGAAGTTGGATAAAGCAGAGACACAACAGGACAACAACCAAAAATACAATTATCCGAAGGTATTTTTTTGTATAAAGATTTCGAAAAATTAATTTAAAGGACCATAGCCACCTGTTTAATTTGTCCCCGGAAAATTCAATTTTTTTTCAAAACATTGAACTTCTGAGCGGATTTTTCAACTTGTTTTCTAACAAAACAAGCCTAGACTTAAATTTAAGGTTTAGTTGTGTTAGACACCAAATTGTAAAAGTCCGTACCAAAGTTCAATGATTAGAAACTTTTTTGAATTGGTGGGAGACGATCGTTGTCCTAGGCGGCAATGGCCCTTATATAGCATTTATTTTTAGTTATACAGTCCACTCTCGATATAGTGACACCCCCTCAAGTTCATTCTCGCCCAGGGTCCGACACTTTTTTCAACCCAATTTTCAAAGTTTTTTTATCCATTCTGTTCTGACAGTCTGGTCCCAAATATCGCAAGGATTCCGATTTTGCCGATCGTTTTTCGAAAAGAAAATTAATTTTAGGATAAAAAAGTAAAAACTCGATATAATAACACCCCTTTTTCAAAAAGGGGTTTTTTTTTACCTAAAATTAATTTTCTTTTCGAAAAACGGTCGGCATAATAGGAATCCTTACGATATTTGGGACGAGACTGTCGGAACAGAATGGATAAAAAACTTTGAAAATTGGGTTAAAAAAAGTGTCAGACCCTAGGCAGGAACGAACTTGAGAGGGTGTCACTATATCGAGAGTGGACTGAATGACAGTAGCTCCAATAGAGGTAGGAATCGGGATGTCGAAATCATTAAGGCTTTACAGTTTTCATCATTTTCTCGTTATGTGAAGAGATTTTTATTTATTCTTCAGGTCGTTTTCAAGAAAAAAACATTTTAATGATTGTACAGGAAAAAATGAAATAAAATACAGTCAAACCTCGTTATAGTGCGACCCTAAAAGTTCGTTCCAGCCTCGGGTCCGACACTTTTTTTACCTCGATTTTTGAAGATTTTTGTAAGTTCTGTTTTTACAATCTGGTCCCAAATATCGTCAGGATTCCGATTTTGCCGATCGTTTTTCTAAAACCTAAAATTTTTTCTTTAAAAAAGCAAAACCTCGATATAGTGCGACCACATTTTAAAAAAGGGTCGCACTATATCGAGGTTTTGCTTTTTTTGAAGAAAAAATTTTAGGTTTTAGAAAAACGATCGGCAAAATCGAAATCCTGACGATATTTGGGACCAGATTGTAAAAACAGAACTTACAAAAATCTTCAAAAATCGAGGTAAAAAAGTGTCGGACCCGAGGCTGGAACGAACTTTTAGGGTCGCACTATAACGAGGTTTGACTGTACTTCTAGTACTGGGATACCTCTTCTGTTACTATACCAGGAGTGGTACCTAGGGTTGGCCTAAGACCCAAAATATTATAAGTTATTGGTTAAGGAGGTTAAAAAGCTGGTTAATGGTTGGTTATTGGTTGGCTAAGTTGGTTATTGGTTAATAAACTTATTAGTCATCATAAATTAGTTGCTAAGGGGTGATGCACAACCCAGATTCTACTGTAGTATATTAAGAAAGATGACACTCATATTCTAAGCCTTGATCTCCGACAAAAACTGCTCAAACAACTGATCTCCATAGATTTTCCCGTGGGTATACACATTTGAAGAACATATTAAGTGCTTTGGAGTGGCATGATGACAAGATGGCTATATTAGCTGATTTAGTTGTGCAAGCTGTTGAACAAGGCCAAGCAAGGTTACCACCCTAAACATGCTCAAGCCATTTATAAAAAAAAACTTTTTAGCTACTGTCTTCTACACTACTGCATAGCACGCCACAATGCTGCCATATTGTTTACAGATCCCAGTTTGATACTGGTCACTTTGTTGTTGGGCCAATTACAGGTGTTTTTACCCAATATTTTTAAATCTCTAAAATTTTTTACAGCCAATATGGTAGAAATATTTGCGAACAATAGAGACGATGACTTTAGAGCCAAAGTCAGGAGTATGCTTCTAGAGGTCAATTTATTTAATATTTTGCCTTTTGCTTGGCTCTTTATTAAGTTGAATATTTATAGGCTGAGAGTTTGACGAAAAACGAACAAGCTTACATGGAAGCTGTCAACAAATATACCCACAGAAAAGCCGAAGAAGTGCCTTCGTTTGATCAATTTGGCCAGAATGTTACCACTCTGATGGCTGCTTTAAGAAATGGTAAATCGTTCACTAGGCAACTAGACATTCACCATAATTATGGAAATATCTTATTTTTAATTAATTTTTACGTATTCAATCTATAATTTTTTCAAACATTAAAAAAGTGGAAAATATTTAAAGGAATATGCGGCTACCAGACAATTTCCAATATTTTTTCGGTAAATTCGGGCGAAACGACCGAATCGACCGAAAAAATATTGGAAAATGTCTGGTAGCCGAATGTGCCCGTGCCCAACACGGAGAAAAGGCGGAGACCAGCACTTTTTTTTCTCGATCAAGTTTTGCATGCTTTCTTATCTAGATTTTTTAAGTTTTCTGCCTAGTTTTTAAAAAAGTAGCATAGGTTCATCAATATTAGATTTGATGCAAAACGAGTGAAAACTTAAAGAACTCAAAAAAAAACTGCGAAAAACTTAAAAGCCTTAACTTTTTGAAACGCACGGGCATGCCTCTTTAAGTCGATTTTGACATTTTTGAGTGCATAAAGGGCCATTGCCACCTGTTTTGAATTGCCCTACGCCAATTCAAAAAATTTCGCCTAATCATTGAACTTCTGTACCGATTTTTTTAGCTTGTTTTCTAACAAAACAAGGCTTAGAATTTAATTTTAGGTATACTTCCGTTAGAAACCAGGCTGGAAAATAAGTACAGAAGTTCAACGATTAGGATTTTTTTTAATTCGCGGGATAACCATTGTCGGAGACGGCAATGGCCCTTTAAGTAAAGATTTTAAAGAGGAATCAGGAGAACTCGTGGCAATCAAGAAAACAGATTCGCAAAATATTGGATCTAGGTCAGGGCTCCCAGATATTAAAAAAAAGACTTTTGCTCAAAATAAGCATGTTAAATAAGGATATATCAAAAAAGATATTTTATCAAGTGTTTATTGCTCTTTCAATGCCGAAAAATAAGATTTGTATTCCTAAAATAAGGTGAAAATCCAACTCGTCTCAATTGTATTTTTCACAATTCCGGACGGCGCATCCCGATTCTCCGTCACTCTGTTGTTTTTAGGCTTAGGAGCAGGGTAGGCCAGCGCACGTAAGGACGGGCTCAAACGAGTTTTCTCTTACTTTTTTTGGAAATATAAAAGTTGAAATATGTGAAAGTTAGAATTTATACGAGGTGGGTGTCGTTCCAAAATAACGACAAATCTTTAAAAAGGACGTTTGGGGACCCTGATCTAGGTCGATAAATAGGGTCCGTAAGTTCGGGAATTATCAGACGGTGGGACGTTACTAGAGTGAAAACGGTAATTTAGCACCTAGTTCAGTCCTTTTATACAAATATGTTCAACCTGACAAGTATTTCAGAACAAGCTGATGACAATCTAATAGCTCAAAGCTGGGCTTTTCGGTCCCTAACCACTGGTGCCTACAATTGCTACATCAAGAAGTCTTGTTTGCCAGAGCAGCTAGATGACTTAATTGCACCATTGTTCACCAGAGGCCCAACCTCAAGTACTACATCACCAATCTGATACAAAAGAAGTATGGAGACTCAGCTGCAGCCAGTCGGTGGAACTCTTTCAAGTTTGATGGCAGATACACCACACATTTCGATGAAGTATCCTTTTTCTCCAATGAAGACTTTTTGAGTTTACCTGAAGGGGTGGAAGTATTTTTCATTGACACAGCTTTCAAAATGTTAATTGTGGAGAATTGTTTGAAAGAATGCTTGAAAAGTGACTTTCCAGTGGTTGGTTTGGTAAGCCGAACTTTTTTAATAAATGTAGGCATATTATAATAAAAATTATTATTGTAGGATTCAGAGTGGACAGCTTATGCTGCTAAAAGCAGGTTTGTTTTCATTTGTAGTTTATACAGTCTACTATTGATAAAATGGTATCCTGGGGACCAGCCTTGGGTGTCGGTTTATCAGGGGTAAGTCAGGCATGTGCACGGGCCGTACTTTTGGCGGCCCGGGCAAAATTATTTTCTGCCCGGCTCTAGTCAACAAATTTTTCATAGACAAAAATTCGTAAAAAAAATTTTGAGTAACATTTATTCAGAGACATTATTTTAACATAATAACATTGTTCATGATAGATTTTCCAAGAAATTTATTCAGCAAACAAAATCTTTTGGTTCTTAACGACCGTCGTTAAAGCAGGAATTTAAATTATCAGTTATCACGGGCTTTTTCGGGCCGGCCCGTCCCGTGACTTTTCTGGCCCGGCCCATGGGGGTTTTGAAACGGGCCGGCCCGGGCCTGGCCGTGCACATGCCTGGGGTAAGCTTTGTCTAATTTTTTCGACGGGAAGCCAAATCAGACTTTTTCACCGTGCTGGATTATCGAGAATGCAGGTTTATCGAGAAAGGACTGTATTATCAAGCTATTGGAATCACCTGACCACCAACTTCATTTACAACTTCGAACAAAACAAAAGTTTAAAAATAACATGCAGTGGAGGAAGTGCCGGAAATAATTTTTTTTTTGAAAAAGACATTTAGCAAGAAAAGCACTTGTTACTATTTTCTGATTTTTGGCCCAAAAGGGTGTTGCAGGTTCGATTCCACGTGGTGGCACGCCATTTATTTTGGCTTGTTTGACCAATTTTTGAAGTAATTCGACTTTTTTAGCGCCAGATCTGGAATCAACGACCTTCAATACCCCTAGATATTGGTCAATAAGTAGGGTGCCACCAAGTGGGGTCGAACCTGCGCATGTTCTTGGTCCAAAAACACAAAACACCTAATCTAATGCGCCACCCAGGCCACTTTTTCAAATCTGAGTAGTTTCCAATCCCATCCCCTATTTTCAATATGATTATATAATTCAGGGCGTCCATCCTTCAAATAGCGTTTGAAAAATGTGTTTGTATATTAGACTTGGACCAACTGCATGCCGAGCCTAAACTTCTTGCCTTTTTCGATCAGCTGTTTTTCAATAAAGATGTTCTCAAATAGGTAGTCCACTGAAAGGCTTAAAAGCTTTAAAAAATGGTTTTAGGTTTTCAATTTGGTGAAGACCTGTATCAAATTCGATCAAGAGTTCGCAATTGCTTGTCCCTGTACCAAACTGAAAGTGTGATTTGTATACAGCAACTTCTTACACAGGTTTTAATACTTTTTTAGCTAGCACAGTTGAATTTTGATATAGTGACACCCGCTCAAGTTCGTTTCCGCTTATGGTCCGACACCTTTTAAACTTCAATTTTTAAAACCTCTGTCGAATTTGAGTCTAGTCCGAAAAATTGCAAGGATTACAATTTTGCCGGTCGTTCTCTAATTTTTTTTGTCGTAAAGAACCTCAAGTATCAATACAATGGCACGCCTTCTGCAAAAAAAGTGCCACTATTAGAACAACCGCGGGTCTTTTTGTTAAATCTATTGCCATTTACAAAAACGAGTGGCGAAATTGTAATTCTTTTCTGACTAGACTGGCGGATAAATAATGGAAAAAAACTTAAAAATTGCAGTAAAAAGTGTCGTCCGCTAGGCGGGAAGGAACTTGAGGCGGTGTCGGATAAGTTGCAGAATACTACAAAACACCAAAAGTCATGCAAAAATTTTGTATGAGTTAATTTAGGTTTTTTAACTCTTTTTCAAAAAGGGATACAAATCTAAACTATCTCATACAAAATTATAATATGATTTTTGGTATTTTGTATTTTTCTGCAACTATGGTGTACTGTACAAAAACTAAATTTCAGCTCTTACTAAAAAGCAGCGAGACAACAGATCCAGAGTTCAATGTCGAGCAGTTCCTACCAGCTATTATTACGAAAAACGAGAGTGAAGGTGCCCTGCTGCTTCTAGAAGACGGCACTGAAGCCAAACAAACCCACGACGTCAGCCAACTTAGCAATGGATCTAATCTAAATGAGACAACAGAAAGTTTGCTTGACACTTCTGCAACCACCTTGCTGCCTGATGCTGAACCTTCCCATTCCACAGCCCATGAGTCAAAAGACATAGATATGGATAAAGACGCCAAACCAGCAGAAGAACCAAAGAAAAATATTGAGAATTTAAGAAATACAGGTCTGTCCAGTTTGTGCAAAAGAATGCTGGATCAGGGCTGGATAAACAAGAACAATGCTCAGTCTGGACCAGAAGGCCGTTGAGACCTCGTCAGGTATGACTTCTGCTGATATTCGGAAATCTGACCAGGGAACCTTCTGCAGTGTTTTTTTTCAAAGACTTCATTGACAGATTTTTTTTGCAGATTCTTGTAGAGCACCCCTATAACAAAATGCTGCTGATATGTCCAGGTCCTTAAAAAATAGGGACAAATGGCCACCCGACGTCCCCGAAAAACCATGATACGGGTATCATGGTTTTTAGCCTACTTTTAGTAGCCTTTGTCTTATATACTTTTCGAGTATTTAATTTTCATGGATTGATTTCTTGCTCTAAATGATAGCGCAAGTAGAAGCACAGCATCTAGGTTACGTAATATTAAAAAGAACGTGCGTAACTTTAACAAACTAGAATGTTTTTATCTAAAACGTCAACATGGAGATGCCGATTTTGGAATCCAGGTGTCCTTTCAATCTTCTTGATTATGGTTTTTTGAATATTTCTTTATATTTACACACGTTCTTCATACTATCTTGTAGCCTAGATGACGGGCTTTCATTTGCGCTATCATAAAGAGAAAAACGCCATCTTATCAGAGCTTTAATTCTTAAAATATTAGAATTCCTGAGAAAAAGCAGCGACTATTTGAATTCCCGCCACTTTCAGATATCGTCCTGTTTCGGAAATTTTGAAAAGCCGTGAAGAGCTTTTTAAAGAACTTATTAGCATAATTATAATATGCAAGAAATGAACCCATAAAAGTTGGTAACTCGAAAAATTTATGAAACAATGGCAACTTAAAAGTAGGCTAAAGATCATGATATAGGTATCATGGGTTTTTCGGTAACTTCGTAGGGAACCGGTCTCCCTAATTTTTCAAAGGACCTGGACATATCAGCAGCACTTTGTTGTATAACTTCGGGGTGCTCTACAAGAATCTGCAGAAAAATCTGTCAATGAAGTCTTTGAGAAAAAAAACACTACTGAAGGTTCCCTGGTGAAATGGATGTCAACAGCTTAAATTCTAGTTTTACTAATTTTTACTTTGTGTGTTTAGTTGCGTTATGCAGCCCTAGACGCATACTGCATGCTTCTGATCTACAGAAGATGTATGGAATGGGCTGAAAGTTTGAACTGTGACCTGCAGGAACTGCTGCTAGAGCAACCCGCCAAACACGTCTCTTTGCCTTTGTTTTGGCAAAGTTGATTTATTAATCCAACGATATTAGTTAAATTATTGCCAATGAACACTTCTGTTTTGCCTTGTCTAGTTCGGCTTAGAATGCGTCTTTAAGCCCCATATTAGGCTGATAAAATAAATCATGTGAGCCTTAGACTTAACTGTTTAACAAATTGATTTTCATTACACTTGACTCAAAGTAAAAATAAAAAACAGGCAAAGCTTTTTAGTGCTACAAAAAGACTTTTTTGCAGTAGAAAAATAAGCAGCGAAAAAGGTTTTTTTGCTGCACAAAAAGCTATGCCTATAAAAAAACGATGCTAGTAGAGAATACCCTCCCCTTTCATGAGAAAGTAAGAAAACATGTTTGAGTCTATCCTAACATACGTTGGCCTACGCTTGTCTAAGCCTAATAAATCAGGCAGTTTTTTTTTGCGGCATAGGAACCAGGCAGTTCATGGCACTGCACTGGGGCCGTGAGCTGATACCGGTGCCGAAAATTTTTTGGTCGGTGGCGTGAGCTGGTGTCGGTGCTGAAATTTTCGGGGTCGGTGCGGTGAGCTGGTGCCAGTGTCGCAATTCTATGATTTACAGCACTGATTGTAATCCCCTTTTAGGTGATGAGTACATTAGCTTGAGAGGTTTCGGTGCAAGCGAGCAATGAAATTAATTATTCGGGCAGAATAGTCGAGCACAACTAGAAAATGAATAAAAGCTGCAGTTCTGTTTTTTCTCGGTAAGCTTGGTGTAACATACTGACGCAGGGATGAAAAACGCACAAAGTAACTCAAAAGATTCTCTGAAGTGCTTTACTTTAAAAAAAAATTCAAACAAATGTAATCAAACTGGTGAAAATAGAAATGGTCGCGTGAAATTTTTTTCCCCACCTTTCGAGCTGTAATTTGCTGTTATACTTCTTAGAAGGTTCACTAAAAGATCGTGAATATAATATAGATAGATGAGCATTACCAGGGTTTCCGCGCAGCAATAGTGTTAACATCAACCTTATAAATTAAAAATTTTTATACTCAACCCCAGAATATAATAATTATGACTTGTCCCAAAATGTCGAGTAAAAATGATCGCTACAAAAGCAAGTAAATTGCAAGTAACCTTTATTCTAGTCTGTAGACACCACTAGTCAAACATAAAGACAATTATAAGTACAAAGCATTTAGTATAATGTTTGACAATGAAGTTTCACAAAACGATCTCTACTCGAGTGTAGTCAGCAATTGATTGAGCTAAGACGATGGCAGGAGGACCTAACTCAATTTCCAACTTCGTCAACGATACGCCAGATTTTAGACGCTGGAATTTTGCAGGAATCAGGCAAACGCATCCTTCTACCACCTAGAAAATTATCAATAACAACAAGTGATGATTTAGAGTAAAAAGTAAAGAAAGTATACCCTGATGATTGGCTAAAATATAAAAAGCGAATCGTTATAAGAGTCTAATAAAAATAGAAACCTTTTCAACAGATGGTAAGATCATGACATGCGGTCTCTCTGCCAGCACAATCTTCTTTTTACCCTTCGTTGAAAACGGTAGACTTGCATTTGCTGGGTAGAGTGGATACAAAGACTTCGAGCTGCAAGATAATTATTTGAAGGTTACCGCAGTACAAAATAGAGAATTCTTACGAGAATATTTGAGAAAATATGCGAGATACCGGATCTTTGTTTCGATTCTCGGACTCTTGAGGTTTTAGTGACTCTTGTTCAATCAAATGGTCCACAATACCAGCTAAAATTCAGCCAAATAATTTGAAAAATCATTACTAACTGGTTAAAACAAACATGCGGAGACGGCAAACTGAACTCCACCGATTGTGAAAATTGCAGGGTCAGCTAAAGCATCAAGAAAAATGGATGAAAAATTATTTTTGGAAGCACAGTTGATACCTAAGAGCTTCAAATTCTGAAATTCAAAGAATAAGATTTTACCTTGTTTAAATTATGATTAAAATGAAAAGAGAAAGAGAACGATAAAGAAAAATAACGTGAACTCAAGAACGAAAACTCGAGAACGAAAAAATAACGTGAACTCCAGAACGAAAAAAATAACGAGAACTCAAGAACGAAAACTCGAGAACGAAAAAAATAACGTGAACTCCAGAACGAAAAAATAACGTGAACTCAAGAACGAAAACTCGAGAACGAAAAAAATAACGTGAACTCCAGAACGAAAAAAATAACGAGAACTCAAGAACGGAAACGATAATATGAAATAGAGAACTGTTCTTCAGAAGTTTAGCTTATGACGCTAAATTTTTTTTCCACCAACACACTTGCGTCTCACCCAAGTACCACTAACTGAGTAATATTACTCCGGTTAAGTTACCTTCCAGGTAGTGTAAGTGTCTTATAAGTGATTAACCATACAACTGAATGCATTAAACTTCACAGTTCCTCCAAAATAGCAAAGTCATGCCTTTTGGTCAAAACTCATGCAATAAGTTTTCGGCAAATAGATGTAACTGAATTTTTGCGTCTAAAGTCTGAATTCTTGCCACTTTTGAATTATTTCTTGCCCCTTTTTCAAATTTCAAGTAAAAAACTGAAATCTTGCCCCTTTTTTCAAAAATGTTGCCCTTTTTAATCGAAATCGGCTATATTCCTTTGATTTTTCACCGAAGGCGCCAAATCAGATAAATTCACCCGATTTTTGATTAAAAAGGGGCAATATTTCAAAAAAAGGCAAGATTTCAGTTTTTCTATTTGAAATTCGAAAAAGGGGCAAGAAATAATTAAAAAGGGCAAGAATTCAGACTTCAGGGGCAGCAATTCAGTTTGATGCTCAGCAAATACATATCGATTCGAAATCCCGCACAGAACGAGAATAAGGACGAGAAAAGCGCTTGCAATTAAAAAAGAACAAGAAAGAAAAAAGCAGACGAGAAACAAATGCAATGAAAAGGAAAACATAACGACAGCAAATGATTAATACCTAGGGTTGGGTGATGGTCGGTCAGTTAATGGCAGTGTTTTCAAAAGACACATCTCATACTTAGGGTCACACTAACTTAAAGGGCATGCTCGCCGCCGATGGGAACATTTTGAAAGGCGGGTACCGTATTTTGAAATAAATATTAGTTGGATACCCTGCGGGGTATAAGTAATCGAAAACACTTCCATTGGTTAATAACATCGGTGGCATAGTGGTGAAGCGGCAGCGGACCGTGAAAGTCGGTCGTCGGTTCGATTCCCACTGAAGTTGTTATTTTTCCTCGACTTTTACCAAATCGCATGAAATTAATTCTCGTTTGAATTAACCTGGTACCCGCCTTTCAAAATATTCCCATCGGCAGAGAGCGTGCCCCTTTAACTGACCTTTTTTATTTCAAATTTTGTTTTCGGATTTCAGATGTTTTTATACCGTTTTGTAGCTGAGATTTGTCCCTATCGATGGAGTGGTCACTTGTTATGAAAAGGTGTGACCTTAAGTTCACACTTGATGTGATTTCGTCAAAAAATATTTTAACTAGGGTGTTTGACCACTCAATCGATAGGGACAAATCTCAGCTACAAAACGGTAAAAAAAACATCTGAAATCCGAAAACAAAATTTGAGATAAAAAGGTCGGTGAAGTTAGTGTGACCCTAAGTGTGATGTGTGGCTTTTGAAAACACTGGTCACCGGTCAGTCACCGGTAACTAACCGGAAACTTTGAAAAAACAGTCGAGAACTAATAAAAGTGAATAGTTAGTCACCGGTAACTAGCCGGTGACTAACCGGAAATTTTGAAAAACTGGAAATCACCCAACCTTAGCAATAACAATAAAGAATATGATCGAACGCAGAGAAAAGGTAAAATTTTCTAAATTCAGTAATAAAATCTAGAGAAATTTTAGTTTGGTCAAATCTTCTGAACATTAAACTTTATCCCTTTCTCGTCCTCTTTCTCTCTTAACTTTGCCGTAGTGTGAATTAAAATAAACTCACGTGCTCCAGACAGCTTTTCGGCACAACATAAGGAGGCGTTGGAAACGCTGGATAGAATTGACATCTAAATAAAAAACGCGTACTTGTTTCACTTCCTCGTAGCAGATTTTGAGCTTACCGGAATAGCACGGAATAATTATCACCTTAAGATTGCACTTCGAAGCCGCGGTTGATAATGCTTTCATGTGTCGATGAAAAAGTTCCTTGACAGAATTTTCCCCAGACGGCTCATAATCTTCTAGAATAAAGGGCCCGATCTGAATTCTAAGCAGTGAATGAGATGCCTTTTTCAAATAGGAAATATTACCAAAACCAAGGCATTGGCATTACAGCTAATTGCATGATCCACTAGTTTGACAGAGTACACATCATCGTCTTTGAATATGAAAGGACCAGTTGCAACGATCACTGTTATCCGAGCTAAACTGAGAACATTAGAAAGAGTACAAACATCACTATAGATTGTAATCTTACACGTCTGATTCTCTTGGCACAACTTTGCAGGAACTAATTTAGGTGGCTCAATAATGTTCTCGATAACAAATGTCCCTTGCTCATTGTACTTTCCTTGTGCTGTCATGTGCTTAAACAAATTCAAGATTAGCTGGTGCTAGAGAAAATTTGAATAAAATTACCATGCCAGGAAATATTGTGACATTAGGTATTGAAGAGAAATCTAGCGGTACTTTTTCAGAGCTATTGTAAAAGCCGGCATTCATGAAATTTAGCTTGAGCAAATCAGTAGCAATAATGTTTCCAGACAGTTTGATAGAGGTTCCAATCTCCTAAAAAATGTGGTTATCAAAAAACACAATCTTTTGGCAGCGGTTCCACGTTAACAACCAACCTTTTCCTCGTCAACACTAGTCGTATCATTGAACATACCTTAAAAAGGAAATTAGTACATCTTAAAAAGATTTAATTCCTACCATAAAAGTTCAATCTCACTTTATTTGGGCAATGGAAAGAAGTGGGCAAGCAGTCACTGATTGTATTGAAAGACGTAATAGGATCTGCTTCCGCCACATCCTTTTGATTGCTGAGAGAAAAGAATTCACCAACATATGAGATCGTCCTAGAACTGTTTATTACTATATTTCCTCAATGAATCAAGCGCTCGCTATGTAATAGTCCTGTTCATATCCGAAATGACCGACAGAAAATTGCGGAGGGTCAAGTGAAAGTTGTGTTTCAGACACAACATCCCACACTATCTCATAAGTCGATCAGCCAATCCGAAATAGCAATCAAAAGCTTACTCTGTTGACGGGGCAGATACTTTGACTTCATCATGTGCTGATCCACAAGTTTCATCAAATTCTTCGACAGTTTCTGTCATATCAATTACCTGTTGCGTTGGTCTGAAGTAACATATTTTAGCTGAGTACATATATTATGAAAATTCACCTATGAACCGCACTTTTCGTCTTCTTGACACCTGGCTTTGCTAATCTATCATTTCTTACTTTGCTTACCTGCAATAAAAGAATAAACGTTTTGTTGGGGAAGGTTACCAAAGCATTACGAAGCTGTTGAAGAGATCAAGAAAATTCTTAGGTATCCTATTCTTTTCCGGGTTATTCGACAAAGCAGCCATTACAGATGAGATGACTTCTTCGTCCTTGCAACCACTGAATAGCTTCAACGAATGAAGTGAATCTGCTTCAGCTTCGTCCAATTCATCGCTCAGATAGATTGAAGTGCTAAAAATGTTTATTATATTGCTTTCTTTATTAATAATAAACATCTGCATATGTTAAGCAAAGCAAAGCGATAATATACTTTGCCGAAAACCAATCCACACTTTATTAAAGCATGAGTGTTGATTTTACAATTTTCTTCAATTTAATCAATCTGTTGAACACGTTTTCCCCCAAAAAGGATCGCAAGATCGCAAAAAAATATGTTGGGATGAGCTGACTGAAACTTTTGTTCAACTGGTGGATTAAAAAGTGTTGCGAACTACTATTTACACTGGTATTTCAATAGTAAATTTATATGCAAACGTACCCCTCAACTATAGTTACTCTTCTTTCGACATTGGACAAGCGAGCATTTAGCATTCCTATGGACTCAGATTGTGACTCCACCGTTTGTTTCAGCGATTCTACTGTTCTTTGTAGTGATTCTACTGTCCTTTGTACTGATTCTACTGTTCTTTGTAGTGATTCCACTGTTTTCTTTAGATCCAAAATTATCTGAAAACCGTTAAACTAAGCTCTGCATAATCTTCAAGAGGAGTTTTCAACCGATTTTCTCTGCTTTCTCACACGCAAGATCACCAATTTAGAAAAGTGTGATGATGTTGTAGCAAGGACTTTGCATTGTTTATAAGGTATAAAACTGTAATATCAGCTAGCGTGTCTGATGGTAAGTTGGAAGAATATTGTCGAGTCATACTTTGAATAATTAGAACAAAGTAATTCAAGCAAATAAGCAGCCAATCAACTAGCATGTCCAGCATATGTAGTTGTTGAAAGGAGGCAGTTGGTTGAGAGAAAATCCTGTAATCGAAATTGTTAGTTTCGACACTGAAAAAGTAAAATTAAGATTATGTGTTAGATGTGGCACTTTCCTTTTGTCTTAAGTGCCCACACGAAAGTCTTGTTAAATCTATCATTTGATGTGCCATCAGAGTTTTCCGGGTGGACTTTCAGAAAATAATTAGTACGCACTTTTTGTTTTGCCAGAAAAGGAACAGAAAATACTCCAGTTTTCAAAAAAAGTACGGTGAATTTTTCGCAAAGAAATTTAGTGTAAACCCGATGGCACTGAAAATTGAACGCCCTTTTTAGAATTTTTTAGAATAAACGTCATTCACGTTTAATATTTAATGTGTGAATAGTAAGATAATCTTTGAAAACAAAACTGAGTGCTTACATCTTGATCTTCGACATCAGGACTTCCTGCAACTGGATTGTATTGGAAAGACCTCTTGTTTTCTTTCTTAGATGTTCCCTCTAGCACCTAAACAATTCAAAATAAAGCTGTTCATACTCTTTGGAAGGAAGTTTCAATCAATTTTCTTTGGATTCTCACACGAGAGATCACTAATTATGATATGCAAATTTAATGTTAGTCTTCTCTTGATTTCATCAGAAAATATTTTCAAAGCACTCCAATTGACTTTTCGGCAAAGAAGCCTGGTTTACGCCCGATGTTAAAAAAATTATATGCTTCTTTAAAAAATTTTCAACATGCCCTATTTTTTCTAAAAGAACGACCACCTATAAAAGAGTACAGGCCGTTTGATTTCCAGAAATTGATTGCCCACAAATTCGATCGCCAGCATATTAAGGCTAATTTTCAGAACTTCATTTTAGAATACGCTTTGGATGTTTACAAAAATTAAAATTTCTCAGATTTTTGGGGGATCGAAAAGTTGACCAACCGGTCGTTCCAATAGACTAAACACGGTCATTTACGTTCCCAGTCTAACAATGGAAGAGTGAGATAATTTTAGAAAAGAATACGGAATGTTTACTTCTTTTTCTCTGCCTTCGTATCCTGAGTAGTCGTATTAGGGTCGACTATCTTGTTACTGACACATTGAATTGCGAGGATAGTATCCTAAACTTTTTATTCAAGCAATCAAAACGTAAGGGCAAATATTGACGCACCACAAGCCACTTCGTCCATCCAAGAAAGTTAGAGTGTACACAAAACACTGTTAACCAATCAAAGTCGGGAAATAGACGCATGAAGATGAACACTGGATTCTTGATTTGTACGACAATAAGAATTCCCAACAACGAGATAAGGTGATAGCCTGAAGTCAAAATAAAGCAAGGAAATTACGACATGAAATGTACTCTTTTTGAAGCGAGCATGAATATCGTCTTTCCAGTAGAAACCAATAAACAGAGCAACCCTAAATAACTTTATAATTGATCGAGTGATATGTAAGGGACTACTTACCCGACTGTAATAATGATGAGGTTAATAAAGATCTTCTCCTGATTTTGGGCGTTGAATGTCATTTATTTGAGCTGAAATTAGTGAGCATGAATGTGTAAAGTTACCAAATGTAACTGCCGTTGAAAAGAACTGTATGGTGGTGTTACAGCTGGTATAAATTTGATTTGTAACAAATTTGCTTCTTTCGCATAATTTTGCAAGAATTGAAATTTTGCCGCTACTTGCATATAACCACCCCCCCAAATCAACTTTTTTTAAAATGTTCACATTAATGTTCACACACCGCATTTTTGATCAAAAGTCTAAGTCTAAAAAGTCGATATTCAAAAGTGCACAAAACTCAATTTTTAATTGACCAGAACGCAAAAATAATGTCTTTTTTGAACTCATGAGCCGATTTTGAGTCGATATAGGGTGTTTAAAACACTTTTAAAAAATTTGATTTGGGATAAGCGGGGGGAGCGGGGTTATATGCAAGTAGCGTCGAAATAAATAAATAACAACAATTTATGAAAATCACACTGTTAGTCTAATAACATGGGTAGCTCAATGTAATGTGCTGAATCAGCACTGCTGATGTAGTCCGAACATGGTCGAGTTCGGCTCCAACACGGTGCATGGCTTTTTGTGTAAAATGACAAATTTGTATCTAAAAATAATTCTTGTTTGAATATTCCTGGTCCTCGCCTTTTGCAAAATCGAAAAATTGCGCGTGTAACGCGCTGGTATGCCTTTTAAGTCATTTTAAGACGATAAAATTTGAATTCTTGCAAAATAATGCAAAATTTGGTTGGTCTTGGACAGAAAATTAGGTTTGGTACAGGAAAAAAATTTGGTGCAAAAACAGGTAAATTTGGTACCAAAAAAAATATCGCACATTTCGAATTCACGAGGAACACGTTTTAAACAATTATATTTTTATATCTAAATTTTTTCTTGAACCATCGACTAGTCGAGCCCAAGATTGCTTTAACTTTGCCATATCGGACAAGTCAACCGAAATTCACTAAACCATAACTATCTGATATACAGGGTGTTTTAATAAATTCACCATGTCAAAATGGTGCGTAGGCGTTTGGCCCCTTTTGTAGCATTTTTAGCGTTCTGCGCTATGTTCTGTTTTAGCCACTTAGGCTTATTGTTTCAGCCATTTTGTATTGCGTAAGACATTTTTTAGTCCCGGCTAACGTACGCTCGCCTACCCTGAGCCTAAAGCCTAAGTTAAAAAATTAAGGCCTAAGTGGCTAAAACAGAACATAGGGCAGAACGCCAAAAATGCGACAAAAGAGGCCAAACGTCCTTACGCCGTCAAAATGGCTATAATTTTTTTAAAGTCTTTTTTCAAAATTCGATTTCCACTCGAGACAACAAATATTTGAAATGTCTAAAAATTCATTGTTTGAATATTTGTTGTCTCGAACGAAATTCGAAATCTCGCAGTGATTTCATATTCCTAGAGAAGTTTTGTAAGCAAATCAAAATTGAACACGAATGTGGTGTTACAGCAATGAAAATGGTTTTTTGAAGAATTTTACTTTTACTCTTTATTGTTATTATCTAGGAATTTTTATTTGGATAAATCTTTTTCTGCCTTGTTTTCTAATCAAAATGGCCTTGTTTTTTTTCTTAGTCAATGTGGAGATTTCCCAGGTGGTGTTCCCCAGGTGGTAGTTCCCAGGTGGTGGTCCCCAGGTGGTATTTCCCAGGTGGTGGTCCCCAGGTGGTATTTCCCAGGTGGTGGTCCCCAGGTGGTAGTTCCCAGGTGGTGCTCCCCAGGTGGTAGTTCCCAGGTGGTAGTTCCCAGGTGGTAGTTCCGAGGTGGTAGTTCCCAGGTGGTGGTCCCCAGGTAGTACTTCCCAAGTAGTAGTGGTAGTTCCCAGGTAGTAGTTCCCAGGTAGTAGTTCCAGGTGGTAGTTCCCAGGTAGTAGTTCCCAGGTGGTGGTCCCCAGGTAGTAGTTCCCAGGTAGTAGTTCCCAGGTGGTAGTTCCCAGGTGGTAGTTCCCAGGTGGTAGTTCCCAGGTAGTAGTTCCCAGGTGGTGGTCCCCAGGTAGTAGTTCCCAGGTGGTAGTTCCCAGGTGGTAGTTCCCAGGTGGTAGTTCCCAGGTGGTAGTTCCCAGGTAGTAGTTCCCAGGTGGTAGTTCCCAGGTGGTGGTTGCCAGGTGGTAGTTCCCAGGTAGTAGTTCCAGGTGGTAGTTCCCAGGTGGTAGTTCCCAGGTGGTAGTTCCAGGTGGTAGTTCCCAGGTAGTAGTTCCCAGGTAGTAGTTCCCAGGTGGTAGTTCCCAGGTGGTAGTTCCCAGGTGGTAGTTCCCAGGTAGTAGTTCCCAGGTGGTGGTCCCCAGGTAGTAGTTCCCAGGTGGTAGTTCCCAGGTGGTAGTTCCCAGGTGGTAGTTCCCAGGTGGTAGTTCCCAGGTGGTAGTTCCAGGTGGTAGTTCCCAGGTAGTAGTTCCCAGGTGGTAGTTCCCAGGTGGTAGTTCCCAGGTGGTAGTTCCCAGGTGGTGGTCCCCAGGTAGTAGTTCCCAGGTGGTAGTTCCCAGGTGGTAGTTCCCAGGTGGTAGTTCCCAGGTGGTAGTTCCCAGGTGGTAGTTCCCAGGTGGTAGTTCCCAGGTAGTAGTTCCCAGGTGGTAGTTCCCAGGTGGTAGTTCCCAGGTAGTAGTTCCCAGGTGGTGGTCCCAGGTGGTAGTTCCCAGGTGGTAGTTCCCTGGTTACGTGGATATTTGGACCAGTGTTGACTACTGAAGATATGCAAATTGCAGTGCATTATTTTTTGGCTTTGCTAGATGCTGTTCCCAAGTACATGGAACAAAACAAAGACTTGAAAGAATGGAGGTCAAAAACTGATTTAAATGTGCTTCAAATTTTAATACAGGTTCGAAATAAAAAATATGAGAATATATTAACTTATTGAAAATTTAATTTGCAGAGCTTTTTATCCTGGCTACCTTACAAAAATCAGCAACACAGGATTTTGTTGAAACAAGCTAAAGAAGCGGCCAAATTAGAACAAGAGAAAATGGAAAAAGAAAAGCAGGAAGAGCTACAGAAATTAGGCGTCGCAACTGATGTAACAGAAGCTAAATTAATGGATTCTACCTCTGAACTGAAATTGGATAAAGCAGAGACACAACAGGACAACAACCAAAAATACAATTATCCGAAGGTATTTTTTTGTAAAAAGATTTCGAAAAATTAATTTAAAGGACCATAGCCACCTGTTTAATTTGTCCCGAGAATTCAATTTTTTTCTAAACATTGAACTTCTGAGCGGATTTTTCAACTTGTTTTCTAACAAAACAAGCCTAGAATTAAATTTAAGGTTTAGTTGTGTTAGACACCAAGTTGTAAAAGTCCGTACCAAAGTTCAATGATTAGAAACTTTTTTGAATTGGTGGGGGACGATCGTTGTCCTAGGCGGCAATGGCCCTTATATAGCATTTATTTTTAGTTATACAGTTGAATTTCGATATAGTGACACCCCTCAAGTTCATTCTCGCCCAGGGTCCGACACTTTTTTCAACCCAATTTTCAAAGTTTTTTATCCATTCTGTTCTGACAGTCTGGTCCCAAATATCGCAAGGATTCCGATTTCGCTGATCGTTTTTCGAAAAGAAAATTAATTTTAGGATAAAAAAGTAAAAACTCGATATAATGACACCCCTTTTTCAAAAAGGGATTTTTTTACCTAAAATTAATTTCCTTTTCAAAAAACGATCGGCATAATAGGAATCCTAACGATATTTGGGACGAGACTGTCAAAACAGAATGGATAAAAAAACTTTGAAAATTGGGTTAAAAAAAGTGTCAGACCCTAGGCAGGAACGAACTTGAGAGGGTGTCACTATATCGAGAGTGGACTGTATGACAGTAGCTCCAATAGAGGTAGGAATCGGGATGTCGAAATCATTAAGGCTTTACAGTTTTCATCATTTTCTCGTTATGTGAAGAGATGTTTATTTATTCTTCAGTTCTAGGTCTCTTATTCTAAGTTGGTTATTGGTTAATAAACTTATTAGTCATCATAAATTAGTTGCTAAGGGGTGCTGCACAACCCAGGTTTTACTGTAATATATTTAGAAAGATGACACTCATATTCTAAGCCTTGATCTCCGACAAAAATTGCTCAAACAGCTGATCTCCGTAGATTTTCCCGTGGGTATACACATTTGGAAGAACATATTAAGTGCTTTGGAGTGGCATGATGACAAGATGGCTATATTAGCTGATTTAGTTGTGCAAGCTGTTGAACAAGGCCAAGCAAGGTTACCACCCTAAACATGCTCAAGCCATTTATAAAAAAACAACTTTTTAGCTACTGTCTTCTACACTACTGCATAGCACGCCACAATGCAGCCATATTGTTTACAGATCCCAGTTTGATACTGGTCACTTTGTTGTTGGGCCCAATTACAGGTGTTTTTACCCAATATTTTGTAATCTCTAAAATTTATTTTTTAAAGCCAATATGGTCGAAATATTTGCGAACAATAGAGACGATGAGTTTAGAGCCAAAGTCAGGGGTATGCTTCTAGAGGTCAATTTATTTAATATTTTGCCTTTTTGCTAGGCTCTTTATTAAGTTGAATATTTATAGGCTGAGAGTTTGACGAAAAATGAACAAGCTTACATGGAGCTGTCAACAAATATACCACAGAAAAGCTGAAGAAGTGCCTTCGTTTGATCAATTTGGCCAGAATGTTACCACTCTGATGGCTGCTTTAAGAAATGGTAAATCGTTCACTGGGCAACTAGTCATTCACCATAATTATGGAAAATATCTTATTTTTAATTAATTTTTATGTATTCAATCTATAATTTTTCAAACATTAAAAAAGTGGAAAATATTTAAAGGAATATGCGGCTACCAGACAATTTCCAATATTTTTTCGGTCGATTCGGGCGAAACGACCGAATCGACCGAAAAAATATTGGAAAATGTCTGGTAGCCGAATGTGCCCGTGCCCAACACGGAGAAAAGGTGGAGACCAGCACTTTTTTTCTCGATCAAGTTTTACATGCTTTCTTATCTAGATTTTTTAAGTTTTCTGCCTAGTTTTTAAAAAAGTAGCATAGGTTCATCAATATTAGATTTGATGCAAAACGAGTGAAAACTTAAAGAACTCAAAAAAAACTGCGAAAAACTTAAAAGCCTTAACTTTTTGAAACGCACGGGCATGCCTCTTTAAGTCGATTTTGAGATTTTTGAATGCATAAAGGGCCATTGCCACCTGTTTTGAATTGCCCTACGCCAATTCAAAAAATTTCGCCTAATCATTGAACTTCTGCACGGATTTTTTTAGCTTGGTTTCTAATAAAAAGGCCTAGAATGTAATTTTAGGTATAGTAGTGTTAGAAACTAAGTTGAAAAATAAGTACAGAAGTTCAATGATTAGGACTTTTTTTTAATTCGCGGGGATAACCATTGTCGGAGACGGCAATGGCCCTTTAAGCAAAGATTTTAAAAGAGGAATCAGGAGAACTCGTGGCAATTAAGAAAACAGATTAGCAAAATATTGGATCTAGGTCAGGGCTCCCAGATATTTAAAAAAAAAGACTTTTGCTCAAAATAAGCATGTTAAATAAGGATATATCAAAAAAGATATTTTATCAAGTGTTTATTGCTCTTTCAATGCCGAAAAATAAGATTTGTATTCCTAAAATAAGGTGAAAATCCAACTCGTCTCAATTGTATTTTTTCACAATTCCGGACGGCGCATCCCGATTCTCCGTCACTCTGTTGTTTTTAGGCTTAGGAGCAGGGTAGGCCAGCGCACGTAAGGACGGGCTCAAACGAGTTTTCTCTTACTTTTTTTGGAAATATAAAAGTTGAAATATGTGAAAGTTAGAATTTATACGAGGTGGGTGTCGTTCCAAAATAACGACAAATCTTTAAAAAGGACGTTTGGGGACCCTGATCTAGGTCGATAAATAGGGTCCGTAAGTTCGGGAATTATCAGACGGTGGGACGTTACTAGAGTGAAAACGGTAATTTAGCACCTAGTTCAGTCCTTTTATACAAATATGTTCAACCTGACAAGTATTTCAGAACAAGCTGATGACAATCTAATAGCTCAAAGCTGGGCTTTTCGGTCCCTAACCACTGGTGCCTACAATTGCTACATCAAGAAGTCTTGTTTGCCAGAGCAGCTAGATGACTTAATTTGCACCATTGTTCACCAGAGGCCCAACCTCAAGTACTACATCACCAATCTGATACAAAAGAAGTATGGAGACTCAGCTGCAGCCAGTCGGTGGAACTCTTTCAAGTTTGATGGCAGATACACCACACATTTCGATGAAGTATCCTTTTTCTCCAATGAAGACTTTTTGAGTTTGCCTGAAGGGGTTGAAGTATTTTCATTGACACGGCTTTCAAAATGTTAATTGTGGAGAATTGTTTGAAAGAATGCTTGAAAAGTGACTTTCAGTGGTTGGTTTGGTAAGCCGAACTTTTTTTAATAAATGTAGGCATATTATAATAAAAATTATTATTGTAGGATTCAGAGTGGACAGCTTATGCTGCTAAAAGCAGGTTTGTTTTCATTTGTAGTTTATACAGTCTACTATTGATAAAATGGTATCCCTGGGACCAGCCTTGGGTGTCGGTTTATCAGGGGTAAGTCAGGCATGTGCACAGGCCGTTTTCTGGCCGGCCGTCCCGTGACTTTTGGCCTGGCCCATGGGGGTTTGAAACGGGCCGGCCCGGGCCTGGCCGTGCACATGCTTGGGGCAAGCTTTGTCTAATTTTTTCGACGGGAAGCCAAATCAGACTTTTTCACCGTGCTGGATTATCGAGAATGCAGGTTTATCGAGAAAGGACTGTATTATCAAGCTATTGGAATCACCTGACCACCAACTTCATTTACAACTTCGAACAAAACAAAAGTTTAAAAATAACATGTAGTGGAGGAAGTGCCGGAAATAATTTTTTTTTGAAAAAAGACATTTAGCAAGAAAAGCACTTGTTACTAGGGTTGTCGGCCGGCCGGCCGATTTTCGGCTTTTCCGGCCGAAAACCGATATTTTTTCGGTTTTCGGCTTTCGGCTCGGCCGGCCGAAAATTTCGGTTTTCGGATTTCGGCTCGGCTCGGCCGGCCGAAAATTTGGTTTTCGGCTTTCGGCTTGACTCGGCCGGTCGAAAATTTTAAAAAGAAAAAATAATTTCTCTGTTTGCTCCCGTTTTTGCTTAGTTTTCCTTTCGCTCATTCTTTAGCCTTGTGTGTGTCAATTCAAGTGTGTGTCAAGTGTTGTGTGCGAGTGTTGTATGTGGGTGTTTCAATAAATTTTTAATTGTTCGAAAGCAAAGTGTTGTGTGCGAGTGTTGTATGTGGGTGTTTTAATAAATTTTTGTTTGTCCAAAGAGTTTTATTTAGGCTTGGGCTGGATTTGGGATAATTATCCCATTTTCGGACATGTGAATCTCCATTCACCGCAAAAATAGCATTTTTCGTAAAAACGTAAAAAGCAAACATGGATTTTTACCCACCACTTTCTTCTAAAATGCAATAAAAAATGAGAGTTAATCATCAAAAGTGGCAAATTTTTGCGTAAAATTCAAAAATACTGCCTTGGTCCCCCTGTTGTTTTTTCAGTCCAAAAAATTAATTGCCACTTTTGATGAGTAACTCTCATTTTTATTGCATTTTTAGAAGAAAGTGGTGGGTAAAAATCCATGTTTGCTTTTTACGTTTTTACGAAAAATGCTATTTTTGCGGTGAATGGAGATTCACATGTCCGAAAATGGGATAATTATCCCAAATCTAGCCCAAGCCTAGTTTTATTTAAGCATTTTAGACTTTTACTATGCAAAGAAGAAAAATAAATTATTTTCACAACGCAAAGACGTTGAATACAAGTCATGGCCGAAAATTTCGGTTTTCGGCTTTCGGCTCGGCTCGGCCGGCCGAAAATTTTGGTTTTCGGCTTTCGGCTCGGCTCGGCCGGTCGAAAATTTCGGTTTTCGGCTTTCGGCTCGGCTCGGCCGGCCGAAATTTCGGTTTTCGGCTTTCGGCTCGGCTTGGCCGGCCGAAAATTTCGGCCGGCCGACAACCCTACTTGTTACTATTTTCTGATTTTTGGCAAGAAATTGGTGCGCATGTTCGATTCCACGTGGTGGCACGCTATTATTTTGGCTTGTTTGACCAATTATTTGAAGTAATTCGACTTTTTTAGCGCCAGATCTGGAATCAACGACCTTCAATACCCCTAGATATTGGTCAATAAGTAGGGTGCCACCAAGTGGGGTCGAACCTGCGCATGTTCTTGGTCCAAAAAACACAAAACACCTGACCTAATGCGCCACCCAGGCCACTTTTTCAAATCTGAGTAGTTTTCCAATCCCATCCCCTATTTTCAATATGATTATATAATTTAGGGCGTCCATCCTTCAAATAGCGTTTGCAAAATGTGTTTGTATATTAGACTTGGACCAACTGCATGCCGAGCCTAAACTTCTTGCCTTTTTCGATCAGCTGTTTTTCAATAAAGATGTTCTCAAAATAGGTAGTCCACTGACAGGCTTAAAAATTAAAAAAAAATGGTTTTAGGTTTTCAATTTGGTGAAGACCTGTATCAAATTCGATCAAGAGTTCGCAATTGCTTGTCCCTGTACCAAACTGAAAGTGTGATTTGTATACAGCAACTTCTTACACAGGTTTTTTATGCTTTTTTCAGCTAGCACAGTTGAATTTTGATATAGTGACACCCGCTCAAGTTCGTTTCCGCTTATGGTCCGACACTTCTTTAATCTTGATTTTAAAAACTTTCACTGAATTTGAAACTAGTCTGAAAAGTTGCAAAGGTTACAATTTTTCCGGTCGTTCTCTAATCTTTTTTGTCGTAAAGAACCGCGGGTATCAATAAAATGGCACGGCTTTTACAAAAAAAGTGCCACTATTAGGACAACCGCGGGTCTTTTTGCTAAAACTATTGCCATTTACAAAAACGAGTGGCGAAATTGTAATTCTTTTCTGACTGGACTAGCGGATAAATTTTGGATAAATCACTTAAAAATTGCAATAAAAAGTGTCGTCTCTTAGGCGGGAACGAACTTGAGGAGGTGTCGGATAAGTTGCAGAAAAATACAAAATACCAAAAATCATACAAAAATTTTGTATGAGTTAATTTAGGTTTTGTATTTCTTTTTCAAAAAGATATACACTGTATCTCTTTCAAAAAGATATATTTTTTTCAAAAAGATATATATTTTTTTCAAAAAGATATACAAAATCTAAACTAACTCATACAAAATTTTTGTATGATTTTTGGTGTTTTGTATTTTTCTGCAACTATGGTGTACTGTACAAAATTTAATTTTAGCTCCTACTAAAAAGCAGCGAGACAACAGATCCAGAGTTCAATGTGGAGCAGTTCTTGCCTGCTATTATTACGAAAAACGAGAGTGAAGGTGCCCTGCTGCTTCTAGAAGATGGCACTGAAGCCAAACAAACCCACGACATCAGCCAACTTAGCAATGGGTCTAATCTAAATGAGACAACAGAAAGCTTGCTTGACACTTCTGCAACCACCTTGCTGCCTGATGCTGAACCTTCCCATTCCACAGCCCATGAGTCAAAAGACATAGATATGGATAAAGACGCCAAACCAGCAGAAGAACCAAAGAAAAATATTGAGAATTTAAGAAATACAGGTCTGTCCAGTTTGTGCAAAAGAATGCTGGGATCAGGGCTGGATAAACAAGAACAATGCTCAGTCTGGACCAGAAGGCCGTTGAGACCTCGTCAGGTATGACTTCTGCTGATATTCGGAAATCTGACCAGGGAACCTTCAGTAGTGTTTTTTTTTCAAAGACTTCATTGACAGATTTTTTTTGCAGATTCTTGTAGAGCACCCTATAACAAAATGCTGCTGATATGTCCAGGTCCTTAAAAATTAGGGACAAATGGCCACCCGACGTCCCCGAAAAACCATGATACGGGTATCATGGTTTTTAGCCTACTTTTAGTAGCCTTTGTCTTATATACTTTTCGAGTATTTAATTTTCATGGATTGATTTCTTGCTCTAAATGATAGCGCAAGTAGAAGCACAGCATCTAGGTTACGTAATATTAAAAAGAACGTGCGTAACTTTAACAAACTAGAATGTTTTTATCTAAAACGTCAACATGGAGATGCCGATTTTGGAATCCAGGTGTCCTTTCAATCTTCTTGATTATGGTTTTTGAATATTTCTTTATATTTACACACGTTCTTATACTATCTTGTAGCCTAGATGACGGGCTTTCATTTGCGCTATCATAAAGAGAAAAACGCCATCTTATCAGAGCTTTAATTCTTAAAATATTAGAATTCCTGAGAAAAAAGCAGCGACTATTTGAATTCCCGCCACTTTCAGATATCGTCCTGTTTCGGAAATTTTGAAAAGCCGTGAAGAGCTTTTTGAAGAACTTATTAGCATAATTATAATATGCAAGAAATGAACCCATAAAAGTTGGTAACTCGAAAATTTATGAAACAATGGCAACTTAAAAGTAGGCTAAAGATCATGATATAGGTATCATGGGTTTTCGGTAACTTCGTAGGGACCCGGTCTCCCTAATTTTTCAAAGGACCTGGACATATCAGCAGCACTTTGTTGTATTCTCTTCGGGTGCTCTACAAGAATCTGCAAAAAATCTGTCAATGAAGTCTTTGAGAAAAAAAACACTACTGAAGGTTCCCTGGTGAAATGGATGTCAACAGCTTAAATTCTAGTTTTACTAATTTTTAATTTGTGTGTTTAGTTGCGTTATGCAGCCCTAGACGCATACTGCATGCTTCTGATCTACAGAAGATGTATGGAATGGGCTGAAAGTTTGAACTGTGACCTGCAGGAACTGCTGCTAGAGCAACCCGCCAAACACGTCTCTTTGCCTTTGTTTTGGCAAAGTTAATATATTAATCCAACGATATTAGTTAAATTATTGCCAATGAACACTTCTGTTTTGCCTTGTCTAGTTCGGCTTAGAATGCGTCTTTAAGCCCCATATTAGGCTGATAAAATAAATCATGTGAGCCTTAACTGTTTAACAAATGATTTCATTACACTTGACTCAAAGTAAAAATAAAAAACAGGCAAAGCTTTTTAGTGCTACAAAAAGACTTAAAGACTTTTTTGCAGTAGAAAATAAGCAGCAAAAAAGTCTTTTTGCAGCACAAAAAGCTTTGCCTATAAAAAACGACGCTAGCAGAGAATACCCTCCCCTTTCATAAGAAACTAAGAAAAACATGTTTGAGTCTATCCTAACATACGTTGGCCTACCCTTGTCTAAGCCTAACAAATCAGGCAGTTTTTTTTGCGGCATAGTAACCAGGCAGCTCATGGCACTGCACTGGGCCGTGAGCTGATACCGGTGCCGAAAATTTTTGGTCGGTGGCGTGAGCTGGTGTCGGTGCTGAAATTTTCGGGGTCGGTGCGGTGAGCTGGTGCCAGTGCCGCAATTCTATGATTTACAGCACTGATTGTAATCCCCTTTTAGGTCATGAGTACATTGGCTTGAGAGGTTCGGTGCAAGCGAGCAATGAAATTAATTATTGGGCAGAATAGTCGAGCACAACTCGAAAATGAATAAAAGCTGCAGTTCTGTTTTTTCTCGGTAAGCTTGGTGTAACATACTGACGCAGGGATGAAAAACGCACAAAGTAACTCAAAAGATTCTCTGAAGTGCTTTACTTTAAAAAAAATTCAAAAAATGTAATCAAACTGGTGAAAATAGAAATGGTCGCGTGAAATTTTTTTCCCCACCTTTCGAGCTGTAATTTGCTGTTATACTTATTAGAAGGTTAACTAAAAGATCGTGAATATAATATAGATAGATGAGCATTACCAGTGGTTTCCGCGCAGCAATAGTGCTAACATCAACCTTTTAAATTAAAAATTTTTATACTCAACCCCAGAATATAATAATTATGACTTGTCCCAAAATGTCGAGTAAAAATGATCGCTACAAAAGCAAGTAAATTGCAAGTAACCTTTATTCTAGTCTGTAGACACCACTAGTCAAACATAAAGACAATTATAAGTACAAAGCATTTAGTATAATGTTTGACAATGAAGTTTCACAAAACGATCTCTACTCGAGTGTAGTCAGCAATTGATTGAGCTAAGACGATGGCAGGAGAACTTAAATCAATTTCTAACTTCGTGAACGATACGCCAGATTTTAGACGCTGGAATTTCGCAGGAATCAGGCAAACGCATCCTTCTACCACCTAGAAAATTATCAATAACAACAAGTGATGATTTAGAGTAAAAAGTAAAGAAAGTATACCCTGATGATTGGCTAAAATATAAAAAGCGAATCGTTATAAGAGTCTAATAAAAACAGAAACCTTTTCAACAGATGGTAAGATCATGACATGCGGTCTCTCTGCCAGCACAATCTTCTTTTTACCCTTCGTTGAAAACGGTAGACTTGAATTTGCTGGGTAAAGTGGATACAAAGACTTCGAGCTGCAAGATAACTATTTGAAGGTTACCGCAGTACAAATAGAGAATTCTTACGAGAATATTTGAGAAATATGCGAGATACCGGATCTTTGTTTCGATTCTCGGACTCTTGAGGTTTTAGTGACTCTTGTTCAATCAAATGGTCCACAATACCAGCTAAAAGTTCAGCCGAATAATTTGAAAAATCATTACTAACTGGTTAAAACAAACATGCGGAGACGGCAAACTGAACTCCACCGATTGTGAAAATTGCAGGGTCAGCTAAAGCATCAAGAAAAATGGATGAAAAATTATTTTTGGAAGCACAGTTGATACCTAAGAGCTTCAAATTCTGAAATTCAAAGAATAAGATTTTACCCTGTTTAAATTATGATTAAAATGAAAAGACAAAGAGAACGATAAAGAAAAATAACGTGAACTCAAGAACGAAAAAAATAACGTGAACTCCAGAACGAAAAAATAACGTGAACTCCAGAACGAAAAAAATAACGAGAACTCGAGAACGAAAAAAATAACGTGAACTCCAGAACGAAAAAATAACGTGAACTCCAGAACGAAAAAAATAACGTGAACTCCAGAACGAAAAAAATAACGAGAACTCAAGAACGGAAACGATAATGTGAAATAGAGAACTGTTCATCAGAAGTTTAGCTCATGACGCTAAATCCTTTTTTCCACCGACACACTTGCGTCTCACCCAAGTACCACTAACTGAGTAATATTACTCCGGTTAAGTTACCTTCCAGGTAGTGTAAGTGTCTTCTGAGTGGTTAACCATACAACTGAAGGCATAAAACAGCACAATTCCGCCGAAAATAGCAAAATCATGCCTTTGGTCAAAACTCATCCAATAATTTGTCGATAAACACATATCGATTTGAAATGCCGCACAGAACGAGAATAAGGACGAGAAAAGCGTTTGCAATAAAAAAAAACAAGAAAGAAAAAATCAGACGAGGAAGAGAAATGCAATGAAAAGGAAAACCATAACGACAGCAAATGATTAATACCTAGGGTTGGGTGATGGTCGGTCAGTTACCGGCAGTGTTTTCAAAAGCCACATCTCACACTTGAATCACACTAGCTTAAAGGGGCATGCTCGCCGCCGATGGGAACACTTTGAAAGGCGGGTACCGTATTTTGAAATAAATTTTAGTTGAATACCCTGCGGGGTATAAGTAATCGAAAACACTTCCATTGGTTAATAACATCGGTGGCATAGTGGTGAAGCGGCAGCGGACCGTGAAAGTGGGTCGTCGGTTCGATTCCCACTAAAGTTGTTATTTTTCCTCGACTTTTACCAAATCGCATAAAATTAATTCTCGTTTGAATTAACCTGGTACCCGCCTTTCAAAATATTCCCATCGGCAGAGAGCGTGCCCCTTTAACTGACCTTTTTTATTTCAAATTTTGTTTTCGGATTTCAGATGTTTTTATACCGTTTTGTAGCTGAGATTTGTCCCTATCGATGGAGTGGTCACTTGTTATGAAAAGGTGTGACCTTAAGTTCACACTTGATGTGATTTCGTCAAAAAATATTTTTAACTAGGGTGTTTGACCACTCAATCGATAGGGACAAATCTCAGCTACAAAATGGTAAAAAAACATCTGAAATCCGAAAACAAAATTTGAGATAAAAAGGTCGGTGAAGTTAGTGTGACCCTAAGTGTGATGTGTGGCTTTTGAAAACACTGGTCACCGGTCAGTCACCGGTAACTAACCGGAAACTTTGAAAAAACAGTCGAGAACTAATAAAAGTGAATAGTTAGTCACCGGTAACTAGCCGGTGACTAACCGGAAATTTTGAAAAACTGGAAATCACCCAACCTTAGCAATAACAATAAAGAATATGATCGAACGCAGAGAAAAGGTAAAATTTTCTAAATTCAGTAATAAAATCTAGAGAAATTTTAGTTTGGTCAAATCTTCTGAACATTAAACTTTATCCCTTTCTCGTCCTCTTTCTCTCTTAACTTTGCCGTAGTGTGAATTAAAATAAACTCACGTGCTCCAGACAGCTTTTCGGCACAACATAAGGAGGCGTTGGAAACGCTGGGATAGAATTGACATCTAAATAAAAACGCGTACTTGTTTCACTTCCTCGTAGCAGATTTTGAGCTTACCGGAATAGCACGGAATAATTATCACCTTAAGATGGCACTTCGAAGCCGCGGTTGATAATGCTTTCATGTGTCGATGAAAAAGTTCCTTGACAGAATTTTCCCAGACGGCTCATAATCTTCTAGAATAAAGGGCCCGATCTGAATTTTAAGCAGTGAATGAGATGCCTTTTTCAAATAGGAAATATTACCAAAACCAAGGCATTGGCATTACAGCTAATTGCATGATCCACTAGTTTGACAGAGTACACATCATCGTCTTTGAATATGAAAGGACCAGTTGCAACGATCACTGTTATCCGAGCTAAACTGAGAACATTAGAAAGAGTACAAACATCACTATAGATTGTCATCTTACACGTCTGATTCTCTTGGCACAACTTTGCAGGAACTAATTTAGGTGGCTCAATAATGTTCTCGATAACAAATGTCCCTTGCTCATTGTACTTTCCTTGTGCTGTCATGTGCTTAAACAAATTCAAGATTAGCTGGTGCTAGAGAAAATTTGAATAAAATTACCATGCCAGGAAATATTGTGACATTAGGTATTGAAGAGAAATCTAGCGGTACTTTTTCAGAGCTATTGTAAAAGCCGGCATTCATGAAATTTAGCTTGAGCAAATCAGTAGCAATAATGTTTCCAGACAGTTTGATAGAGGTTCCAATCTCCTAAAAAATGTGGTTATCAAAAAACACAATCTTTTTGGCAGCGGTTCCACGTTAACAACCAACCTTTTCCTCGTCAACACTAGTCGTATCATTGAACATACCTTAAAAAGGAAATTAGTACATCTTAAAAAGATTTAATTCCTACCATAAAAGTTCAATCTCACTTTATTTGGGCAATGGAAAGAAGTGGGCAAGCAGTCACTGATTGTATTGAAAGACGTAATAGGATCTGCTTCCGCCACATCCTTTTGATTGCTGAGAGAAAAGAATTCACCAACATATGAGATCGTCCTAGAACTGTTTATTACTATATTTCCTCAATGAATCAAGCGCTCGCTATGTAATAGTCCTGTTCATATCCGAAATGACCGACAGAAAATTGCGGAGGGTCAAGTGAAAGTTGTGTTTCAGACACAACATCCCACACTATCTCATAAGTCGATCAGCCAATCCGAAATAGCAATCAAAAGCTTACTCTGTTGACGGGGCAGATACTTTGACTTCATCATGTGCTGATCCACAAGTTTCATCAAATTCTTCGACAGTTTCTGTCATATCAATTACCTGTTGCGTTGGTCTGAAGTAACATATTTTAGCTGAGTACATATATTATGAAAATTCACCTATGAACCGCACTTTTCGTCTTCTTGACACCTGGCTTTGCTAATCTATCATTTCTTACTTTGCTTACCTGCAATAAAAGAATAAACGTTTTGTTGGGGAAGGTTACCAAAGCATTACGAAGCTGTTGAAGAGATCAAGAAAATTCTTAGGTATCCTATTCTTTTCCGGGTTATTCGACAAAGCAGCCATTACAGATGAGATGACTTCTTCGTCCTTGCAACCACTGAATAGCTTCAACGAATGAAGTGAATCTGCTTCAGCTTCGTCCAATTCATCGCTCAGATAGATTGAAGTGCTAAAAATGTTTATTATATTGCTTTCTTTATTATTAATAAACATCTGCATATGTTAAGCAAAGCAAAGCGATAATATACTTTGCCGAAAACCAATCCACACTTTATTAAAGCATGAGTGTTGATTTTACAATTTTCTTCAATTTAATCAATCTGTTGAACACGTTTTCCCCCAAAAAGGATCGCAAGATCGCAAAAAAATATGTTGGGATGAGCTGACTGAAACTTTTGTTCAACTGGTGGATTAAAAAGTGTTGCGAACTACTATTTACACTGGTATTTCAATAGTAAATTTATATGCAAACGTACCCCTCAACTATAGTTACTCTTCTTTCGACATTGGACAAGCGAGCATTTAGCATTCCTATGGACTCAGATTGTGACTCCACCGTTTGTTTCAGCGATTCTACTGTTCTTTGTAGTGATTCTACTGTTCTTTGTAGTGATTCCACTGTTTTCTTTAGATCCAAAATTATCTGAAAACCGTTAAACTAAGCTCTGCATAATCTTCAAGAGGAGTTTCAACCGATTTTCTCTGCTTTCTCACACGCAAGATCACCAATTTAGAAAAGTGTGATGATGTTGTAGCAAGGACTTTGCATTGTTTATAAGGTATAAACTGGTAATATCAGCTAGCGTGTCTGATGGTAAGTTGGAAGAATATTGTCGAGTCATACTTTGAATAATTAGAACAAAGTAATTCAAGCAAATAAGCAGCCAATCAACTAGCATGTCCAGCATATGTAGTTGTTGAAAGGAGGCAGTTGGTTGAGAGAAAATCCTGTAATCGAAATTGTTATTTTCGACACCAAAAAAGTAAAATTAAGATTATGTATTAGATGTGGCACTTTCCTTTTGTCTTAAGTGTCCACACGAAAGTCTTGTTAAATCTATCATTTGATGTGCCATCAGAGTTTTCCGGGTGGACTTTCAGAAAATAATTAGTACGCAATTTTTGTTTTGCCAGAAAAGGAACAGAAAATACTCCAGTTTTCAAAAAAAGTACGGTGAATTTTTTGCAAAGAAATTTAGTGTAAACCCGATGGCACTGAAAATTGAACGCCCTTTTTAGAATTTTTTAGAATAAACGTCATTCACGTTTAATAATTAATGTGTGAATAGTAAGATAATCTTTGAAAACAAAACTGAGTGCTTACATCTTGATCTTCGACATCAGGACTTCCTGCAACTGGATGGTATTGGAAAGACCTCTTGTTTCTTTCTTAGATGTTCCCTCTAGCACCTAAACAATTCAAAATAAAGCTGTTCATACTCTTTGGAAGGAAGTTTCAATCAATTTTCTTTGGATTCTCACACGAGAGATCACTAATTATGATATGCTAATTTAATGTAAGTCTTCTCTTGATTTCATCAGAAAATATTTTCAAAGCACTCCAATTGACTTTTCGGCAAAGAAGCCTGGTTTACGCCCGATGTTAAAAAAATTATATGCTTCTTTAAAAAATTTTCAACATGCCCTATTTTTTCTAAAAGAACGACCACCTATAAAAGAGTACAGGCCGTTTGATTTCCAGAAATTGATTGCCCACAAATTCGATCGCCAGCATATTAAGGCTAATTTTCAGAACTTCATTTTTAGAATACGCTTGGATGTTTACAAAAATTAAAATTTCTCAGATTTTTGGGGATCGAAAAGTTGACCAACCGGTCGTTCCATTAGACTAAACACGGTCATTTACGTTCCCAGTCTAACAATGGAAGAGTGAGATAATTTTAGAAAAGAATACGGAATGTTTACTTGTTTTTTCTCCGCCTTCGTATCCTGAGGAGTCGTATTAGGGTCGACTATCTTGTTACTGACACATTGAATTGCGAGGAGAGTATCCTAAATTTTTATTGAAGCAATCAAAACGTAAGGGCAAATATTGACGCACCACAAGCCACTTGGTCCATCCAAGAAAGTTAGAGTGTACACAAAACACTGTTAACCAATCAAAGTCGGGAAATAGACGCATGAAGATGAACACTGGATTCTTGACTTGTACGACAATAAGAATTCCCAACAACGAAAGAAGGTGATAGCCTGAAATCAAAATAAAGCAGGGAAATTACGACATGAAATGTACTTTTTTGAAGCGAGCATGAACATTGTCTTTCCAGTAAAAACAAATGAACGCAGCAACTCTAAAATAGCATTTTAATTGATCGAGTGATATGTAAGGGACTACTTACCCGACTGTAATAATGATGAGGTTGATAAAGATCTTCTCCTGATTTGGGGCGCTGAATGTCATTAATTTGAGCTGAAATTAGTGAGCATAAATGTGTAAAGTTACCAAATGTAACTGCCGGTGAAAAGAACTGTATGGTGGTGTTACAGCTGGGAGCCTTTTTTCAAAAAACACATTTGCGGCAAAAAGGTTATCCAGTAAAAGAAGAAAAACGTCTGCCTACAGGATGCTCACAATAGAGGTGCGAGATCGAGGTGTGAGATACTTGAGGTGCTACCAAAATTTCAGACATGCTTTGGGATAAAATATGGTTTGCTACCCCTCTGATATACAAAATAACATTTGAGAAACGGTACTCACACCTCCTATCTCACAAGTCGTTCTCAACCTTGTAAGCCCGCTGAGTGTAAGCCTTGTAAGCCCGCCATTAGGCCGATAAGTTGATGTGGTCAAAATCGACATCAGCCAGACATTTCAAAGGACCGTGGTTTTTCAACACAGAGGCATTTCCAAATTTTGAATGAGCAATCCTTTTATTGTACCAAATTCACTTTTTTGTACTTAATTTGATTTGTAACAAATTTGCTTCTTTCGCATAATTTTGCAAGAATTGAAATTTTGCCGGTATTTGAGAATTCGAAAATTTCAAAATTTGAAAAATTTAAATTGGCGCTTTTTGAATTTAAAAGGGTATAAGGGCTATATTGGGAGGGGAAGGGAATAAAAGGGGGCCACTTTTATGGCAGAACATTATAAATTTGAATAACTATATTCTTCGACTGCCTCACCATGTTTTTCAACTGGGCCGTGGCGAAAAAAGACTATATGCATTTTATGGTCAAGAGTACTTCTCGGAATCATGTCTAAGGTAAGTGTGTGCGCGCATCTCTAACTCTCAAGCCCCCTGCGCCCCCTTCGGGGGCGCAGGGGCCTTGGGGCTTGGAGTTGAGATGCGCACACCCACATACCTTAGACACAAATCACTCGAAAGTGACTCTGGATGCATAAAAAAGCATGCATACCAGAGTTTATTTATGCGGTAGGCCCCAGTATTCAAAACTATGTTCAACATCTTCTTGTTAGTGGGCCCTGTGTGATCAGTGGCCCCTTTTATTCCCTTCCCCTCCCAATACAGCCCTTATTCCCTTTTAAATTCAAAAGGCGCTAATTTAAATTTTTCAAATTTTGACTAAAAAACCATGATACCCCCCCCCTGTGGTTCGAAAAAAAATTTTTTCTCAGAACCAAAAAAACAGCCGGCTTTCTCATGAAATCGGGGTCGAGAAACACGAATATGAAGTTATCTCCTCCACCTGATCAGTCCCCGTGGGGGGGGATTCTGAACTCAAGCCAAAAAAAGAATCACTTAAATCACTTAAAAATTGCAGTAAAAGGTGTCGTCCCTAGGCGGGAACGAACTTGAGGAGGTGTCGGATAAACGAGTGTACTGTGCAAAATTTAATTTTCAGCTCCTACTAAAAAGCAGCGAGACAACAGATCCAGAGTTCAATGTCGAGCAGTTCCTACCAGCTATTATTACGAAAAACGAGAGTGAAGGTGCCCTGCTGCTTCTAGAAGACGGCACTGAATCCAAACAACCCACGACATCAGCCAACTTAGCAATAGATCCAATCTAAATGAGACAACAGAAAGTTTGCTTGACACTTCTGCAACCACCTTACAAAACGACTGGCGAAACGACTTGCTGCCTGATGCTGAACCTTCCTAGTCCACAGCCCATGAGTCAAAAGACATAGATATGGATAAAGACGCCAAACCAACAGAACAACCAAAGAAAATATTGAGAATTTAAGAAATACAGGTCTTTCCAGTTTGTGCAAGAGAATGCTGGATCAGGGCTGGATAAACAAGAACAGTGCTCAGTCTGGACCAGAGACCATTAAGACCTCGTCAGGTATGACTTCTGCTGATATTTGGAAATCCGAAATGGATGTCAACAGCTTAAATTCTAGTTTTACTAATTTTACTTTTTGTGTTTAGTTGCGTTATGCAGCCCTAGACGCATACTGCATGCTTCTGATCTACAGAAGGTGTATGGAATGGGCTAAAAGTTTGAACTGTGACCTGCAGGAACTGCTGCTAGAGCAACCCGCCAAACACGTCTCTTTGCCTTTGTTTTGGCAAAGTTAATATATTAATCCGACGATATTAGTTAAATTATTGCCAACGAACACTTCTGTTTTGCCTTGTCTAGTTCTGCTTAGAATGCGTCTTTAAGCCCCATATTAGGCTGATAAAATAAATCATGTGAGCCTTAACTGTTTCACAAATTGCTTTTTATTACACTTGACTCAAAGTTTAAAAAAAAACGGTCAAAGCTTTTTAGTGCTACAAAAAGACTTTTTTGCAGTAGAAAAATAAGCAGCAAAAAAGTCTTTTTGCAGCACAAACAGCTTTGCCTATAAAAAACGATGCTAGTAGAGAATACCCTCCCCCTTTCATAAGAAAGTAAGAAAACATGTTTGAGTCTATCCTAACATACGCTGGCCACCCTTTTCCAAGCCTAAAACACAACATTAACAAACAGGCAGTTCCGGGTAAAGGATAAGAACAACACTGGTTGAGATCAGGTGGGTGGGGAGAATTGGATGTTTGGCGTATGGATCGCCAATAACAGCAGAAATAAACAACAACAATGGATACGAGCACCCATGCAAATGAGTACCGACTTTTTTCTATCGCTTTGATATTGCAATAATAAGCCTAAGCCTGCTTACGCTCCTCCAGTCGGAATTGTGCACCCTTTCAAAATGTTCGACCATTATAAGCGACTCAATAAAAGGGAAGGACACAGACGCACTAACCCAAAATAACTAACAATAGCGATATAAATGAGTGCCGTGCATTTATATTTTTCCGACACTGATATTTAAAAAATTGCAGATCTAGCTGATACCAATATTTTTCAAAACTTTGGCGCTTTTTTGACGGGCGACGGTGAATTCATCCTCTAGCGAATTCATCCTCCGGTGAATTCATCCTCCTTTTGTCTTGACAGGAATATAGTTGTTATAATTTTTAAACTTAGGTGAAAGGGTTTTGTTCACCCCAAATGGTCCAAACTATCCGAAGCCACCCAAACCACTCAAAACCACCTTAAACATCCCGAATGGTCTCAAACCATCCAAAACCAACTCAAACCTCTTAAAACAAACCAGCTAAAAGTGAATTTAACGCCATAAAATGGCTCTGAATCACACAATTGCGGCCTTAATCACTAAACCCCGATTTTAGCATACCAAAAATTTTATGCTGAAGATTGTTTGATAATACCAAATAATACCAACCACTCAATTTACGAACATTTACCAAACCGAACCAAGTGTCGTCCACTTGGATGAAATTTTTTTACGTTTTCGCGTCCCGAAACATTTTTTTCACTAGCAACCTCTACATCACCCCTGAGAATCCATGCACCAAACCAAGTGGTCGACCACTTGGATCAAAAAAAATTTACGTTTTCGGGTTCCAAATTAATTTTTTGCGCTAATTCGAGCATGCTGAAGATGGTTGACAGTGGTAAAATTACATTTTATGAATAAATTTTTGAGTTATTGGTAATTCTTGATTTATCAAAATCAATCGTTAGCGATAAATCGAAAATTTGGACACCCACCTGACCAGGAGTTATATACCCAGGAATTTTGGTTAGGGTGGTCAATTCTTGGGCTCTTGTTTGGTCCCGACATCAATAAGGGTGCTCTCTGAGGGTGCCCCACAAATGAGGGTGCCCTTTAATATATAAAAATCAGGTCTTTAAACATATTCTGCCCAGGACAAAAAGGAGGATGAATTCACCGGAGGATGAATTGGTTGAAGATGAATTCACCTAAAGCCTTTTTGACAACCCCTCCCCCCAATCATGATTTTCGGTGAGTATCTAAAAACCGTTTTTAAGTCAAAATTTTGCCATTTAAAGGCTAGAAAAGTAATTGAAATAGGGACAAAGGGCTGTAATAGCAAAATAGGGGCCACTTAAGAAGGCCAATTTAGGGCCCTTCAATGAGGAACCCAGTGGCAAAGAAGAAGATGTTGGTATATCAAAGTAGCGTGCCGTAAATCGGTGCCGAAATTTTAACAAATGAAATCACATTGGTGTGGCATAGGAACCAGGCAGCTCATGGCACTGCACTGGTGCCGTGAGCTGGTGTCGGTGCCGAGATTTTCGGAGTCGGTGCGGTGAGCTGGTGCCAGTGTCGCAATTCTATGATTTACAGCACTGATTGTAATCCCTTTAAGGTTATGAGTACATTAGCTTGAGAGGTTTCGGTGCAAGTGAGCAATGAAATTAATTATTTGGGCAGAATAGTCGAGCACAACAGAAAAAAATAAAAGCTGGAGCTCTATTTTTCCGCGCTTAGCTTGGTGTAACATACTGACCCAGGGATGAGATCTCAAAATTTGGAAAACAAGGACATTTGCTCAAAATACCGTACTCTCTCTATTAAACCCCCTCCCGATAATTTTTCAACCCTGAAAGTCAGAAAAATTTGAGGTCGACTTTGAGATTTTTGGGTACTCAATCGAAATCACAGAAACTCGGGTTTGAGTTTAAATAGGGTAAAGTTAAGGTAGAAATGGGGTAACGTTAAAGTTTAAATAGGATTCAAAGTCAATTTAAAGTTTAACATGACCTAATTTAAACTTTAACCTAACCTGTAAAAGTGAATAATAGGTAAAGTTACGGTTTATTTAAACATTAACATTACCAATTTAAAGTTTAAACTGTCCAGTCAAATGTTTCCTTTAAAATTTAAACTTTAAATTGGGTAAGGTCTTATTTTAAATTGGGTGAAGTTCGACTCGTGTAAAACTTTATTTAAAGTTTAACACCCGCTTTTCACTTTTTCGCATATATTCATGTGAATATGCATTTTTATCATGTTTAGAATTGTTTTTGTGCTGTGCGATGTAAGTTTGAGGTAGAATATAGTGTTTAGCAGTGTCCATAGTTGGGGTCAACATTTTTGTTGACCCTGAAATGTTGATAATATCTTCAACAATCTTTTGTTCAATATTTTGTTTGCCCTAATGTTCACATTTTGTCACACATTTTGAAGCCAAAAATGTCTGTTGAACCCTTCAGTAAAATGTTGCCCTCTACCCCCTGAAAAAATAGAAACCCCCTGACAAACTTGAGTTCCTGTGGGTTTCTCCCTTGTAAGCAGAAAAAAACGGTCTAGGGCGTGATTTTATGTCATTTTATAAAGTTAAAAGTTCTTATTTTAGCAAAAAAAACTTTTCTGACGTCTACTAGTAGCCGAAATTTCCTCAGGAATCCTTATAAAAAAACAGAATTTCAAAAAAATGCTTGTGCGCTGAGATATGGCCCAAAGTTGAAAGGTGGCATGTTGGCACTCCAACTTCAAGTCATATCTCAGCACACAAGCATTTTTTGAAATTTTTTTTTACGGATTCCTGAGGAAATTTCGGCTACTAGTGAACGTCAGAAAAGTTTTTTTTGCTAAAATAAGAACTTTTGTTTGAAATAGTATGAAAATTTTTGAAAAAAACCGTTGCTAATTGATCGTTGCTAACTGATCGTACACCCCTCTACCCCTCAAAAATTACTTTTTTTTTTCGGTATTGTGTTTGTAATTGTTTTATTATATTAAGGAATACACACTCACAGGCATTAGTTTACTCTTACAAGTAGATTCTGAGGATCTTTTGTCTAGGACAAAAGAGAATAAAAAAATTTGTTGTATTCTTGGTGATGGTATTGGTGTTTTAAGACAATGAAGATATCTGGATATGAATGCATACTTCTGATAAATGAATATCCCGGCTGATATATTGAAATAAGGAAGTTAAATGTTTTGGTCCAATGAATCCATATGAGAGTTAAAGTGTTGAATCTGCATGTCCGCCCAGGGCGCATTTTTTTTCTTATGTTTCAGCTTCAAAAATCTTTTTCGTGCATTATTCCGATAGTGTAAAAATAGTTTGGAGGTGGAAAACTGTCATTTTGGTTAAATTTAGAACGAAATAGAATTTTTACTATAATAAATCTTTCTTAATGGCTCGCTCAGGAAGTCGGAGTTGGAGTTGGAGTCGGAGTTGGAGTCGGAGTTGGAGTAAGGGGTGTTCACGATGCAAATTACTCCAATTCCGACTCCAACTCCAACGTGTTCACGAAGTCGGAGTTGGAGTAATTCTGATTGGTGATCGCGTTTTTCGCTAAAAGTTTTTTATTTTTTAAACTTTTTGATAGTTCAGACTCATAGTTGCAAGGCTGCCGCCACTAATAGCTCATAGACGGGCAAAATGTAGTGATTTCCGGCAAAAAAAGTCTTCGCTAATCAGAGATACTCTAACTCCGACTTCATGAACACCTTGGAGTTAGAGTTGGCGTTGGAGTTAGAGTAAACTGTGTTCACGATGCCAAATACTCCAACTCCGACTTCCTGAACGAGCAATAAGAGTGCTCGGATAAGTGCAAAAAACAAGTTTTAGAACCCGAAAAACATTAAAAATTCGCACCAAATGGACAGTCACTTGGTTTGGATTATGCAATAGAACTGAAGCTGGATTACAGTCGAAATTGTTAAATTATAGGAGTTTTTACAAAACAAGAAAAACTAATTTCAAACAAATTACAAAAAAATCGGATCAGCCATACTCAGACTACTACGATCATTTGGACTGTAGTACTCAGCCTGTTGCTGTAAGAAATAAAAAAAAGTAGGGCATGACCAGTACAGTCAAACCTTGATATAATGCCACCTGTTGGCGAGTGCCAAGGGGTGGCGTCATATCGAGGTTCGACTGTAGTACCTAAGTATTATTAACCACAATAATAGCAATTACTAGCTAGTATCACAAAAATATCTCAGAAGAAAAAAGGAGATGAAAAATACAGTTAAGTATCTGGCCACCTTACACAGCCCTTTTTCACTGGCCCCTTTTTACTCGTCCCTTTTACAGCCTTCTTTACGCAGTAACACTAGTAATTGTTTTTTTATAGTGCTATTTAAACTTAAATTGCTTTCTAATCATGACAAATAAAAAACTTTTGGTAGAAACTCTATAAAATTTAGATTGCAGAGACAGTCATATTGGTATATAGCCCATGCGGTACAATTCTGGTATACCCCAGCACTCGATTCTGGTATACCCAACACTTTACGCCACAATTGAAAGCTGAGGATGTTAGCTACACGATGGTGTAAAAATTTCTTGGTTTAGTTCACAAAAATGTATACCTTTTAATTAAAATTGAATTGAATCTTTTCGAGTGAAAACTGAACGCTCAAAATGATTCAATTCTATTTTAATTAAAAGATGTGCATTTTTGTGAACTAAACTAAGAAATTGTTACACCATCGTGTAGCTAACATCCTCAGCTTTCAATTGTGAGGTAAAGTGTTGGGGATATACCAGAATTTACTGCTGGGGGTATACCCGAATTGAGTGCTGGGGGTATACCAGAATTTAGACGCCCATGCATAACCCTAACCATTTAAAACGACATGGTAGCCAAGTGGGTATGATTGTGGTGCTGTATCACTGATGCAATAGGTCGGTTCCGCCTGGTAACCGACCTAGTTTTTAAAGTTTAAATTAGGTAAGGTTGAACTTTAAATAGGGTCATGTTTAGGTACTAGGTCGTCGTTTTTAAAGTTTAATAGTTGCTCGAGTTAAAGTTTAACATGACCAATTTAAACTCAACCCGAGTTCCTGTGATATAAAAAGTGGAATCCAATGAACTCGTGGCAACTGAGAAAGCGCAAAAAAAATTGCAAAATATTTGCTCTAGGCTGAGTTATAAGGTTTGTAGGATGGATGATTAATAGAGATTGGGGAATCAATAGAGAAAATACGGTAAGGACATTTAAGCCTCGTACCCAATTAGCGGATTTTCCTTTCACTTTCACTCAAACTCTCCTCTTAGTATGTACGCAACAGGAAAAAAAACTGCCTCTCAGTCTTACTTTCACTCTCTCAAGTGGTTGTCCACTTGGATCAAAAATTTTTTTCACGTTTTTCATGTTTTAACACCTGTTTTTCGGACTGATTCGGGCATGCTGAGGATGGTTTGATAATAGTAAAATAAGTATTTGTGTGGTTTTTTGAGTTCTGGGCAATGATTGATTTTACAAAAACTCAAGAAATACCAAACAAAATGGAATTTTACCACTGTCAAACCATCTTCAGCGTGTCCGAATTAGTCCAGAAAATAGGTTTTAGAATCCCAAAAAAATTCGACAAAAGATTTATTCTCAGTCTGCCTCTCACTCTCATTTTTTTTCAGTTTCAAGTCTTTTGAAAGTTGCCTTTAACTCTCACTCTCACATTGGGTACACACTGACAGTGAAAGTGAGAGTCAAAGTGAGAATTGAAGAACTTTTGTGTATCCAATAAAGAGTGAGAGTGAAGGTAAAATCCACTAATTGGGTATGAGGTTCTATTGTATATTTCTGGCAAAATATGCTATTTTATCCAGTGATTATTGCCGTACTTCTCGGAATCATGTCTAAGATATGTGATTGTGCGCATCCCAATTCCCGCCCACAAGCCGACTTCAAGGGCTTACCAGAGTTTCTGTGTGCGATAGGCCTTCATTAATAAAATTATGTTCAAATCTTGTTTTAGGTCTTTTAGAGATATCAACGTATTATTTAGGTTAAGTTACTTGGTCTCCCAAGGCATAATGCGATTTCTTTTCAAAAAGTGCTAAAAAGTGTCAGTGCGTAGTCGTTTGAGTTACTTCGTGCACTTTTTCGAGCCGCGCGTTTTTGTGATTTATAATTTGTTTTGCAGTTCGTATGACATCTTTAGTCCCGGCTAACATACGCTGGCCCACCCTGAACCTAAGGCCTAAGCCTGAATGGAAAAATTTAAAAAAAAATTCACCAAACAGCCAAAAAATGAAATTCAAAAGGCGCAAATTTGAAAAAAAGCGCACAAAGTAACTCAAAAGATTCTCTGAAGTGCTTTACTTTAAAAAAAATTCAACAAATGTGATCAAACTGGTGAAAATAGAAATGGTCGCGTGAAATTTTTTTTCCCCACCTTTCGAGCTGTAATTTGCTGTTATACTTATTAGAAGGTTAAGTAAAAGATCGTGAATATAATATAGATAGATGAGCATTACCAGTGTTTCCGCGCAGCAATAGTGCTAACATCAACCTTATAAATTAAAATTTTTATACTCAACCCCCAGAATATAATAATTATGACTTGTCCCAAAATGTCGAGTAAAAATGATCGCTACAAAAGCAAGTAAATTGCAAGTAACCTTTATTCTAGTCTGTAGACACCACTAGGCAAACATAAAGACAATTATAAGTACAAAGCATTTAGTATAATGTTTGACAATGAAGTTTCACAAAACGATCTCTACTCGAGTGTAGTCAGCAATTGATTGAGCTAAGACGATGGCAGGAGGACCTAACTCAATTTCCAACTTCGTCAACGATACGCCAGATTTTAGACGCTGGAATTTCGCAGGAATCAGGCAAACGCATCCTTCTACCACCTAGAAAATTATCAATAACAACAAGTGATGATTTAGAGTAAAAAGTAAAGAAAGTATACCCTGATGATTGGCTAAAATATAAAAAGCGAATCGTTATAAGAGTCTAATAAAACAGAAACCTTTTCAACAGATGGTAAGATCATGACATGCGGTCTCTCTGCCAGCACAATCTTCTTTTTACCCTTCGTTGAAAACGGTAGACTTGCATTTGCTGGGTAGAGTGGATACAAAGACTTCGAGCTGCAAGATAATTATTTGAAAGTTACCGCAGTACAAAATAGAGAATTCTTACAAGAATATTTGAGAAAATATGCGAGATACCGGATCTTTGTTTCGATTCTCGGACTCTTGAGGTTTTAGTGACTCTTGTTCAATCAAATGGTCCACAATACCAGCTAAAAATTCAGCCAAATAATTTGAAAAATCATTACTAACTGGTTAAAACCAACATGCGGAGACGGCAAACTGAACTCCACCGATTGTGAAAATTGCAGGGTCAGCTAAAGCATTAAGAAAAATGGATGAAAAATTATTTTTGGAAGCACAGTTGATACCTAAGAGCTTCAAATTCTGAAATTCAAAGAATAAGATTTTACCCTGTTTAAATTATGATTAAAATGAAAGAGAAAGAGAACGATAAAGAAAAATAACGTGAACTCAAGAACGAAAAAAAATAACGTGAACTCCAGAACGAAAAAAATAACGAGAACTCGAGAACGAAAAAAATAACGTGAACTCCAGAACGAAAAAAATAACGTGAACTCCAGAACGAAAAAAATAACGTGAACTCCAGAACGAAAAAAATAACGAGAACTCAAGAACGGAAACGATAATGTGAAATAGAGAACTGTTCATCAGAAGTTTAGCTCATGACGCTAAATCCTTTTTTCCACCGACACACTTGCGTCTCACCCAAGTACCACTAACTGAGTAATATTACTCCGGTTAAGTTACCTTCCAGGTAGTGTAAGTGTCTTATAAGTGATTAACCATACAACTGAATGCATTAAACTTCACAGTTCCTCCAAAAATAGCAAAGTCATGCCTTTTGGTCAAAACTCATGCAATAAGTTTTCGGCAAATAGATGTAACTGAATTTTTGCGTCTAAAGTCTGAATTCTTGCCACTTTTGAATTATTTCTTGCCCCTTTTTCAAATTTCAAGTAAAAACTGAAATCTTGCCCTTTTTTCAAAAATGTTGCCCTTTTTAATCGAAATCGGCTATATTCCTTTGATTTTTCACCGAAGGCGCCAAATCAGATAAATTCACCCGATTTTTGATTAAAAAGGGGCAATATTTCAAAAAAAAGGCAAGATTTCAGTTTTTCTATTTGAAATTCGAAAAAGGGGCAAGAAATAATTAAAAAGGGGCAAGAATTCAGACTTCAGGGGCAGCAATTCAATTTGATGCTCAGCAAATACATATCGATTTGAAATGCCGCACAGAACGAGAATAAGGACGAGAAAAGCGCTTGCAATTAAAAAAGAACAAGAAAGAAAAAAGCAGACGAGGAAGAGAAATGCAATGAAAAGGAAAACCATAACGACAGCAAATGATTAATACCTAGGGTTGGGTGATGGTCGGTCAGTTAATGGCAGTGTTTTCAAAAGCCACATCTCACACTTGAATCACACTAGCTTAAAGGGGCATGCTCGCCGCCGATGGGAACACTTTGAAAGGCGGGTACCGTATTTTGAAATAAATTTTAGTTGAATACCCTGCGGGGTATAAGTAATCGAAAACACTTCCATTGGTTAATAACATCGGTGGCATAGTGGTGAAGCGGCAGCGGACCGTGAAAGTCGGTCGTCGGTTCGATTCCCACTGAAGTTGTTATTTTTCCTCGACTTTTACCAAATCGCATAAAATTAATTCTCGTTTGAATTAACCTGGTACCCGCCTTTCAAAATATTCCCATCGGCAGAGAGCGTGCCCCTTTAACTGACCTTTTTTATTTCAAATTTTGTTTTCGGATTTCAGATGTTTTTATACCGTTTTGTAGCTGAGATTTGTCCCTATCGATGGAGTGGTCACTTGTTATGAAAAGGTGTGACCTTAAGTTCACACTTGATGTGATTTCGTCAAAAAATATTTTTAACTAGGGTGTTTGACCACTCAATCGATAGGGACAAATCTCAGCTACAAAATGGTAAAAAAACATCTGAAATCCGAAAACAAAATTTGAGATAAAAAGGTCGGTGAAGTTAGTGTGACCCTAAGTGTGATGTGTGGCTTTTGAAAACACTGGTCACCGGTCAGTCACCGGTAACTAACCGGAAACTTTGAAAAAACAGTCGAGAACTAATAAAAGTGAATAGTTAGTCACCGGTAACTAGCCGGTGACTAACCGGAAATTTTGAAAAACTGGAAATCACCCAACCTTAGCAATAACAATAAAGAATATGATCGAACGCAGAGAAAAGGTAAAATTTTCTAAATTCAGTAATAAAATCTAGAGAAATTTTAGTTTGGTCAAATCTTCTGAACATTAAACTTTATCCCTTTCTCGTCCTCTTTCTCTCTTAACTTTGCCGTAGTGTGAATTAAAATAAACTCACGTGCTCCAGACAGCTTTTCGGCACAACATAAGGAGGCGTTGGAAACGCTGGGATAGAATTGACATCTAAATAAAAAACGCGTACTTGTTTCACTTCCTCGTAGCAGATTTTGAGCTTACCGGAATAGCACGGAATAATTATCACCTTAAGATGGCACTTCGAAGCCGCGGTTGATAATGCTTTCATGTGTCGATGAAAAAGTTCCTTGACAGAATTTCCCCAGACGGCTCATAATCTTCTAGAATAAAGGGCCCGATCTGAATTTTAAGCAGTGAATGAGATGCCTTTTTCAAATAGGAAATATTACCAAAACCAAGGCATTGGCATTACAGCTAATTGCATGATCCACTAGTTTGACAGAGTACACATCATCGTCTTTGAATATGAAAGGACCAGTTGCAACGATCACTGTTATCCGAGCTAAACTGAGAACATTAGAAAGAGTACAAACATCACTATAGATTGTCATCTTACACGTCTGATTCTCTTGGCACAACTTTGCAGGAACTAATTTAGGTGGCTCATAATGTTCTCGATAACAAATGTCCCTTGCTCATTGTACTTTCCTTGTGCTGTCATGTGCTTAAACAAATTCAAGATTAGCTGGTGCTAGAGAAAATTTGAATAAAATTACCATGCCAGGAAATATTGTGACATTAGGTATTGAAGAGAAATCTAGCGGTACTTTTTCAGAGCTATTGTAAAAGCCGGCATTCATGAAATTTAGCTTGAGCAAATCAGTAGCAATAACATTTCCAGACAGTTTGATAGAGGTTCCAATCTCCTAAAAATGTGGTTATCAAGAAACACAATCTTTTTGGCAGCGGTTCCACGTTAACAACCAACCTTTTCTTCGTCAACACTAGTCGTATCATTGAACATACCTTAAAAAGAAAATTAGTACATCTTAAAAAGATTTAATTCCTACCATAAAAGTCCAACGTCATGTTATCCGAACCATGAAAAGAAGTAGGTATGCAGTCACTGATTATATTGAAAGACGTAATTAGATCTGCTTCCGCCACATCCTTTTGATTGCTGAGAGAAAAGAATTCACCAACATATGAGATTGCCCTAGAACTGTTTATTACTATATTTTCTCTATGAATCAAGCGCTCGCTATGTAATAGTCCGGTTCATATCCGGAATGACCGATAGAAAATTGCGGAGGGTCAAGTGAAAGCTGTGTTTGAGACGACTTCCCACACTGCGACATAAGTCAATCAGCCAATCAAAAAAAAATCAAAAGCTTACTCTGTTGACGGGCAGATACTTTGACTTCATCATGTGCTGATCCACAAGTTTCATCAAATTCTTCGACAGTTTCTGTCATATCAATTGCCTGTTGCGTCGGTCTGAAGTAACTAAAAAAAGTGGATTAAAAAGTGTTGCGAACTACTACTTACACTGGTATTTCAATAGTAAATTTATACGCAAACGTACCCTCAACTATAGTTACTCTTCTTTCGACATTGGACAAGCGAGCATTTAGCATTCCTATGGACTCAGATTGTGACTCCACCGTTTGTTTAAGCGATTCTACTGTTCTTTGTAGTGATTCCACTGTTTTCTTTAGATCCAAAATTATCTGAAAACCGTTAAACTAAGCTCTGCATAATCTTCAAGAGGAGTTTTCAACCGATTTTCTCTGCTTTCTCACACGCAAGATCACCAATTTAGAAAAGTGTGATGATGTTGTAGCAAGGACTTTGCATTGTTTATAAGGTATAAAACTGGTAATATCAGCTAGCGTGTCTGATGGTAAGTTAGAAGAATATTGTCGAGTCATACTTTGAATAATTAGAACAAAGTAATTCAAGCAAATAAGCAGCCAATCAACTAGCATGTCCAGCATATGTAGTTGTTGAAAGGAGGCAGTTGGTTGAGAGAAAATCCTGTAATCGAAATTGTTATTTTCGACACCAAAAAAGTAAAATTAAGATTATGTATTAGATGTGGCACTTTCCTTTTGTCTTAAGTGCCCACACGAAAGTCTTGTTAAATCTATCATTTGATGTGCCATCAGACTTTTCCGGGTGGACTTTCAGAAAATAATTAGTACGCACTTTTTGTTTTGCCAGAAAAGGAACAGAAAATACTCCAGTTTTCAAAAAAAGTACGGTGAATTTTTTGCAAAGAAATTTAGTGTAAACCCGATGGCACTTAAAATGAACGCCCTTTTTAGAATTTTTTAGAATAAACGTCATTCACGTTTAATATTTAATGTGTGAATAGTAAGATAATCTTTGAAAACAAAACTGAGTGCTTACATCTTGATCTTCGACATCAGGACCTCCTGCAACTGGATTGTATTGGAAAGACCTCTTGTTTTCTTTCTTAGATGTTCCCTCTAGCACCTAAACAATTCAAAATAAAGCTGTTCATACTCTTTGGAAGGAAGTTTCAATCAATTTTCTTTGGATTCTCACACGAGAGATCACTAATTATGATATGCAAATTTAATGTTAGTCTTCTCTTGATTTCATCAGAAAATATTTTCAAAGCACTCCAATTGACTTTTCGGCAAAGAAGCCTGGTTTACGCCCAATGTTAAAAAATTATATGCTTCTTTAAAAAATTTTCAACATGCCCTATTTTTTCTAAAAGAACGACCACCTATAAAAGAGTACAGGCCGTTTGATTTCCAGAAATTGATTGCCCACAAATTCGATCGCCAGCATATTAAGGCTAATTTTCAGAACTTCATTTTTAGAATACGCTTTGGATGTTTACAAAAATTAAAATTTCTCAGATTTTTGGGGGATCGAAAAGTTGACCAACCGGTCGTTCCAATAGACTAAACACGGTCATTTACGTTCCCAGTCTAACAATGGAAGAGTGAGATAATTTTAGAAAAGAATACGGAATGTTTACTTCTTTTTTCTCCGTCTTCGTATCCTGAGGGGTCGTATTAGGGTCGACTATCTTGTTACTGACACATTGAATTGCGAGGATAGTATCCTAAACTTTTTATTCAAGCAATCAAAACGTAAGGGCAAATATTGACGCACCACAAGCCACTTGGTCCATCCAAGAAAGTTAGAGTGTACACAAAACACTGTTAACCAATCAAAGTCGGGAAATAGACGCATGAAGATGAACACTGGATTCTTGACCTGTACGACAATAAGAATTCCCAACAACGAGAGAATGTGATAGCCTGAAATCAAAATAAAGCAGGGAAATTACGACATGAAATGTACTTTTTTTGAAGCGAGCATGAACATTGTCTTTCCAGTAAAAACAAATGAACGCAGCAACTCTAAAAATAGCATTTTAATTGATCGAGTGATATGTAAGGGACTACTTACCCGACTGTAATAATGATGAGGTTGATAAAGATCTTCTCCTGATTTTGGGCGTTGAATGTCATTTATTTGAGCTGAAATTAGTGAGCATGAATGTGTAAAGTTACCAAATGTAACTGCCGTTGAAAAGAACTGTATGGTGGTGTTACAGCTGGAGCCTTTTTTCAAAAAACACATTTGCGGCAAAAAGGTTATCCAGTAAAAAGAAGAAAAAACGTCTGCCTACAGGATGCTCACAGCAGAGGTGCGAGATCGAGGTGTGAGGTACTTGAGGTGCTACCAAAATTTCAGACATGCTTTGGGATAAAATATGGTTTGCTACCCTCTGATATACAAAATAACATTTGAGAAACGGTACTCACACCTCCTATCTCACAAGTCGATCTCAACCTTGTGAGCCCGCTGAGTGTAAGCCTTGTAAGCCCGCCATTAGGCCGATAAGTTGATGTGGTCAAAATCGACATCAGCCAGACATTTCAAAGGACCGTGGTTTTTGAACACAGAGGCATTTCCAAATTTTGAATGAGCAATCCTTTTTTGTACCAAATTTACTTTTTGTGCTAAATTTGATTTGTAACAAATTTGCTTCTTTCGCATAATTTTGCAAGAATTGAAATTTTGCCGCTACTTGCATATAACCACCCCCCCCCCCCAAATCAACTTTTTTAAAATGTTCACATTAATGTTCACACACCGCATTTTTGATCAAAAGTCTAGGTCTAAAAAGTCGATATTCAAAAGTGCACAAAACTCAATTTTTAATTGACCAGAACGCAAAAATAATGTCTTTTTTGAACTCATGAGCCGATTTGAGTCGATATAGGGTGTTTTAAAACACTTTTAAAAAATTTGATTTGGGGTAAGCGGGGGGAGCGGGGTTATATGCAAGTAGCGTCGAAATTTTATAGTCTGAAAATGACTTGGATCCCTCAGAATCCCACCCGGAGTGGCCAGAAGCCCTTGAAGTTGGTCTTTTAAGGATTTACTAAAGGGGGTAAACTTTTTTCGAAAAATCGATTGAGCGGATCAGAATTCCGGTCCGAGTGGCTGATCGCTAAGAATTCCACTTTAAACCACTCAAGATCTCCATGAACCTATATTTTTATCGATTTAGCCGATCGGACCAAAATTCTGATGCGCTAAATTATTTTTCGGAAAAAGCCCCCCTTAGCAAACTCCTAAAAAAACCAACTTTCAAGGGTTCTTGGCCACTCCGGGGTGGGATTCTGAGGATTCAAGTCATTTTAAGACTATAAATTTGAATTCTTGCAAAATTATGCAAAATTTGGTTGGTCTTGGACAGAAAATTAGGTTTGGTACAGAAAAAAAATTTGGTGCAAAAACAGGTAAATTTGGTACAAAAAAAGTATCGCACATTTCGAATTCACGAGGAACACGTTTCAAACAATTATATTTTTTACATCTAAATTTTTTCTTGAACCATCGACTAGTCGAGCCCAAGGTTGCTTTAACTTTGCCACACCGGACAAGTCAACCGAAATTCACTAAACCATAACTATCTGATATACAGGGTAATTTAATAAATTCACCCATGTGAAAATAGTGCGTAGGCGTTTGGCCCCTTTTGTAGCATTTTTAGCGTTCTGCGCTATGTTCTGTTTTAGCCACTTAGGCTTATTGTTTCAGCCATTTCGTATTGCGTAAGACATTTTTTAGTCCCGGCTAACGTACGCTCGCCTACCCTGAGCCTAAAGCCTAAGCCTAAAAAAATTAAGGCCTAAGTGGCTAAAACAGAACATAGGGCAGAACGCCAAAAATGCGACAAAAGAGGCCAAACGTCCCTACGCCGTCAAAATGGCTATAATTTTTTTAAAGTCTTTTTTCAAAATTCGATTTCCACTCGAGACAACAAATATTTGAAATGTCTAAAAATTCATTGTTTGAATATTTGTTGTCTCGAACGAAATTCGAAATCTCGCAGTGATTTCATATTCCTAGAGAAGTTTTGTAAGCAAATCGAATCGAAATTGAACACGAATCTGGTGTTACAGCAATGAAAATGGTTTTTTGAAGTATTTTACTTTTACTCTTTATTGTTATTTTCTAGAAATTTTTTAAAGGAGCATGGCTTCCTACGACTGAATCAATTGTTGATATTTGAATACCCGGGGACAAAATGGCTGTACCCGAAATTTAAGCGGCATTTTGCTAAGTGGTCAATTTGCTAAGCGGTCGTTTTGCTAAGAAAAAAAATTTAAGCGCGAATTTGCTAAGAATTCAAAATTTAAGCGCCAATTTGCTAAATGGTCGTTTGCTAAGAATTTTTTGCTAAGTAGTTGTTTTGATAAAGATCTTGTTTGTTAAGCTACATCTTCTTCAGTTCGGCTTTATTTCGGGGTACAGACCTTAAAACCCAAACGATACAATCCAAAATCATGTTCTAAAAACGGTTTAATTGAATCGGGTCTCCTACTCTGGACTGATTGCACCCAGAGGGATTCGAACCAGTAACTTTGGTGATGAGTATGTGGACCTCTTCGCCAAGTAAACACTCAAAATTACGATAAAAAAGGTATGCACCCAGGTGGATGCTAACCAGCATCCTCGGCGGTGGCTATCCAAGTGGTCGTCCACTTGGATCAAATTTTTTTTTAACGTTTTCGGTTTCCAAAACAATTTTTCTGCACTAATTCGAGCATGCTGAAGATGTTGACAGTGGTAAAATCACGTTTTATCGATAAATTTTGAGTTATCGTGAATTCTTGATTTTGATAAATCAATCGTTAGCAATAACTCTAAATTTATCGATAAAACGTGATTTTACCACTGTCAAACCATCTTCAGCATGCTCGAATTAGTGCAGAAAAATTGTTTTGGAAACCGAAAACGTAAAAAAAATTTTGATCCAAGTGGACGACCACTTGGATAGCCACCGCCGAGGATGCTGGTTCGCATCCACCTGGGTGCACACTTTATTTTTTACCGTAATTTCAGATATAAAAAAACTAACGTTTGACCTTTCAGTCATTTGGTGAATATACCCTACTCTTGAGTTGCCTGGATAACAACCTGTCCAGGTGGTACTCAACCCTAGATTTGGGATCGGGTAGGTGAAATCGCACTTTTGGTCTCATCAAGTCCAGTTATTCACAAATTTTTTTGGTTGGAAAAATAGATTTTTTTTTATTCAAATGAACTTTTTGATTTTTAAGACATCCAGGTGGGCATCCACCTGGTCAGGTGATACCTACACCAGGTATTGAAGTTGGAGTTTGTAAAATCGCAACTTTGGCTTGACAAACCCAATTCCGCACACAATTTTTAGTTAGAAAAAATGGCTTTTTTTTATTTTTAAGAAATTTTAATCTTTCAGGTTTGGGTTTGGTTTTGGTTTTGGAAAAATCTCTAATCCCCTACCAGAACATTGAAAAAAGGAAAAGTACAAAAAGGCAGAAAAACTCTTAACAAATCGGGATTTAAGAAAAGAATGCCTTAGCAAATATATTCTTAGCAAATGGGCGCCTTAACAAAAAATTCTTAGCAATTTGTCGCTTAGCAAAAAAAATTCTTGGCAAAACGATCGCTTAGCAAAATGCCGCTTAAATTTCGGGGTACAGCCGACAAATCCTACACTATGGTTCTGGCACGAATTGTTTTTTGAAAGCAAACATTTTTATTAAAATATTCTTTGATTCCGTCAAACCCAGCATTTGTTGGTGCAGCGAAGAGCATGAGTACTTAAATGAACCCTTAACCTTCAGCCAGGTTCGAAGCCGAGGTTGAGCCTGAGCTGGACCTCTTCTGAGTGTTCTGGTCTCTAATTTTGGATTGGCCGAGCCTCTGGTTTGGTATATGTATGTAATAGTGGTTTCATGCCAGTTATCCTCTGAACTCAGTGGTCTTTAGTCTACTATACGGTGGTCATTATAGTGATATCTCAGCAGATAGAATTTTTCGGTCTGATCTCAACAGATTTAGATTCACTAGGAAATTTTGATATGAGCTCAGAATTAGCCAAAACTTCGCCTTAGAATTGGCCAGTGGTCACACTGACAATTTTCATGTATTACAGCAAGAAATTCCGATCCCGTCGGATTTTCTTCTTCCGGATTCTTTGCCTTACGCAAAGAGCACTCAATCGCAGACTAATGCCGAGAAAGAGGCTCGGCAAATACAAAAATAGAGTCCAGAACACTCCGAAGAGGCTCAACCTCGGCTTACAATCCGGCTGAACTCATGCATTTCGCTGCACCATCAAATGCTGGGTTTGACGGAATCAAAGAATATTTGAAATAAAAAATGTTTGCTTTTAAAAAACAATTCGTGCCAGAACCATAGTGTAGGATTTTGTCCCCGGGAATTCAAATATCAACAATTAATTTAGTCGTAGGAAGCCATGCTCCTTTAAATCGTAGGATAAATCTTTTTTCTGCCCTTGTTTTCTAATCCAAAGTGCCTTTTTTTAGTCAATGTGGAAAATACATGAACAATTTTTGTAAATTGATTACATCATCATGTAGCCCTGCGACTCTAGTTTCTAACGGCGTATCATTTGTTGTAAGATCATTGAAAAATTTAGCACAAAAGATTATTGTTTTGGTCAAAAAGGCATAAATAAAAAGTGCATACCCGTTCCAATTACTATTCCATCCACTGAGTACTCTTGAGACATGTATGCTTGTTGAAAAGTGTTTACCTGAACAATATCCTGGGGTGATAGTGTTTTCATGTGCATAACCAGGGGAGGGGCTATAGCCCCCTGTCAGTTTTCGAAAAAATTTGTTAATTAAAAACACTATAAAACTCGAAAACGGTGTAGGGAAAATGACCTCTCGGGGCTTTAGCCCCCCCCCGTCAGATTTTTCTGGCTACGGCTCTGAGTGTTTTGGATCAGAATTATCTACTTAACTCGTTTTAGACACACAAGTCAAGGGTAATTTCTTTATTTATCTTTACGGCAAAGTCAAGGGTAGGCCAGCGTTTATTAGAACGGACTGAAAAATGTTTTTTACTTTTTGAAGTCAGGGAAACACATAAAAGTCCGTCCTAACATACGCTGGCCTACCCTTGCCCCTGGAAAAAAGGAGAAGTAGAAGCCGTAGAAGTCGCCCCTCAATGTTCCGTACTTTTTCTAAACTCTTTATTAAGTTGAATATTTATAGGCTGAGATTTCTGGGTGCTTAACCAAATATTTTAAAAGTGGAATCATGAGAACTCGTGGCAATTAAAATTTCGAGATATTGGATTTAGGTCAGGGCTTGCAGATATTATTTTTCGAAAAATGAGGACATTGCTCAAAATAAGGACGTCTTGGGGCATTTTAGCAAAAAAGCTATTTTATCAAATGCTTATTGCTCTTTTGGTGCTAAAAATAAGATTTTGGCGTAAAATTTCAAATAAAAATATAATTTGGAGTCCCAAACTAAGGAAAAATCGGCGCTACTAGCAAATACATCTCCCCCCCCCCCCATAAATCAGACCGAAATCGCTGAACCACCCTCTAAAACAACAAGTTTAGGATTAGCCCTTAGGCGCGGGGTAGGCCAGCGCATGGAAGTTGTGACTAATAAATGTCTTACGTATTTTCTCAGGGGTCTAGGACTTAAATTTGGCTACTCTTTACTTAAGTTTTGAAAGAAAAAAGTTACAGTCAAACCTCAGAGTGGACAGCTTATGCTGCTAAGACCAGGTTTGTTTTCATGTTTAGTTTATACACTCTACTATTGATAAAATGGTACCCCTGGGCACCAGCCTTTAGTGCTGGTTTATTAGTGGTAAGCTTTGTCTAATTTTTTCGACGGAAAGCCAAATCAGACTTTTCCACAGTGCTGGATTATCGAGAGTATCACCGAGTTATTGGAATTACCTGACCTATAATTGTTCGGCTGCTCCCTCCCCCAACAACAACTTGAACTAGTATTTGCACAACTACTTTTTTTCGCAAGGGGAGGCCAGCCGAACAAGTACCACCTGGCCACCAACTTTATTTATAACTTCGAACAAAACAATAGTTTAAAAATTTAGCTAAAAAAGCACTTGTTACTACTTTCTGATTTTTGGCCCAAAAAGGTGTTGCAGGTTCGATTCCACGTGGTGACACGCTATTTATTTGGCTTGTTTGACCAATTTTTCGAAGTAGTTCGGCTTTTTTAGCGCTAGAATCGGAATAAACAACCCCGACCGCCTCCAGATATTGGTCAATAAACAGGGCGCCACCAAGTGATATCGAACCTGCGCATGTTCTTGGGCCAAAAAACACAAAACACCTAATGCGCCACCCAGCCTGGGTGACCCAGGCCACTTTTTCAAATCTGAGTAGCTTTCCAATCCTCATCCCCTATTTTCAATATTATTATCTAATTTAGGGCGTCCATCTTTTAAATAGCTAAAGTGTGCAACTAAAACCGGGCCATTGATAAGAAATTAAGAGGTTTATTTAACTAGTATAACGCACTATATTTAATATAATTAGGCCGGTTTAACATTGAAGTATCTGTCTTTTTTAATAAGGTTCATAAATTTTCTTATTTGTTTTCAGTTTTTGGCTAAAAAATATTTTCTGGCTAAAATAAAACCAACTAATATTGTTCTTTTTCCATTCAACCTGGACATTTTCAGATTTCTAATGTATCAGATCGTTCGAAAAGTTCGCACTCACTCAAAAGTTCTACCCGCGGAAGTTTTTGACTCTTTTTCTCTGTATTTGAGGCTTTTTCTTATTTACAACCTGTACACTATTGTGAAGCCCTGATTCTCCTCTACAACATGGCTCTTACAGATTTCATAATGCATAAAAAAAAGTTAGAGAAATATCCACAAGAATGGGCGCGACTACCACTTTTGGGTGCATTTCTCAAATTTAACACTGTAGTAAAGTTTGAGCTCTTTTTCAATGGCTGCCACCGAAGTTTACTTCTCTGCGGTACAGTAAGGCGATGAATGACATGAAAGGATATGGATAAGGAAAATTTTTTAGAATTTTGAATTTGGTTAGAATTTGACATAATGCCAAGTTTTAACGCAAAAGTGGCAGTTCTTTTGGTATTTCTCTAACTTTTTTCACGCATTATGCCATGTTGGAGGAGAAGAATCAGGGCTTTACAATAGTGTACAGATTGTGAATAAGTAAAAGCGTCAAATACAGAGAAAAAGAGTCAGAAACTTCCGCAGGCAGAACTTTTGAGTAGTGCGAACTTTTCGAACGATCTGATATTTCACAAGCTGCCGAAAATTCTAATCATGTTTGAGATTTTGTAAGGTGGCACGTAATGCGTAATCTTTTCTTTAGTATATTTTTTCTAATAGTCCCCCGTGCTTAATTTCTTAACTACCCTCCACAGGAGGCTCTTTTAGAAGGCTAATTTTTTTTGAAAAAAAAATTGATAATCACCAGCAAAGCCGAAAATTTATTTTGTTTTTCGAATAGGAAAGAAAGATAAATCTTTTTTCAAGTGTTTGATTTTCTGCGTCTCCTTTACTTTTGGGGCAAGAATTTTTGAAATTCTGAGCCCATTTCAACATTTTTTTTCAAAATGGTGTTTGAACGACTCCTGAGTAATATTTATATGCGCTGAGAACGATAAAAAAAAAGTCGTTTTCGGGATCTTCTGAACAAAAAGTTGATTTTTGGAAAAATCTTTGACCAAAATTTGACTTTTAGCCTTAAGGGAGCAAGGTAAACCACCTTATATAAGGGTATTCCACCTGTTCTAGTCACTGGAGCTGAAAAAAAAGAGCCTCTATATCTTCGAATGACTCGAAAGAGTACAGTGCGAGACGAAAGAGAACTGTCCCGTGCGAATTCGAACATTTGAAATTCTCGTTGTCGGTGACGGCTATGGTCCTTTAAAGATGTTTCCTATTGTTTTTGTGGCCTAAAATTGCCTTAGAAGTGGTTAAAAACACTTTTTTGAAATAATGAAGTTCAGGCCGATTTTAGGACTACACTGAAACATCAGGACCCGTACTAAATACAGAAAAAAATTAGACTAATGCTAATTCGACCATATCTCGCCGATTAGTCAACTTCACGAAAAAATTTTTTAGGGGTCGAAATAGAAACTCAGTGGCTTTCAGATGAGATATAAATTTCTTTCATAATATATTAGCATGGTTAAGATATATGGATTTTCATAATTAGACTCCGAATTAGACTTTTAGAAATCCACTTTTTTTAGTTAGGATGCTAATTGGCTGATAGACTGCTCTAGAGGTGGCTAAAGTCTAAATTTTCATTTTTTGGCAAACTTTTGCCCGTAAAACTTTTTTCCGTTTCTAGTGCTTTGACTGTCATATACCAAAATGCGCCGAAACATATCCTTTACGTGATAAAAGTAACCACGAGAATAAGTAGAAAATATTTGCCAAGCAATCAGCCAATTAGCATCCTAACTAAAAAAAGTGGATTTCTAAAAGTCTAATTCGGAGTCTAATTATGAAAATCCATATATCTTAACCATGCTAATATATTATGAAAGAAATTTATATCTCATCTGAAAGCCACTGAGTTTCTCTTTCGACCCCTAAAAAAATTTTTTCGTGAAGTTGACTAATCGGCGAGATATGGTCGAATTAGCATTAGTCTAATTTTTTCTTTATTTAGTACGGGTCCAGAACTAAAAAATATCTTGAAAATTAAAGTAAAAAAGCGTTGGACCCTGGGCGGGAACGAACTTGACGAGCGTACATTAGAGCGGAGCTCTAATGTATGAAAAAAAAATTTAATTCTTATTTCCTCTTTTTCAGTCAAAGATGAATTATTTCGCGCTTGCACTATCATTCCTGTTTATGTGCCATGTATCTGATTCAGTCAAACAAAAAGACCATCCAGACACAGATTCCGCACCCAGCAGTCAAAAAAGACGTGTTTCAGTTTCTGGCTCGCATAGTGGTCTAAGACATGGTTTGTTTTGATTTTTTTTTATATTTAAATTTTTTAGGAATATATTTGGAAAAAAGACATCACGTATTACTACGGCTAGACTTTTTCAGGCGCCCTCGCGAAAGCATTCAAAAAGATTTGTTGAAAAAAATTAAAAGAAAAAATTTGGGTGCTTCAGACCCTCCTGACTTTTAATTGGTATACCCAGGGTGACCAACTCAATCTTTAAATTACCGGGCATTTTTTCATAAATCTGGGAATTTATTCTTTTTTAGCCAATTGTGGGCAATGTTCGGGCAACCTTACATATGGTGTCCGGATTTAGGTATAAAATCCGCGCAAAAATAGGGCGAATCCGGAAAATTTGCGTAAAACCGGGAAAGTTCGTCACCCTGGGTATACCACCGATTGGATACATAAACTGATTGGAGAAACCGATTTGATAAACTGACGATTGGATACACTAAATTACTAAACTATGCCTAAATGGTGGGCTCGGATACAACAAGACCTCTTTTTAGCCTCACCAAGCCATGGTAATCGGTACCATCCCTATCTAGCACCCCTGTAACACCTATTTTCGGCCATGCTTTGGTGTTTTAGGTTTATAGCTTTGTGCTTAAGCCTGATTAATCAGTTTTTGTATCCATTCGTCAGGCGTCCCTTTTAACCTGTGTAAAACGTGTTTTTAGAGCGCGGCGGATATCACAGAATATAGGAAGTATAGTATATATAATACAGGATTTTTTTTTGGCAATTTTCATAAACTTCCCTTTCATAACTTCCCTTTCCCTTGACTCCGCGGTATGGCCCACAAAAGAATTATCGGTATTTTTTACTATTTCAGAAATTAAAAAATGTTCACTAGGGTTGGTTTGGGCTTCAATATTGGATAATTCAAGGTTCATATCGCAGGAACCTAGGAAGTACCTGCCACGAAACTTGCAGTTTCCTTCCCTAAGCCTTGAGTCTATCCAGTGGGCTAGAGTAATGTTGTCATACCTGCACGCTCGAAAAAATGGTAAAGGGACGTTTCGCCACCTTTGGACATTTGTCCAAAAGGTGGCGAACCGCTAATTTTGCCTTGGTCCCCCTGTTGATTTTTTTTGCAATTTTTTTTCAGTCTAATTGCGCAAGAAACCGTGCCATGAAACGTTTTCCCTCCTTTTTTACCGGAAAGTTGGATTGTATATCAAACAGAAGCATTTCTAAACCCTTTCTGAATAAAAAAAATTGAATTTTATCAAAAAAATTTGTCATCCAACGCTTGGGTGTAGACGGTCTTTTTAGGGAACCTTTTTTTAAGCAAAAGCTAGGTAAAAATGCTGGATTTTGAACAGGTTTTTACTTTCTGGGGCCTACTGCATGAATTAACTCTGTTATGCATATTGTTTTCATGCATCCAGAGTCATTTTCGAGTGATTTTTGTCCCAGGTATGTGTGTGTGCGCATCTCAACCCCAAGCAACCAAAAATGATCGCCCAAAAATGACCCTAAAACACCCGAAAAAGACCATCTACCCTCAAGGGGCCAGTGGCATTTTTTTTTTAATTTTTCTTATTAAGAAAGCGTTTAAAAATGCTTCTCGTACCTTGTTGTGCAGAAAAAATGAGTTCGGGGGTAATTTTGGGTAACTTTTCAAAAAATTCGAGGATGGGGGGAGGGACTAAAGAAGTACCCAAATTTTGATATACAATCTGTGACGCTACTGTCATATACCCCCCCCCCCAAAAAAAAAGCTACTGTAATATACCCCCCCCCCCAAAATCGACTTTTTTAGGAGTGTCCAAAAACCATTTTCATACAATAATTTTGCCATAATAGGACCAGAAAAGCAATTTAAAAGGATTATGGGCTGTATCGGGAGGGGAAGGGAATAATACAGGGGCCACTTTTTTTTTAGCTGCTTTACCATGTTTTTCAACTCGGTCGTGGCAAAAATAGACTCTATATACGTTTTATGATCAAGTGTACTTCTCGGAATCATGTCTAAGGTGAGTGAGTGCGCGCATCTCTAACTCTCAAGCCCCCTTCGGGGGCGCAGGGGGCTTGGGGGCTTGGAGTTGAGATGCGCACACCCAAATACCTTAGATACAAATCACTCGAAAGCGACTCTGGATGCATGAAAAAACATGCATACCAGAGTTATTTATGCGGTAGGCCCCAGTATTCAAAACTATGTTCAACATCTTTATTTTTTTGCCGAAGAGCATTTCCCCTCGTTCTACAAGGCCGGGCCAGAGGCCCAGCATCCAAAAATTCAGCCTAGCACCCAAAAAGTGCTAGGCCTATGAGTAAACCCGCGAGGTCCACCCCGCTGATCGGCTTGGTCCATGAAAAGTACTTATACTTATGCCTGCACCACAAGTTCCTGGGTTTGAAAGCACCCTTAGATGCTTAGAGAATTAATACTCTAAGGATCCCAACCATCTCGAGAAGTGGCCCCTGTATTATTCCCTTCCCTCCCAATACAGCCCGCAATCCCATTTAAATTGCTTTTCTGGTCTTTTTATGGCGAAATTATTGTGTAAAAATGGTTTTTGACCATCCCTAAAAAAGTCGGTTTGGGGGGGGGGGGTATATGACAGTAGGTCGATTTTTGGGGGAGGGGGTATATTACAGTAGCGCCCAATCTGTCTTTCCGTTAAAGAATAAGGGAAACGTCCTATGGAACGTTTTTTCACGCAATAAGAGGTCTACCGGAGAATCCGGTCCCTTTTTGCCTTGGTCCCCCTGTCAATTATAGTTATGATAATATGTTGATTACAGTGATCATAGTGATTACAGTTAACATAATCACCTAAACCATGATCATTTTCAAAACGACAGTGGGGACAAGGTAGTTTTCAATAAAAACAACAGGAGGACCAAGGCAAAAAAAGGGACCGGATTTTCCGGTAGAGCCGCAATTAGACTGAAAAAAATTGCAAAAAAAATCAACGGGAGCCAAGGCAAAATTAGCGGTTCGCCCCCTTTTGGACATTTGTCTAAAAGGTGACGAAACGTCTATGCACCGAAAAAATTGGCGCCGAGCAATTCTGGAAATTGTGACTAATGAATAGTTTAGGCACTTTTTCTGGGTCTGGGACATTATTTGGGTACTCGTTACTTAAGTTTTAGAAGGAAGAATTTATGGGGGGGCTTATTTTTAACATGATTTTTTGGCTACAGTTGGAGCCTGTAAACCTGTTCACATTTACTGATTTATTTTAGAAGAGGAAAACATATCTGAGTGGAAGAACTTTTTACGTCCTTTAAGTGCCAACACTATCAAAAAAGACAAGCAAATATTAGAAAATGTGGATTGGGAAAAGTTACAATCAAAATCTTCTGAGTCTACTGCTCTGCTCCACTTTGTTCGCTACAATAGTTTAAATGAAGCTGTGGCAGTAATCTTTTGCAGTAAAGAAGAGGCAAATATTATTATAAATATGGTTTCTATTCAAGATAAGGCACTGCTCAGAGATACGTTAGACCAATTTCTAGATATTATGGTGGAATTAAACATGGCCACAGTGACTAAGGATTTTGATAGTTTTTATTTGCAGTAGGTAAAATTTCTTCGGCCTTTTTCTTGTATTTTGCCAGATATGCATTTATAAAAAACATTTTTATTTGCTCTGCTGGCACAGCCTGATTTTTTCGAAGTGTTTAATAAAAGTGAAAACCATTTGAGAAGGCACCAAACCATTGCTTTCAAATGCCATTTGGCTATAAAACTCGCGGATGGCACTGTTATACACTTTAGTTACCACTTTTGTGTTTCTTTTCAATTTATTCAAGAATTGGACCATCATCTGACGGGCATAGTCAACAAATCTATGCGGCTTTTGCATTATTACACTGTTGATGTAGACTTCGGCATACTCATCTTCTGGTTCAGCAAAAAAATAAATCCCAAAAATTTTTTTTCTATTTTTATGCTGAAAATGGCAAGTTGCCACATAGTGTTGTCCCATCATTTTTGGTTGAACTGCAGCATCTAATCTGTCATAGAAGTCTGGGAACTCAACATTGTAAACATCTATGATTTCGCTGATCTCCCGATGATTTAGAGATTTTAGTTGACTTGGCTGGATTAAATGAATATCCATTTGACATTTTGATTAGAAATGGATCCTTGAGCTAAACTAGAAGATGGTCCAACTGAACTTGAAGCTTGCTGGCTAATAACCGAAGACTGTTTAAAAGGTCTGTCAATTAAAGTCATTCTCATAATGTGGCGATCATTCACTCTAGGCCCTTCTACAAATCCAAGATCTTTGTAAATCGGTATGAAATAGAAGAGGAGCCAGAAAGCTGGTGATAAAATCAATTTTGGACAGTGAAAAGGACAAAAATACCATTGAATTGTTAGAAAAGTGCGAATTCAAAATTGATGCATATCTTACTGCACATTCTAAACTGCAACCTAGCGAGATCATCATGACTATAACATTTGAGGGAAATTTCATGCCAAGAACAAACTATTGTAAAAGTTAACTGTAATCGAGGTTCTACAACGGACGGTACTTTCTTAGGTTACAAAAAATGCCGTTGGTTTCCGCGAAAATACTGAAAAATGTGTCAAAATAACTTTTCGAACATTTGAAGTTAAACAAGGGTCAATTTTCGACGGTTGTTATTTTTTTCGACTCTTTCCTACCGGAAATGTCTCTTTTACTACCGGAAATTGGAAAAAAAACTTTTTGGTTCCCGGTAATTTTCAAATTAACTTTTTATTCGTTTTCCCTATCTTGTAGCTTTGAGCAGGTATTCAGATACTGGATCAGGATCAAGGATAATATTTGATCTTTGATCCGTATTTAGCAGTCGGATCAAGGATAATCCTTGATCCATACACAGACTCCAGATAGGATCACGGCAAATCTTTGATCCTTGACCCTAAAATCCTCATCCAGCGTGATCTACCCCTGATCCACATCTGATCCAAATCTTCCGGCTTTATCAACACCTAATTAGGCTGGATCAGGCCTGATTAGAGATGGATTAGAGGTAGATCAGGCTGGATCAGGTATGGTCTGGCCGGATCAGTCTAATTTTCTTAAAATATTGGTAAAATAGAATTTAAAACGCTGTCTCAGAAATAATCCTATATTCAGACCCAATATAATCTTTGATCCATGATCCGTATTCAGCTACGCGGTAAGGATCAGGATTAAAAATAATCCTTGATCCTGATCCGGGGTCTGAATACTTGTCCTGGATCTCAGCTTTCTAACAAGCTGACGAAACTGACTAATCGATACAGTCGACTCTCGATTCAAAGACACCCCAAAAGTTCGTTCCCCAGCTGGGTCCGACACTTTTTTAGCTCGATTTTCGAAGCTTTTTTTAAATTCTATTTCGACAGTCTGGTCGCAAATATCGCAAGGATGTCAATTTTGCCGATCGTTTTTCAAAATCCAGAAACTTTTTCTTCTAAAAAAGCAAAACCTCGATTTAAGGACAGGCTTTTTCTAAAATCCCTGTCCTTAAATTCTCCTTAAATCGAGAATCGACTGTATTTTAAAAATTGGATGAAATTTTTTTCATTATAACACATTTTTTTATAGATGTGGTCTATTCATAAACCTATCCCTTTAACTTTTTTGCCCCTCCTTTGGTCAGATAGTCGCTAAAAGCTGAGATTCAGAGCTACAAGAAAGTTTTAAAAAGTTGCAAATTTATTTGAAAAACAACGGGAACAAAATGATTTCTCGAATTCGCGGCAGGAAAAGAATCTGTTTCAGGGTTGATAAGAATAACAACCTTTTTCGGTAGTAATGAAATATTTTCTGGTCAGCAAACAGAAATTTAAGAATAATTTTTCATTTGCGAACCGAATAGAGTATGTTTTGGTACGAAATGAGATTTTGCGGTCAAAAGTAAGTACTATCCTTTCCACATTCAATAAACTTTTTTTTCTCAATTGGCATATATTGTTGATGATTTTGAGCAAATAAATATGAAATACAGTTAAATTCTTTTTGGTATACCGTATTTCCTCTAATAGAAGCCCCGGGGTTTCTATTTTTTGGATTCCCGAAAATCCAAAAATTTGGAATTCGATCTCTAGATTTTCGGGGTGCTCAACCGAAATCTAAAAAGTGCTAAAAAGTTAAACAGCATGATTTCAGATCTTAACAAAAAAACCTCTACAAAGTTTTACTAAAAACTTATTCCTGAAGTTCTGTTTCAAAAGTTTAAGATCTAAAATGAAAAACATTTTGAAAAAGCGTGTTTCCTAACTCTCAATAGTCTACATACAAAAATTATGAATGTCTTATACAACTTAATAGTGATTCTTCGCTCAATCATCCATTACAGTCGACGATTCCGGTAAGGACGCTCTGATTAAAGACACTCTCCCAATAAGGACATATTTCTTTTTTGACTGGTTTTCGAAAAATATACTTATTTGACGTTCTTATAAAGGACTAGATTTGGCGTTTCGGCTACCTGTTTTCGGTTTTTATCCGAAAACCGGAAATTTGGCGGCTTTCGGGTTCCGGTTCGGGTCGGTTACCCGAAAATTTCGGTCATTGGTTCGGGTAACCGAAACCGAAAATTTCGGTCACCCGCCAACCCTATCAAGGATTCTCCGAATGAGGACATGCTCCCAATAAGGACAGCAATGTCCGGTCCCAATGTTATAAGTCGCGCTCTCAATAAAATAAATTTAGCAAAAATTTAATTAAATCAAAATTGGTCTCACTTGAAAACAAATATTTGGTTAGAAAACTGCTCATTTTAAAAGAAAAATTGGTATATTTTTGCGCTTGCAGTAATTTTTGTAGTATTAATATGGTAACTTCACCAAAACTTGCCAAAATAGGGTTTAAGCTTAAAGTAAGACCTTTTAATGATCTGAACGAGACCAGTGACCATAAAATGTATTCCCAGGCTTTTTTATTATTCCTGTAAGAAAAAAGTAGCGAAAACCACCACATAGGGTACTCGAGAACCCTCAAAAACTATAGTGTGGTCTGATTTTTTCGCACTTTTTGTTTTGGTCATAACTTTTTTTAGAACGCATTTTCCGAAAAAAAAAATTTCAGATTGATCACAATTAAAAAGCATATTTTTGATGTTTAATGTCAAAATCGCAATTTCTGCTTCACAATTTCTACGGAACACATGTTTGAAAATTACGATATAAAAACAAAAATTTCAATGCTTTTGTGATTAAAAAACATTCAATAAACATATTATAAATGCTTCTGATAATTTTTAGTACCATTTTCAGGCTTCTAAAATCTAATAAAAATATACAGTGTTAAATTTGGGGTTGTAAAGTTGTGTCAGAAAAATGTCAGATTTTAATATGGGGGGGGGATGTCAAGCCTATTCTGACATATTCTGACAGAAGGAGGGGGTGGGGGATGGTGCCCCAAGAACAGCTTGTCAGTCGGACATAATTTATGGACGTTCCCTTGTCGGGAGCGTCGGCTGTATCTAGTCATGGTACAATCTGCCTGTTAATCTTTTAGTTTATCATATATTACGGATAAGATTTGTAAGTGCGCAAAACATTTTTATCGAAATCATTGTCACACAATGCGTCTGACTACACGTAGTTTCAATTTGAAAAAGTTAAAAAACATTTTACATGGATAATTTTTGGATAAATATTATACCGTATTTCCTCTAATAGGAGCACCCGCTCTAATAAGCGCACCCCCTCAACTTTTAGGGTCTGGATCTCGAGGCAGAGTTAATATTTTGCAACGCTGTTTATTGCCTTTTCTTAGTTCTCACGAGCTATACCGATTCCAGTTTTCAGATTTTTAATTTTCACCCAAAAATTTCGAGATCGACCTCAAATTTTCCTGATTTTCGGGAGGTTGAAAAATAAGCGCACCGGTGCTCACCGGAAAATACGGTATCTGCCTTCTTTTGGCTAAAAAGTGCCTTATTTTTTTTATTTTAGTCACAGCAGCAAGTATATAAGCAACTTTTTTTAAAGTGATAACACCATCATGTAGTCCTGCTCTTCTAGTGTCTAACAACGTATCATTTGTTGCAACATGTTTTCAAAATTCAGCACAAGAAGATAAAATATCGAATCAAATCATTTTTTCGAGTTGCTTTCTATTTCGAAGCGTCTTTGCTAGTTTTTGCACAGATGTAGCAACACATAATACCCTATCAGAAACTGATGAGCCTTCGATGAGCCCTGATGAAAAAGGCTGACTAACAGTGTTATCACTTAAAAATAAATCATTCATTTACTTGCTGCTGTGACTAAAAGAAAAAATAAGGCATTTTTTCAGCCAAAAGAAGGCACATTTAATTCTTGTCCATAATTTTTTGCCTTTTACGAGTGATAAAAACTTATCTGCCCTCTCTAGCTCTAAGCAAGAATGTTTACAACATTTTCACAGCCAAAAAGTCTTAGTTTTCAGAACTAGCGCGAACCCAGTTTTTAAATAAATCTTTGACTTTTTTTGTGTTCTTGGCTGTGGTCTTACATTATTTCATTTTGAACCTTTTTAGTGTTGCCTTATCAATGTCCCAAAAAAAGAATTCCCACATGAAAATAGCTTCAAAGAGCAATGACAGTGTGAAAAAGTCAGTGGGAAGTCTGCATATAAAGGTCGTGATCTGACAACAGTCCGCATCCAACATGACCCTGTTTGGCGTTCTGGTGAGCAAATCTTGTGTGATTGGAAGCATACCGGTGTCTTCTACCCAGCCCAAATTGTTCAAGTGATCCAGTATATCGATGAGCCTGTCTATGTCGTCAAATACCTAGTATGTTTGACTAATTCACTGAATGCCAATAGTCTTAGCTTTTGTTGTTCAGGGATACGAGCAAGCTACTGAGAAAGTGTTGCAAGTCCAGTCGTTTGAACGATTCTTGCCTTTCACTGATGAAAATGTGAAAAAAGCCAAGGTTAGTGGTTCTCATATTTTCCTTTACAATAGTCATCAAATAAGCTGAAACTCTACGCAAAGTAACTCCATATAATGTCAAACCATTGATAAAAAAATACAGTTCATAGTTGACTCGGCACTATCGCGATCGAGGGGGCAACATTTTTGCCTTGGTCACCCTATTGTTTTTTTTTGAAGAAATGCCTTCGTCCCCCCTGTTCATTATGGTTATCGTAACACGATCACCTATTAAAACAACAGGGGACGAAGGCATTTCTTTAAAAAAACAACAGGGGGACCAAGGCAAAAATGTTGACCTCCCCCCCATAATTATAGGGCCGTTGACTCCCACTTCCCCAGGCCGAGCCACCAGGCAGAAGTGGAAAATTACAACATTGAAGGCGCCACTAGGCGGCGGAAAAATTAGAGGGGACGAGAGGGGTTGCAGAAACCTTAAGCTTTATTCAACGTAACTTTTTGGTCGATTTTTCACAGAAGGATGTGTATCCTTCCTGTGTCTGGTTATGCATGGAAATCGTTTTAATTCAAATCAAACCTTATTTATAGGAAAGCAGACAGGTACATACCACAATCAGTGTTGTTCCAGCGCCGGGATCGGCGCCAGCGCCGGCCCTTTCTGAGAAAAGACCCCAGCGCCAGCGCCGAGCGCCTCCCTTGAAAAATTTTGGCTCCGGCGCCAGCGCCGGCGCCGACCTCTTTTGAAAAAAATGCCCCAGCGCCGGCGCCGGCGTTCATGGCAGCGCCGACGTCGACTTTTAATTTTGCTTTTGCTGTAAATTTCATGAAAAATTCTTATTTTTTTAAACAGTATGTTTTTTACAGTGAAAGTGATAATAATTATTTGCTATCTATATCGATTAGCAGCATACCGTTTATATTTGCTCTATTAGTTCCTCACGATGAGTGAATTTTGAAATACAGGGTGTTTTAAAAAATCCGCAGAATTTGAGATGGCTATAACCTTTTTCTAGAACGAATTTCTGTTTTCACTAATCGTTTTCTCTTGACGGGCAATTTCGTTAAATGTATAATGTCAAAAGTATGATTTTCGCTTGGTCCCCCTGTTGTTTCGGGTTTAAGCCATCTAGGAGCCACCCACAGACCAGGACCACAAAGGGACCAAGCGAAAACCGTATTTTTGACATTATACACCAAATGAATTGCCCGTCAAGAGAAAATGGTTGAAGGAAACATAAATTAGAAATTCGGTCTCGAAAACAAGTTATAACCATTTAAAATCCTGTGGATTTATCGAAACACCCTGTATTTTCGTTATGCTGAGAAATAAGTCCATATAGGTGGAGTTATTAGAGAAAGGGAAGTTCATAAAAGAAATGGGTAATCCATATTAGTCTTGTGAGAATAAAAGTTGTGTGAATTACTTTTTTAAAAATAGCATAGTATACCCTGGTTATGTTACAAAAATAAACTAAAAATTAAAGAAAATAAATAAAATATTTAAAGAAATGAAAGAAATTGCAGCACAATAGGCTGTTGAATTTTAGAAACAGCGCCGGCGCCATAATCATTCAAAAACAGCGCCGGGACGAAAATTTTTAGCGCCGGCGCCAGCGCCGGCGCCGACCAAAATTTTCATTGGCCCAGCGCCGGCGCCGAGCGCCGTCCCGGCGCTGTTTTTTCCCGGGGCAGCGCCGGCGCCGGCCCGGCGCTGTTTTTTCCCGGGCAGCGCCGGCGCCGGCGCTAGCGCCGGCGCCGGAACAACACTGACCACAATAAAACATATAGAAGTAGTAAGAAAGAACAAAAATTACCAATTTTCGTCGAAGGTTACCTTAAATTTCTTTCCTAGGGTTTTGTTGTAACTTAGCTAAAACAGTTGTGGAATCCTTGCTAATAATTTAGCTGGCCCACGAGACTCTGGGTATTATTTTGACATCAAACCAGTAAATAAAATGTGAAAAAGTTAGCAAACAGAAGGATTCGAACCCGTGGGTAAATGTTGTTTATTTTGAATTAAAACGATTTTCGTGCAGGACCAGATACGGAAAGGAAATACACCCTCTTTTTAAGCAAAATTGACAATGTGGCATTAATTATACTCTTCTACCACTCGAATGAATCAATCCAAAATAAAATAGTATAAAGATAATTTTTACTGATTACCTTTCCGAACAAAAAAGACAATTGTTTACAGATTTATTTAAAATTTTTATAAAAAATTATAAAGCTATTCGCACTATTACAGAAAATCATGGACAAAGCTAAGTATTTGGCTGAACAAAAACGTAGGTCTCAAGAATCCACAGTCGACCATAAAAGGGGCCCTAGCAAACTGTCCAATCGCCCAGCTTTAGAAAGTCGTCCAGAAGTTAAGTCAGCTGCTAAACGTGGTAGAAAGAGTGCCAAGCGAAGTGACTCGAGTAGCACTGAATCTCTTATAGATTCATTTATAGAGCAGAACAGACGAGGTTATTTGTTTTCAATGTCGTATTTTCGTACTATTTTTTGATTCTCAGAGCCAAAACGTTCTAAAATCAGCTCTTCTTCGGATGTTAGAGAAAAAAACTTACCTGTGCCCACTTCATTCCAATTAGATTCTAATGTGAGAAACGCTACTGCTGAGTCCACTGCCTTGCCACAAAAACTGAAAGAACCCTGTGAAACGCCAAATGGTAAGTGGAGACTTTGTCTTATTTGTTGCTAATTCATACAAATTAGGCGGAGCACTCCACGCTCCTGAACCCAATCAAAAATATGGCTTTGATTGCGATGATTTGGAGGAATGTGAAGATACTGGAATTCTGACAAAAAAGCTGCACTACATCTACAACCTTGACCGTGAGCTCATTGAGGAATTTATGTTGCCGGTGCTTCCTGCCAAAATTACTATTAAAAATATTATAGGACAGGTGGGCTTCAGTTTTATCTTTTTTTGTATTGGTTTTCATGGTCTTGTTTAGTACATCAGTCATTTGACTTCAAATACAACCACAGAAACAGCAGGACCAGATGGCAATGAAACAAAAGAGAAATTAGATAATTCGTCCATTGATCGAGAAGTAAATTTTGCTGAAGAGTTGATGCAGAATTTTGACTTCTCCGTTGTGAAGGGCCTGCTTTATGAATTTGAAGTGCCATGGTTCGAAGATTTTGTGAAGAATGGAAAAAATGATGAAAAAGTAAGAAATTTTTATTTCGAATTTAATTATAATACATCTGCAATATACGAATTTTTTACTTTATATCTTTTCGTATTTTTAAATTACTTACATATTTTTACTTTTATATCAGCTTTCAGTACTGAATCTCTATTTTAGCCGAAACACTTTTCCTTGTCGCTAAAATCTTTTTTCTTTATTTGAAAGATTTTCTTGTGAAGACAAGCAACTAAATTTTGTCTTTAAATAAATTTTAAAAAAAAATTATTCAGTGCTTATTGCCCTTTCAATACAAAAAATTATGACTGAAAATTTCAAAAATAAAAAATATTCGGGGTCCCCCCAAAAAGACAAATCTTTTTAAAAAAGACGTCTGAGAGCCCTGAGTAATTGGTATAAATGATGGCGTATAATTTATTACCGGTAATTACCCAAATCATAACTACTCAGGTAAGAATAAACTTTTTAGCGACGAAAAAGTGTTTTGGCAATTGCGAAAAATTTCACTCGTTATCAATCACAACTAGGCGATCTCATAAATGCAGATCTTTAGCGATTTAACTTCGAAATCTAAGTGTACTGACCAAAACCCCAGAAAACAAATTTAAAATTCAAAGGCAGGAGAAATTCCGCTAAGCGTGGACATTCTGTTGGAAATAGTTACTTTAATTTTAATAACTTCATGTCTACAGTTCTGAAACTGACAATTTTTCAGCAGAAACTATAGACAAAGAGCCGAATGCACAAGATCAAATGTCGCATCACGTCGGCATCGCCTATCTTCTGCGTCTATTGCTCAACATCGAAGTGCTAGAGACTGTCAAGAATGTGGCCATCACTACACAATATCTCGTCAGCATCAACAATTTCATCGACTTTTTGGATCAACATGCCCAAGAATACTGTTGTCCACAGAATATCCTTGGTTACCGTCAACAGAACTACACAATGGCAACTTTAGAATACTTTAAGCGCATGCACCCGTCTGAATATACCAGTTTGTCACAGAAGTAGTATCGTGGAGAAAAAGAATATAGGAAATTGTCAGATTTTTTGTGACATAGAAATTTTGAGTAAATTGATTATGAAAACATCCTGACCACCAATAAAAAAATTTTTCAGCAATAGTTTCAGAGCACTTTAAGGGTGAGAAACTTTATATACACATTGCCTAGGGTCGACGGTTCATACTGACCTAGGTGAACACCTTATTTTTTATCTCTTTTTATTTACATATTTGGTGTCGAAATGATCCTCACACTTTTGGTTATCCACCAAATTATCAGCACAGGGTTTCATACCTGCTGGAGCTATTTACAGGCTAAGACAGGCTTATTTTACGAAAATCGATCGTTTTCGTTGTTTTTCTTTGACTGGTTTGATTTATACTTTCTTACTTTTTTCTACAAGTCACACGTTAATCATATCAAAATAAAAGCAAGCTTCTAGGCTCGGGTACACGACAAATTTGCCCGACATAATTTGCCCGACAAAAATTTGCCCGACAAAATTTGCCCGCGACGAAATTTGCCCGACAAAAATTTGCCCGACATAATTTGCCTGCGACAAAATTTGCACGACATAATTTTCCAGGCATTTTTTGTTTTGGCACTTCAAAAGCATTTCTCATTTTCGGTTTCGTGAGTGTCGCTTTATTTCTTTTTTTTCTAATTTGAATTTGAAGTTTTATTTAAAATTGTTTCAGGCTGCAATGAATACCAATAGGAACTGGCTGCGTTGTATTTCGGCTGTTGTGCAAAACAATCCGGTATGCAATTTTTAATTTATATATCTGTTTTGCGATTTGAGTGTTTTCCATTTTCAGGTTGATTTCATCACTACCCGTTCACATGCTGCGAATTCAAACAAAAGTAGTGTCAAGTTCGTTCATGATGGAAGGATGTTCTTTAAACACCGCAATTTTGAGGGCAGCATCGAATATGTGTGATCAAGCAACGATTTTAGGATGCAGAGGAAGAGCTTGGTTCAATGCCGTCGTCTTCCACTAGAAAAAAGCACCAAATTTTTTTTGGTTCTTGTCACCGGATAATTTAGAACTGGAATTTATTTTAGTCTTCGATTAAAATCAATGCCTTTAGCTTTTCGGGGCGGGACGGGACAGGATTCAAATTCGAAAATTTCGGGACGGGACGCGGGACGGGACAGGTCAAAAATTTATATCGGGACGGGACCCCGGACAGGGAAGATTTTCGGGACAAAAGTATGAGCTTCGAAGATGGTGATTGAACAGTTCGAAGGTCGTTGCTGAATACTCATTTATCATATTTGTGAGTGTGAGTGTCCGGGTCTTAGGTCGTTACAAGGGACGGTCATAAAAATTTCCGATCGGGAATTTCAACCCTGTATGCTTCATCCATCTCTCAAACAAAACAACGGCCGTCCCGTCCCGTCATCGTCTCTACACATTACTACTTTTCGACATCAAAACACAATGATGGCAAAGATTGAACAAAATAGACATCAACTGTCAAAAGTGAGCGCTAATTTAAAGAGGCAAACCAGCGCGTTACACTGCTAATTAAAAGACCATGGTTTTCGCGCGCAGTGGTAGGTGCAAAATTTGAATTGGCGGGGGACACTTCTCTTTCGTCTGGTACTATACTCTTTGGAGTAATGTCGAACGACTCCAAAGAGTAAACTTTGAGACAAAAGAGAAGTGTCCCCCGCCAATTTCAATTTTGCACATGCCACTGAGCGCAAAAACCATGGTCCTTTAACTAGAGATGGAGTACACTAATATTTACAAAAACCAAAGTTTTACCCTCATTCAAGTACCGTATGGTCCCAATTATTAGTGGGCAGTGGATTAATAGAGGTTATACGGTAACTGTACAAATAAGATTATTACCCAATAATTAACCAATCATAATTACCCGAGTAATCATGCAGCTCTAGAATAAACGTTTCAGCGACAAAAAAGTGTTTTGGTGACTGCGAAAAGTTGGCGCTACTTAGATATACCCCCCCCCCAAATCAACTTTTTTCAAAGTGTTTCCAAACACCCTATATCGACCTAAAATCGCCTCAGAAGCTCAAAAAAGGCATTATTTTTGAGTTCTGGTCAATAAAAAACTGAGTTTTGGGACCACCCAAAATCACTCATTTTGACCATTTTTAAAGGGAATTAGGTCTGTATTTGGGTGGAAATGGACCAAAAATGGGCCAATTTAGTGTGAAAAAGAAGATGTTGAACATAGTTTGTTGACTGGGGCCTATCGCATAAATAAACTCTGGTATGCATACATTTTTATGCATCCAGAGTCACTTTCGATTAATTTGCGTCTAAGGTATGTGGGTGTGCGCATCTCAACCCCAAGCAACCAAGCCCCCTGCGCCCCCGAAGGGGCCCAGGGGCTTGGTAGGTTAGAGATGCGCGCACTCACTTACCTTAGACATAATTCCGAGCAAGACCCTTGAACATAAATGCATTTAGAGACTATTTTTGCCCAGCTCCAGTGACCAAAACATGGTAAAACAGGTAAAAAGTCAAAATTTAAAAGTGTCCAAAACTCGATTTTTTATTGACCAGAACTCAAAAATAATGTCTTTTTCGAACTTCTGAGGCCATTTTAGGTCGATATAAGATGTTTGGAAACACTTTTAAAAAAATTTGATTTGGGGGGGGGGGTATATCCAAGTAGGGTAGAAAAGTTTTACCCGTTATCAATCACTACTAAGCGATTTCGAAAATGCAGATCTTTAGCGATTTTAACTTTGAAATCAGGGTGCATTGACCAAAAATCCCAGAAAACAAATTAAATTCAGAGCAGGGAAATTCCGCTAAAGACATTCTTTTGGAAATAGTTACTTCGCTTTTAAATTCTTATTTGTTACTCTATAGAATACCCCAAATCTGACCTTATAAAAATCGATCTAACCACCCTTTAAAACAACAAGTTTAGACTTATCCCTCAGGCTTGGGGTAGGCCAGCAAACGAAAGTTTTGACTAATAAAGAGTTTGCGCGCATTTTACCGGGTCTGGGACATATATTTGGGTGCTCTTTACTTGAGTTTTAAAAGGCATAAGTTTTGGGGGAAGGGGGTATTCTATACTAGGGTCAAAATGTCTTTGGCCAAAAAGAAGAATTTTATGGTCATTGAAAATCTATGGCCAAAAACGAGAATTCTATGGCCGAAAAGAAACATTTTCCAAAGAAAAATGCAATAATTTAGGCGCTGATCTGAGTTTAATTTTGTAAACTTCTTGGACAATTCAAGCAAAAACAAGAGTATGTTAGTTAAAACAAGAGAATTTTTCTATGTCGGGACCAGCCTTAGGATGTCAGATAAACGAGCTGTTAGTTAAATGAAGTCTCAGATAATTGGGGTGTTGATTCATTAAGCTTGACTGCTGGCCAACCAAATCGCCTACAGGGTGTCAGATAACCGAGAGTGTCAGTTAACTGGGATGTCAGATAAACGAGAGTCGACTGTACCTACAAGTCCGTTCTCGAAGTAAGTAAACACCTTCGACTTTGAGTTCAACTTCTAATTCGAGTTCGGATCTTTTGCTAAGTGAACACCTTTGGTCTGAACTCGAAGTCCGTGAATGAGCCATTAATATCTACACTTTGCTGCTATTCTATTGTACCCCCCCGCCCCACCCAAAAAAACCAACTTTTTTATAAGTACTTAAAAACCATTTTTAAGTAATAATTTTGGTTATAAAAGGACCAGAAAAGAAATTTTAAAAGGGATCAAGGGCTGTATTGGGAGGGGAAGGGAATAAAACAGGGGCCACTTTTTTTAGCTGCTTCACCATATTTTTCAACTCGGGCCGTGGCAAAAATAGACTCTAAATGCATTTTATGATCAAAAGTGCTTCTCGGAATCATGACTAAGTTAAATGCGTGCTCGCATCTCTAACTCTAACCCCCAAACCCCCTAATGCGCCCCCCGAAGGGGCGTTGCATGAACTTTAAGGAAGTCAGTGTCGCTGTTTTATAATGGTGAAACTAGAAAACCTTATCTACAAAATAAGCTACTGAACAGTGAATTGTGAAAAGTGTGATGGGTGGAACTGACTCGGACAAGCTCGCAACTCATTTGGTTTTCTAGGTGGATTTTGGCATGAAATTTTTGGTGATGTCATCGAGAAGGGATATTCAACTAGTACCTAGGTGTTGACATCCAGGAGAGAATATACAGGAAGGGTACTCAGAAAAGAGGTACCAAGGTGGTGCTACCCAGCAAGTCGTGTCTAGGAGAAGAGGGTACCCAGGTAGTGGGTACTCAGGAGAGGGTATCCAGGTATATGGCACTCAAGTAGGGTTGTGTTGATAATTCCTTAGATGCAGCTTTCAAAATTAAATTTCGGACAGTGTGCAAATTAAAAGAAAATTTGGAAATGGGACAGAAGTGTCGGGAAATAAAAGTCCGGGAAAGAAATGTTTGTGAAAGAAGTGTCGTGTACTTTTTCCCGCCGAAAACCGACATTTTTCGGTTTTCGGCCCGGCTTGACCGAAAACCCTAAAATATGTTGGCAGTGGTCATAAAGAATGACTATTTTTTAAAGAATATAGTTTTGGCGCTACTCCGTTTACTCCCCCCCCCAACCAACTACTCTGTTAACCCTCCTCCCTCACACATATCCTCACATAAAAAAAATACCAAATTTTGGCTGTTCTTGATCAGACATGGTGGCTGTCGGTCTATCAACTTGTTTACCTCTAAATAAATCAGCCCACTTGTTCTACAACAATAATAGCTGAAGGTTGGCGCCACAATTATTGCTCTGTCTCATTCTAATGCCTACACTCATTTATGCTCCCCTCTACAAGTCGGCCGGAAACCCATTCAAAAAGGAGGATTGTTCCTCCCATTTGGATGATGATCATCATTATTGCAATTGTCCCACCTTGCAATGATCGAATAATGCTTGCAAGTCAGTTTCAGATCAGTCAAATCAAACTTTTTTCCTGAAAAAATTTTTTTTTTATAAATCTTTGTTGGAAATGGAGGTTGATGATGAGCTTACCAACAGCACTACTACTAAATGTGTCAGCATCCAACTTGTCAAACACTTATTATGTGTTGTTTTTTCTGAAGAGGGGACAGCTTTCCTATAAATGTGTACATGTTGCTTGTAGTGTCAGAGTGACGAGCTTGGGCTAGTGGTCCCCCCCCATCCTAAATATACACACACGGGGCACACACACATGTATACACACTTATTGCAACCAAGCATTGTTCCTCTACATTTAAATGAACAAATAAAAAACTTTTGGGTGGAAAAGTAACGCTTGCTAATAATTGTTTCCATCCGTTAGTTTTCTATAATTTTTAAATAAAATTAATGTGTGGCTAATGCAGTGTTTTCATAACTAACACTAACACCTAACACTAACCTAACAGTTAGGCTAACACTGACTAAGTGTTAGCCTAACTGTTAGGTTAGTGTTAGGTGTTAGTGTTAGTTATGAAACACTGGGCTAATGCACTGATAGCAAAATTGTCAACTGAAACCTTGGCTTTTTTTAGTAGAAAGGGATTGAAGATTTGAATTCGCGCGGGACCACACACATTTTGTCAATAATATTTTCTTATTATTCTTTTTTTCACATTAAATTTTAAAGTTTATGTCCTATTCGATATACCGTATTTACTGTATTAACTCCCCACCCTCTAATAAGTCCCACCCTACGGACCTTATATCTCAGCCTAGAGCGAACATTTCGCAAATCTGTTTTTTTTCGTTTTCTTAGTTGCCGCCAGTTTACCTGATTAAACTTTTTAGATTTTGGTTGAGCACCCAAAAATCTCAAAATCGACCTCAAAATTTTTCGATTTTTTAGAGGTTGAAAAATAACTCCCCATGGGGACTTAATACAGTAAATACGGTAAGTCGCATTTCGTCAGTGACAGTTGTGGAGCAGTGAAACTTGGATAAGTTGTCCGATCTGGCATTGTCGAGCAACGGGCTCGACTAGTGAATGGTGCTAAATTTTGAACAAATTTATTTTCTAAACAATAACCGCAAACAAAAAAATAATTCAAAATAATTATTCTTGACATAATGTGTGTGGTCCCGAGCGCATTCAAACCTTCCAAACTGCCATGATTATGAAGAAACAGGGTCTTTTATGGCTCGTTGACGGACTGCGACTGAGACTTAGACTGAGACTAAAAGGTGTTCATGTAGCCAAAAAAGTCTCAATGTAAGTCGCAGTCCGTGAACGAGCCATTAAGAAGATTCGATTAATTAGTGTTTGCACAGGCTTGGCACACAAAATGTTAGTCTCGCTGTTTTTGTTCACTTTCACATATCCAGTCAATAAAGTATTGCCCAATATGTATACATTTATATTGTTTATATATGTTCTTCAAATTTAAAGGAAAAGTATAAAATCGAAGATGTCGCAACATACCGTAATCATTCTAATGGAAACCTCGTATCTGATAGTAATCCCCCCTCCCCACCCATTTTTGACTAAGATTTCAGAGTTAAGGCCACTTTTGATTGACAATTTGACCCTAGTATATAATACCCCGCCCCCTCCCATGAATTTTTCCCTTCAAAACTGAAGTGAGGAGTACCCAAATATATGTACTAGATCCCAGAAAAAGTGCGTAAACTATTTATTAGTCACAACTTCCGTACGTTGGCCTACCCCCAAGCTTAAGGGCTAAGCCTAAACTTGTCGTTTGAAAGGGTAGTTACAGCCATTTGAAAAGGTCTGATTTATGGGGGGGGGGTGTTCTATACTAGCGCCGACAATTTCAATATTTTTAGGGGATCGAAAAATAGTAACCCCGGGATTTCTATTAGATTAATAGCGATAGTTCATTTTATAGATCCATTTTCGTAATCCTACCTTCATTCATAAAGTAGATTAATGAACCGGTACTTTTCGTTTGTTGAGACATTGCAAACTCATAAAATCAGTCACATTATCTCACTCCTATAGTGTAATAGCTTACTAACAAGAGAAAATATCTAACTGTACGATTCGATTCAAAAATTCTGTCAATGCAATCTTGTAAAGCATAGTCGATTTACTGAATATAAAATTTCAAGATTTTTGCGAACAAACAAAAAAATTTAATTGGTGACTCGAGAAAAAAACTAAAATTGCCTTGGTCCTCCCTGTAAATTTTTGAATCCTATTTTATCCACTGTCTTACCTCAATACAGTCATACCCCTAAAATTTCGACTCCACCTATGTGCAACCCTCTTTTATTAAAAAAAAAAGTTTTAAAAAAGTGCCGGATCGAGTGGGGGATGAAAATGTCTATACATCGAGGTTTAACTGCAGCAATATATGCTTTCGAAAATCGGTGAGTTGAGAGTTGGCCAAGCGTCTTTTGACTAAACTTTTTTTAAATTTTCGTAAACGATAGTTTCGAAACTCGAAAGGTTTTAAAACGGAAAAAAATCGAGAAAACCAGAAAAGTTCAAAAACGGAAAATTTTCAAACTCGTATAATTTCAAACTGATAAGTTCAAAAGCCAATACAGCCTTTTTGAAAAACAAATTTCATTCAACCAAAAAATTTTCAGGCAGTCTTTGCGTTTCGCCATGGGGACTTTGGCCAGTTCAACATTTCAGCCAATTGAACTTTGGCCAATATTATATCTCAGCCAATCGAGTTTCGACCAATATAATACCTAAGCCAGTCCAGTCTTGGTCAGTATAATGCTTGAGCCAATTGGGTTTTGGCCAATTCAGTACTTCGACCAATCGAGTTTGCTCGGTTTGTTAGGATTAAATTGGGCTTTTACCTACCCATACCCTATCAACTGGGGTAAGTTCTCCTCGAGTATATGGATCTCCGTCTGGCCGGTCTGAAAAATTAAAGATAGGATAAATTAAAAGCAAACCATTTTTCTTACCCAAAATTGTGTGGGGAAATGGGTTTGTGAAAACCAAAACTCCGATTTTCGCCATCGAAATTCCCGTCGAATTCGCCATCGAAATTAAACCGAGGGCTGAAAAAAAGGAACAAAACAGAGAAGATACCTAAGGCCAAAGCGAAGGATGAGTGCATCAACAGAAAAGAGAGCCAGAATTTTTTAAACCGAGGGCTGAAAAAAAAGGAACAAAACAGAGAAGATACCTCAAAATCATGTAACAAATTGGGTTTGTTAGAACCACGATTGTGATTTTCGTAACCCAAACCCTAAAACAGGAGTAAGTTCAGGTCAGTGATGTCAATGAGGCTGTAACTGAAAACACGCACCAAAATACTGATTTCCCGCAGTAAATACATAAATAAGAGTATTTCTCAGCGTTTTCCGAATTGTAATTTTTTTTGGATAGACATGTAACCATAAATCGCTAGTTTCTAATGAGCTATCAACTGGCTTGATGTGATGTGTGAAAGTGAGAGCACCAATGGTTTTGAAAAACGCGAAGTAGTTTTATAAAAATGGATTTGCCTCAATTTTTTCAAACATATTAAGCCAGTTGATAGCTCATTAGAAGCAAGAAAAAGAAAAAAAATAAATTTTACAATTTAGAAAACACTGAGAAATACTCTTGTTTATGTATTTACTGCGGGAAATCAGTATTTTCGTGCGTGAAATCAATTTTAGTTCCTTTTTTTGTTCCTTTTTTTTTCAGCCCTCGGTTTAAAAATTCTGGCTCTCTTTTCTGTTGATGCACTCATCCTTCGCTTTGGCCTTAGGTATCTTCTCTGTTTTGTTCCTTTTTTCAGCCCTCGGTTTAATTTCGATGGCGAATTCGACGGGAATTTCGATGGCGAAAATCGGAGTTTTGGTTTTCACAAACTCATTTCCCCACAAAATTTGGGTAAGGAAAATGGTTTGCTTTTAATTAATTTTATCCGATCTTTAATTTTTCAGACCGGCCAGACGGAGATCCATCTACCCGAGGAGAACTTACCCCAGGTGATGGGGTATGGGTAGGTAAAAGCCCAATTTAATCCTAACAAACAGAGCAAACTCGATTGGTCGAAGTACTGAATTGGCCAAAACCCAATTGGCTCAAGTATTATACTGACCAAGACTCGACTGGCTTAGGTATTATATTGGTCGAAACTCGATTGGCTGAGATATAATAATGGCCAAAGTCCGATTCGCTGAAATGTTCAATTGGCCAAAGTACCCATGGCGGAACGCAAAGACTGGTTGGAAAGACGATTTGTCAAAACCGAATTTGTCCTGTTTGGTTTGGCCAACTCTCACCCCACCCGGAAAATCAAAAGACGGGAACAAGACGACTTAAGGCTTGATATTTCTAAAGTCTCAGGATCAGAGTCTTTCTGTCTGCTCGCCAAAAATCTTGAAATTTCATGCAGCAAATCAACTGTGTTATAAACGATGGCGTTGTCCGAATTTTTCAATCGAATCGTGCAGTTTGATATGTTCCTTTGTAAGTGGGCTTCACTGAAGCCGCTTCAGGCCCCTTCAATTTCGATTTGGCCAGTTTTTCTATTATTTTTTGACCCTTCCCTTTGATTAGTTTAACGAGTGCTAGCATCGACATGTAAGCAGTTTTGAAAGTGTGCAAGAAGAGACGCTCTTATTTTGAATCCTATGATATAAGACATGTGTCTTTTAATTAAGTACTCAAAGGAGTCATACACAAGTCCAGAAAAACTTTAACAACCACCCAGTGACAATTTTAAAATCTACAATGATGTCTTTATTCAGAACGAAACAAAAGAAAAAGACAAAAGATCCCAAAGATTTCTTCATTGGTTCTGATACAACGGTATTCCACCATCCTCCTCACTTTTTGAAAACAAGCTCGAGGTACTGAAGAGATGGCGCCTGATAGTCCAAAAGCTCTGAAAAGAGTAACGCTGTATCTTTCAGAAGTTGAACAACAAAAAACCTGATAGAATTCATCAGAGCTATTCATCAGGTAATTGACGAAATGCTGGATGCAGATGCTAGAGTTCGTGTCGGTCAGTGTCCAATCCTCCCTCTCCAAAAGCACATCAGAAAAATTCTCGAGCAAACGCAAAAGGTAAGGGAGTCCAAGCATAGATGAAAACTCAGGCGGTTCGATCACTTTTCCGTCAGCTGATTCATCTTAAAACAAACGGTTAACAGCAAAAAACGAAATTAAGATCTGTAGTGATCACCTGTCGCTTCCTTGGCACCTTCAGGATTTTCATACTCCGGCGCTGCAAGCTGCAACTTACCCTTCGACAAACTTTCGAAATAAGGTTTCTCATAGTAGTAGAGGAGTTTCTCAACCGTTGAGTCATCAAAACATCTGAGAAGCTCCTCGACGACCAAAACAGCGCAATTGATCAGCGATTTGTCGGGAATTATCGAGGAATTTGCACATTTGGCTTCATCCAGTCTCTTTTGATCTTCATCACCACTTTCCTTGAGCAAGTCGATAAACTAAAAAGAATACTCGATCCTCAGAAGTAAGATTGCCATATCTAAAAAAATTGACTCACCCATTAATTATGTTTTTAACGGAGAAACGAGCAGGAATAACTGGGAGCTTGAAGTCAGTTTCAACCCTGTGACGGTCCATCTCAAAAATTTCTTTCAGCTTCTTCGGCAGTATCCCAGTATTTTCGGCATCCTCAGGAGACTCAGATTCAGGCGTAGCAGGCACTACAGACCCTTCACTAGTGTTCATATCACCCTGACGACCAATTTTGCGACGCTTTGCACCTACACATGATAAGAAGAATAGATGTTTCCTATCCTTGCCATTTTAAAATGTATCTTACCTAAGTCAGCATCAGGCATAAACGAATCAATAAGAGAGGCGGTGCTGTTCGAATCACTTCGCTTGACACTCTTTCGACCACGTTTAGTTGACGACTTTCCAGGCAAACGACCACGACGCACAGGTGTATCTTTAGCGACAGCGACTGAGCGCCTGCCAATGCTGCCGCCTCGTGCAATTGATCCCTTTGATTTTCGCTTTTCTTCAGCCATCTTTTTAGCATTTTGGAAAATATGCTGTAAAAACAGAGAAATTATTCAAAAAAAGTTTTTTAAGAGTACCAACATTGACTTTCTGAACGTTTTCATCGGTTATCGGGAGGAATCGCTTAAAAGCCTCAGACTGCAGCACTTTCTCATCAGCATGCCGGAAGCCCTGGAAAGAGAGGCTATCGCCACTGTTTCCAATTTTGACAGTGACAATGATAATGACAGCGACGTCAGAATGACAGTGACACTCGATTAAATATTCGAGTGTCGCTGTCATTGTGATGTCACTGTCATTGTCAGTGTAGCTGTCAAAATAGGAAAACACTGGCTATCGCTAAGAATAAAACAACCGATAAAGGAATTACAGGTAGTTGACTACGTAAACAGGCTCATCTTCATACTGAGTGATCCCCACAATCTCAGCTGTGTAGAAGACGCCCCGACCTTTCCAGTCGCATAAGATTTCCTCATTAAGCTTCCAAACAGGATCGTGTTGAATGCGCACTGTAGTAAGATCTCGCTCATCTTCATTAGATTTCTTGACATCATTCCCCTCTCTTTCATTGCTCTTTGAAGCTCTTGTCTTCATGAGATCCTTTTTTTTCAAAACTGACTTCGGAGAAAACTAAAGATAGGTTAGAATAGGTTGAAATTGAAAACACCCGTCAAAATGGTAAAAACCCAACTCGTATAGATTTTTGAACTATTTTTTCAAACTTTTTATTAGAAATCTCTAATTTTCAAGGCGGAAGTTCTTGAAAAGCCACCCTTAACACCAAAAATTTTTCCTGTACCCGAATCCGTGAAGATCAGATCAAAATAATCATTCTGAGCTGAGATATACACTAAAGCAGGTGAGTGATGTAAATTTTCTGACTGGTCCACTCAAAATAGCAATACAGTCGAGTCTCGATTTAACGTACCCCCAATTTAACGTACCCTTCGATTTAACGTACGCCTAGGGCTGGTCCCTCCAATAATAAACTCCGTCAAATTTACCCCCGATATAACGTACCCCTCGATTTAACGTACCCCTAGGGCCGGTCCCCAGGGGGTACGTTAAATCGAGACTCGACTGTATCTCAGCTCAAAATGATTAATTTGATCTGATCTTAACGGATTCAGATTCAAGAAGCAATTTTGTCTTCAGAAATGGCTTTTCAAAAACTTTTACTTTGAAAATTAACGATTTTTAATAAAAGTTTGAAAACTCTGTTCATTAATCTATACGAGTTGGGTATCGTCCGTCAAAATGTGTGAATCTCCCGTCAAAATATGTAAATCTCCCGTCAAATTTTTAAAGCTTCTTGTTCTCGGGATTGCTTTTCAATTTTTTTATTATTTTGCACCTGCATGTATCACTGAATCTCTAGTTTCTGACTACAGTACAGGCGACGCTCTCCATAAGATACCCCTAGGGGACCGGCCTGAGAGGTACCTAATGGAGAGCGTATCATGTGGGAAGGGTACCTTATAGAGAGCGTGTATGGCCAAATTTTCCGAAAAGCGTATCTTATAAGGAGCGTTTTGGTATATAATGATAAAATGCAGCATCTAGTTTATTTGTTCCATCATTTTCCCGAATCTTAGTCAGAAATAATGAAATCCAGCACCTATTTTGTCAATTAAAGCATCTGTTTTTTAGACATCCATATTTGAATAGTTTTCACCAAAAAAATTTGTTATTAAGCCATCGAGTTGAGAGTTTTTACAACTCAAAGCTTTATTTTAGCTCTTTGCCAATTTTCCACTTTTTCGGTTTGTTAATTTAAGTTGTAAAGTGGCCTTTTAGGTGATTTGCATAGTATAATTGTGCTCTTCCGAAAAATTCACGAAAAGCCCATAAATAATGTTTCCTTGAAAAAAAGGGGGGGGGACTTCCTATACGCATCGCCTTTATTATTTTGGCACTGACGTTTTTTTTGCAATTTTAATTCAGATGCTTATTTACAACCAGTGTTTCCAAAAAGCAGAAGCTGAATTGCACAAGCAGAAGCATAATGTCACAAGCGTACCTAATGGAGAGCGTATCATGTGGAAAGGGTACCTTATAGAGAGCGTGTATGGCCAAATTTTCCGAGGATACTAACGAAAAGTTCTTGGATAGTCCCGGGTAGGATGTCATTGAATTGGACATCGTAGAAGGTTTTTAGAATTCTAGCTCTAACTCTAACTTTTTCTTTATTTATAGCTCAAATGAAAGCCTAGAGTCTTGGCTACATTTTGGTGTATGAAACTTGTAGACAAAAGTGAGAAATTTTCAGTTGAACCAGTCAAAGAAAAACGGATAAATCTTTTTTCTGCCGTTTGATTTACGACGTACAATGGGGCGACAGCAACCGATTAACTGCATCGACTTGCGATCAATCTATATTTTTATCGTGCGTTTTTTAAAAAACAGATGATGAATTTGGGCCACATCAAGGCAAATTTCGGCAGGCAAACCTTTTTATTGCCGCAAAAAGCCTTTTTTGCCCTAGAAACTTGCTTTCCATGTTTTTAAAAAATGGCCGCGTAATTTTGACGCTCAACGCACAAAAGTCTGCAAATTTGCAGATCACCAGCTGATTATTAGGCAACCAGACGAAACCGACTTTTTTCCGGATTCGTCGCGCGACAAAAACGACTTTTTTCGGTGAATTCGGGCGAAACAGCCGAATTTACCGAAAAATAGTCGGTTTTGACGCGCGACAAATCCAGAAAAAGTTGTTTTTGTCTGGTTGCCGATTGTTACCTACGTATTCACTAATTACCAAGATTCATATCGAACAGTCAAATCTGCCAAACTATCGTAAATCGAGTAAGCTGGACTATTTCTGATCACATTGATGCACCCAACTGCTTCGCCAAAAAAGTTACTAATTGGCAATTTCCGTTGTAGATCAGTGTTAATTACACTTTCTCATCTTTCCGATTTTCACACACAACCATATTGTTTGGTTTTGATTGCTGGAAGCTATAAAAACTGCTAGCAGCAAACAACTAATGGCTTATTGCTGCAACGGCTGGCCAGCTACTACTACCCAAATGATCAATCACACACAAAGACAGCCCCCTCCCTCACCCCAACTTAAACATGGGCCATCATCAGCTAGATCCATTAGTGCTGCTGCTGTGATCTAATCTAATTTATTGGGTGGTGGTGTAAATATTGTTTTCAGTAGCAATATGTTCCACTTCGACGAAGACTTTGACGCCGAAGATTATGATGATAATGAAAAACAAAATTCTACTACACCCATTCCACACCAACATTTAGGCAATATATTTGGCAGTGAAGAGCTGTGGGATGAGCAAGTGGATGGGAAAGCTACTAGAAAAACCAGCCGGAGAAAAGAAGTGAAGGCCCAAGAAGCTAACTTCTACGAAGATTATTTTGTGGACTACAACAAATGTGGGTTGCATTTGATTGAAATATTTGTAAAAATGATTATTTATAAAATATTTAATGGACCATGCTCACGGTAGTCTGGTGGTCCCCCGCCATTTCCAATTTTTTTTCCGAATTTACGTACGAATTGTTTATTGAGTTTCTAGCAAAACTAAACCTAACATTAAATTCTAGGCCTTGTTTTGTTAGAAACCAAGGTGAAACATCCGATCAGAAGATCAATGATTACGAAAAAATATTCAATTGGCGGGGACCACTTTGTCCTTTAAAAAGTACAAAATATTATTAACCCCGTGGCAATGTTTGTTCGATCCATCAAAAATGTTATTATATTTATAAGTTTCTGTATTGACTTTCCCAGAAAAATGCACAATATTAAAGGGGGAGCTGAAGATCACGCTTATGCATTAGGGAGATCATAAATTGAAAGTCAGAATTCTGACTTTTCAAAGGCAAGCTCAAAATAGAGTGAGATCTTCAGATTTTAGGATAAAATTTTTAACCGCCCATCTATTATCGGGTAACCATACTTCTTGGCTACAGTCGAACCTCGTTATAAGATACTCCCAGGGACCGACCCCAGCTGTATAACGTTAAGCTGTATAACGTTTTTCTTTCGTTATAACGAGGTTCTACTGTATCCGAAAAAGGATGAGCAATAAAATTTGTGGCCTAAAATTTGAAGATCTCTCTCTATTCTGCCTCTAAAAGTTTTCCTAATTTTAAAATTCTGACCGTCATTTCTGTTTTTTTAAATATTAAGTTTTGTGAATTTGCAAACTTCCTAATTTCTATCTTGTACTTTTCTGCATTTAAAGGGCATGGTCACCTGTTTTTGAACTTGTTCTCATTGAACTTCTGTAATGAATTTTCAGCTTGGTTTCTAACAAAACAAGGCCTAGAATTTAATTTTAGGTATAGTTTTGTTAGAAATCAAGTTGAAAAATCCGTACAGAAGTCTAATGACTCGGAAAATAATTTGAATTGGCGGGGACAAAATTTGTAACAGCTGACCATGCCCCTTTAACTGTTGAAACACATTGGTGTGGATCCAGTTGATTTGTTTTACGAAAACTATGAAGCCAGTGTTGTAAGTGGCACCGGTGCGCCACCGGCAGAGCACGGCACCGGTGCCGTGAGCTGGTGCCGGTGCCGAAATTTTCGGAGTCGTTGTCGTAATTCTAAGATTTACGAAAACTGTGAAGCTTATTCTTACTTGTTTGCATGCAAATCAGCAGTTTTTTATATTGAGAAAAGCCAATCTAAAATTAATGAAATTGTTTTTCGCACCTTTTTAAGGGCCTTTTCCTTTACACCCTTGTGTTGCTAGCTTGCCAGATTGGTGGGTTGATAAAGCTGGCCAACCATTCCCACATTTGAAAACAAAAAGAAATACTGCAGCAACACCACTTTCTCAGACTTTTTTTTTCAAACTTTTCTTCAGCTGCTTCTTGGTGATTTAATCTGCTGGTTTGATTTGTAATTTAGATTGTTGTTTACAGTCAAGGGCAGTAAATATGTTAATTGCAAAGACAATCTGGTGCCATAATTCAATTGTTGCCTTTATGTTAATTAAAATAAAAAAGGGCTCTTGTTCTTTTAATATTAAGTGATTTTCGTTTGTACATCATAAAAAGAATTTGGGTTTCCCTGTTGTCTATAGAAGCTATTGAAGATATATTATTTACTTTTTTCGACCCTATTAGTGAATACCAACCCCCGACGATTTTCACCTTTTCAATTCAAGTAAAGGTTACCCAAATATATGTGCCAGACCCCGAACAATGTGCGTGAGATATCTATTAGCCACAACTTCAGTACGCTGGCCTACTCCGAGCCTGAGGGTTAATCCTGAACTTTTCGTTTGAAAGGGTAGTTACCGCGATTTTAAAAGGTCGGATTCTGGGGGGGGGTATTTGCTAGTAGCGCCATTTTTTTATTTTCATTGATATTTCTGAGACAGGTCAGTGTTTTGCTCAAAACCAAAATATGTACCAGTTAATAGCAATAAGGCTGGGCTATAATTTGGTGTTAAAGTTCTTAAGCTTTGCTTCAGACTTCATTTTATTCTTCTGATCAAGAACTGTCTTTGTCAGGTTTTTCTGCAGATCTCAAACCAGAAAATACAGTCAAACTTTGGTTATCCGCCAATCCAGTTAACAGCTACTATTGGTTAACCGCCATTCTAAGCCAGTGGTCCATGGCGTGGCGGATAACCAAGGTTTGACTGTACAGACTTTAACTGACAAAAAAACTTGGCCTTTATCTTTACTAATAAAATTTCTAGTTTGCAACAAATTATAGAAAATTTTTATGAGATTGTTAGGGATTAGTTTTTTTTCTGGTAAAGATGATAAAAATAGAAGTTGGTTGATTCGGTTTACTGAGCCTGATGATGAGCAAAAATGTTTCTTTGAAAAAAATTAAAGAATTTTTTTCATAATAATTCTTACAGCTCATTTTCTATCAACCAATAGCCATTTAAAAGAGGCAAATGTATGCAAATTAAGCGGCAAGGTCATTTTAATTGGATTCAAATTCAGCAAGTCCCTCACCCTGCTTCAATCACACCCAATTATGTGGGAGATGAGGGGGGAGGGGAGGTAATTGACAGGTGGTCGCACTCAATTTGGACTGTCTTCAATTCAAAATGAGTCAAAAGTTCAATCTTAGGCAACTATTTCAACTCATATATCCTCAAAAGTATTATTGTTGTTATTGGTATTGTAGTTACTTTGCTGCTACTAGTGGATGCATTAGTGATGGGATTGAGGCAAGCAATTGTTTACACTTGTGCAATCAATATTGCTGCTGCTGGTGCTATTGTGTGTATGTACAGGATTGTGGTGGGAGGGGCTATTATTGTGGGGCTTAGGCCTAATTGGATTAATCGGCGCTAGGGATGATCCATTCAATCGATTAGCACTTGAGTGAGCACCACAATTAACTCTCTTTGTTTTAATTTGTGATTGACATTTTTGAAAGTGGTTTTATTTTGCTTCATGTATTTATTTGTGGATCATGCCTATATTCATAAAATTCAAATTATGTGTTTGTGTTTCCAAATATCAAATATTTTGACCCAAGTTTTCTTACGCTAGATATAACTTTTTTGCAGATTTTTTTAAAATTAAATCTTGAGTTTAGGAGTTAGAATAAAAATTCAGTGATCTTTTCAACAAAATTGATAGGAATGGGAAAATAGGTGGGTGGGCACTTGAACAATGTGCCCTCTCACCATGGGCGTAGGCAGGGGGGGGGGGGGGCTGAGAGGGCTATAGCCACCGCCCCCCCCGTCGGATTTCGAAAAAATTTTAAATTAAAAACACTATAAAACTCAAAAACGGTGAAGGGGAATGACCTCTCGGGGCTTTAGCCAGCCAACCCCTCCCCCTCACCCGTCAGATTTTCTGGCTACGCCTTTACCTCTCACTAACGCTCGTGTTATTCTCAGGGACACACCTTTTCAAATTTAAAAATATTCCTACTGGCTATGGGCATGCCTCTGAAAATTGGACTTTTTTTGTCAGCTTTGACTAATATTAAGTCAAAAGAGCCCTCGATACAACACCAACCTCGGGTCATTAAGAAAAATAAAGAAACGTTATTAAGAAAAATAAATCAACATTAAAAGTTACCCTGTCACCACCCGAGGTCCCTTGGGTTGGTGTTGTATCCAAGTGTGACTGTATTGTTGGTTAGCTAAAAACACAAAAGACCATTATGAAACCCTTTTGACGTATATTTTAAAAAATGCTGCTTTTAAGATTACAATAGACAAAAAATTAGAAAAACATCTTTTAATCTGATTATTTGATTGGTCTGAATTTTTTTGTAAATTCTTTTCTTAACAATCTTTTTTCTCTCTTCAGGCAAGCATTATCAACCAATCTTCCTTTTAATCTTGTAGCCTTTTTATATCAAAAACTTTTAAAATTTATGTTTCATAATTAAAGAAAGTGTAAATACTATCCCAAACAAATTCATTTCCGGCGCTCTCATAGCCCGGGGGATGCAATGTATTAGAAGTAATAAGCCTGTCCTGTGGCACCTAATTGGTTTAAAAGTCAAGTGACCACCACCAACAAGTACCCTTGACCACTAACTCAATCGTCCTCAATTAATGGAGGCACACACTCCTTAAACACACAACACAAATTTACACAATTTCACCAAATTCAACAACAACCATAATTTTAGAAGATACTTGTGGTAATAGTATGGTGTATTGCCCTCAATTTGGTATATATCTAGGCTAAATATAATAATAGAACTGTATAATGGTTGATGTTTTGTTTGAAAAAATAATATGTGTGTGTGTGTGTTGAATGAGGCGCTGCTCATCATTCAGGAAGGCTTGCAAAAAAGCCAACCGGTTTGGTAACCAATTGTGTTTGCAGGCATGTGTGCACCCAAATATTGTGCTAGTTTATATTTGCTTGATTTTAGTTTTTTTTAATAGTTGGATTTGTTTTTGTGTTGGTATAAAGGCCTTTTTATATACCAGCAGGGCGTACCCAGGGGGGGGGCATTTGGGCACGTGCCCCCACCCCGTCAGATTTTTTGAAAACGGTGTATGTAAAATGGCTGGTGCCGCTCCGTCAGAAATTCCTGCGTACGCCACTGTATATCACAGATACATCTGTAAACAAATGTCATTGATTAATTTAGACCACTGTAATTTAGACCGGTTTAGATCACTGACCACTTTTACTAGGACGAAATTGTAGGCCTCTTAATTCTGGTTTTTCGCATCCAGAGCATGCCAAAAATACTTGTTTCAGCAGACTTATTATTTACTCAAAAGTTTAGTTTGTGATCTACAGAATGTCCCAAAATTATTGGGTGTTTTTTCAATTCCTTTGATTTAGCGCTTTTTTAGTGCATATCTGAATTTTCAGTATATTGCACGTGTATTTTTTCGGGTGTACCGAAAAAGGTAAAAAAATTTTCGGTAAAGGCACATTTGGTAACGGCACATTTGGTAAATTTTTTTTGGTAAAGCCCATGTAGTAAGAAAACTTTTTGTAAAGCACTTTTTCGGTGGACATTTTTGGGTGGTACACCTTTTGGTCATAGAGTTATGTTTTTTTTCTCTTTATTCTACAGAAAAAGCTAAATAGGAGCTAAACTATCAATCTACATCAACGATTTTCAAAGGAGAATTGGCATCCAAGTCTTTTGGAAATTTCTGTCTAAAAAAATTGTTTTATTAATTGTTACGATCCTTGTGGCTGAAGTTCTGTTTGGATTGTCCTGTCATCAAGAGTTGCCTTTGGGTAAACTTTTTTGCTGCAACTTTCTTTCTATTTTTTAAACTAGGGTACCCGGGCACGGGTGTTGTAGTTATAAGAAAACGCTTCGCGTTTAGACCTGAGCCTAGGGGAGGCCATAAGGCCTCCAGAATATAAATTTTAAAACTTTTTAATTTTTTTTGAATAAAATTCGATCTGAGAACCTTAGCCAAAAGCTGTTATAATCAAAATTCCATCAGAAATCAGAAAAGAGTGAGCACTCAACGCTCCGAAACTTTTGTGAATTGTACTTTTAGCAGATATGTTACAGCGGCCCAGCCATCCTGCTTTTGGAAAAAGTACAAAGGGGACATACCAAATTCACTTTAATGAAATTTTGAGCTGGGCACCCTGTAGGGCAAGGGCGAAACTTGCTTTTTTCAACTACCATTGAACTTTATTCATGTAGTCTTTCCGTTAGAATCTTAAACCTCTCGCAACAATATTTTTTACCTAATACGACCATTAACACGTGGTGCATTAGGTGCCCAAATCCCAATACTAAAAGCTGTTCTCACTCTTGAAAACGCTACATAAAGCTGACCTGGCGCAAAAACCTCTTCGCAGAGATATGCCAATCCTGTCCATCGTCGATCCTTGCGACCGATTAATCGTCATTGTGAATGCCAACATTACGGGGAACTGGATTCTCCAAAAGTGCAAACCACTTCCATTCGTTCGAGTGTCGTGGTATTCAAACTTAAATCTGTTTAGCGTATAAGTTTGACCACGCATTGCACTCGACTCAGTCATCACTTTGCACTCAATCACATCATTACCCAACCGAGTTATGATCATGCGAGTGCCATTGCATAAACCCTGCTGAATGTTTACATTTCTCATGAGAATCACCACTGCTCCAACTCGCAGTTGCAGACGATGAGGAGGCAGCTGGAAGGTTCTATGATTATTAAAGGTGTGCACATCATTATCCACTAAATGGATGTCCATTGGGTTCGGTTGTCGAAAGGGCTCATCAGTTGACAGGTATTCAAACTCTTCACCTGAAAGACTATTTAGCATTGCCCTATTTGAAGCAACCACATCTTCATTCAAAGGTGCCAGTGTTGCTCGCCGGCAACGAAGGTCTTCTTGGCTAACACTCGTTCTCCATTGTTCGCATCATCATAGTGAACAAAATCATTCAGCTCTCAAGAGTCTCAAAAACATGAATCCCAGGTGGAAGCTCGACTCTATCGAGATCTGGACATTCCTCAGTTGGCTCAGCCAACAATTTCGACCTCGTCCTAAATCCTCTAACCAAGCTGCAAATGCTGCTGCACTTGGTAAACGTCTCATGTTCTGGGTCAATCTCAACTGCAAAAACTGCGGATAAAATTGAGTTCTGAATGCAGTTCGTGATCTGCACATATGGTCGTACTCATTTTCCACGATTGGTAGAAGTTGCTTCAGTCATACCCGAGGACAACAACTTTACCTCCAAAAGGCAAATGTTTCTGCCCATCAATTGCTGTCATACGACAAAACGTTTTCGACTGCATCGAAGAGATCTCTGCGAGCCATGCTCATCTCATCCATGATGAATCAATTGACTGCTCTCCACGTTGTCCAAAAAACTTTGATATTCCAATTGAGGCATATTTGCTGGATCGATGTGGATGCCCAATCCAAATCCACTATGAATGGTCCCTCGTTAAATAACAAAGTAGCGGCAATACCTGTGGTGGCCGTTGACAGGACGTAGGTCCTCTATTAATACATCTGCTAATCAGTGT
>SADC01000178.1:0-180355 GCA_004194705.1 Ditylenchus dipsaci
AAATAGTCATTTTACCGCAGTCCTTATTATAATTTGGAGCGAAAAAAAGATTGTGATTATAAACTTCAATAAATAAAAAAGAATTAAGGTCCGGAAAAAAAACAAATCTGTGTTAAAAAAGAACGATTGCGACCCTGATAATACAAGATATTAATATGAAAAAGTCTATATTACTTATGTTGAAAAAAAAGGCGTTAGTGTTAGTATTAAAATATGCGTTCTAGCTGTATATGACTTGCCAACTCACCGAAGCAAGATGCTTTGAGTGAAGTCTTACCTTATCTAGGCATCGTTGAGTCTGGGTGCGATCATTGACGTCATATCGCTAAAAAGGATTTGCTGTTTGTTGGTTTTAGCTGCCTTTTTGGAGGCAACTGCTCGATTAAAAATTTACATAAAACAGCCACATTATGCTTTGTTCGAAAATTGCTCAGGTTTAACATTTTGATTTGAAAATTTCAGAGTAATACCTCAGAGCTTTTAGCTTATTAGAGTTTTTTTTTAAATACCGTATTTTCTGTATTAGGACCCCTCTCTCAATAATGAAACCCCCCCCTCGATTTTTTACTAGGATTTCAGAGTTAGGCATTTTTCGATTAACAATTTCAATATTTTTAAGGGTTGAAAAATATGAACTCGGCCGTGCGTTATAGAGAAAATACGGTAAGTCCAAGAACAGCTAGAAAGCTAAAAAATTTTGAGGATTGACGCTTGATCAACATTGACCTATCAAGTTTTGTTTCCGCCCAAGTCTGATACTTTTTTAACTCAGTTGTTTGATTCAATTTTTCAATTCTCATTTGTCTATCTGGAAAGTTTCTTGTCTAGGCATCATTGAGTCTGGGTGCGATCATTGACGTCAAGATAGCTAGAAAGGATGCTTGTTTTGTTGGGTTTTAGCTGCTTTGTCCTGTGGGTAATGTTGATATAGAGTCTGATACCATTATTAAACTCAATCGTTAGATTCCTTTTTCAATTATCATTTGTCTATCTAAGAGAGTTTAAAAGTACGATCCCAATTCCTGTTTTGAACAAAAAAACTCTTTCATTTTTACTTCACTTCATTCTCAACGAGCACTGATCACTTATTGGAAAATCAAGATCAAGCAAAATAGCCTTTACTGTTTTAAAGGAGCATACCAGTGCGTTCAGAAAAAAAACATAAAAAATGGAGTTGAAAATTTTGAGGTAACAAAGTAATAAGGAACTGATCCGAAATTAAGGAAAATCAATTTTAAGACGTCTTTTTTTGGCCATTTTTTCAAAAAAAAAATTGGTGGATATGTAAACCGAACAAGTACCAGTAAGTAAATGTATACAATACAAGATAGGAATATAGAAAATAAGAATCTATGCGCTTAGTGCTAATATTGAAAATATGCGTTCCAAAACTGCATGTGTCTTGCCAACTCGACAAAAAATTTGCTTGAGTGAAGCCATACTTATATAGGCATCATTGGATCTTAGCAGGTGCGATCATGGATGTCAAAAAGCTCAAAAGATAAGAGAGATGCTCGTTTAGTTGGTTTTCTAGCTGCCTCCTTTGAGCAACTATTGCTCGACAAAAAGGTATTTTTTCTATTGAACAGGAGGCCCTTCTATTTTTCAACCTCTCTCTAGGGGATCAGTTAGTAGAAAGGGCCTTGCAAGATTTATCAAAAAGTTGTTGAAAAATTATGAAAATATGGCAGAATGTTGCGTAGCTGTTCTGCGATTTGTCGCAAGTTCACTCACATTTGTTGTTCGGTGATTGTCGTGTACTACATATTGTCATTCCACTCCGATTATGTCAGTTTTTTAGATAACCAAAACAAGGGATTGCGAAAACATTCTTGGTGGATTCAGCAAATCAGTCTCTGCTCAAGCGTGTCTCAGATGTTGTTCACAATCAGCAGCAAAAACATAGCAAGGCGATACGAGAAGCGAGCTACGATTTCGATGGCGAGGCCACCTCACGAAATGATGCTGAATACAGGGGACCGAAACGACGTCATGACGGAGATGATCTGTGTAACGGCGGACTGGATCGTAAACTGTTGAATCGCTCAAGTGCGTTGTGCCTGCAGATGCTGTAGTCTCTGTGATACTCTTTCTCTGGATCTCCGCAATCCATGAAGATCTGCCGGCTTCTGGTTTCGAGATGGTTATTACTATGGGATGAATAATGAGCGCTGGCTACAACTGAAACTGTGGTGAAAAAAAGTGAATTGATGCCTGATCAAGAATGGTGAAAATGCAAGAAAAAGCCTGTGAGGCCTGTGTCTGGGCGACGTTAGTGTTCTAAATAAAGATATCAAGCATGTCTGTGCGGATGAGTTTGTTGTAAAGGACGAAAGTCAAACAATTTTTGGCGCTACTGGAGAAACACCAACCCCCCTCTGAATATTTTGTAGGCTTAGCAATAAGGCTTAGTCCTTAAAATTTCACTAAGACTTTGGGCTTATGCCTAAGGCTCAAAAATCTCAAGAAAGAAATCTCAAAAAAAAGCGCTAAGGAATATACCGTCAAATACCCCCCCCCCCTCTAAATATTTTGTAGGCTTAGCCCTTAGAATTTCACTTAGGCTTTGGCTTATGCTAAGCTTAGGATCAACCGGAGTAATTTTTGCTTTTTTCAAAAAAGGTATGGTTCGTGAGGGAGGGTAAGGCGGCGCCTTATATTCCAGTTGCGTCTCAACTTCAGTGTATAGTACTTTACAAGCTTTTATTTTTCAACACTTAATTAGAGGGTATGCTTTTTAGGTACGCTCGTCTCATCTAGGCTTATTTGAAAAATACTTATTTGATAACGATTTGACTCGGCTGTTTAAGCAGCCCTAGTTTATTTTGCGAAAGCTTTGAAAGTATGCTCGTATTTCGAAAAATATTTTATTTTGATTCATAAAAACATACGCACAAACATATACAGGGTGTCGCAAAATTACGCGTGCATTTTTGAAAATTTTTGCGAGGTAGCTCCTTGCCGTCGATTTCCGTCTTTCGGGAACCATACCCGCGGAAATCTCCACATTTATAGGGTTTAGGAGCAAAACACAATATAATTGCAGATTAACACACAACAAAATTTATTGACATGAAATACAGCATCATAAACAATATTTGATAAAAAAAAATTCAAAGAAATTTCAAACAACTTTAAAAAAGTGCACGCGTAATTTTGCGACACCCTGTACACGAATACAAAATACAGACCTAATCAAAGATTAATGAAATTTATGAAAAAGAATTCCTAAAAGACGTTATTTCTAATGTTGAAGAAGTCAATGAGGAAATCTTTACCTCGATTTTGTGTCAACTTTTTGAGCCTATATTGTTTTTTAAAGCATTTTAAGCAACTTTGACACTAGTCAATTTTGGTAGGATTGCTTTTCAAAATATTGGCTCGCGATATTTCAGATTTTTATATTAGTTCAGGGTATCTATCATTGATTTCTCTCGTGGCTAATAGACGATAAGTTCTTTTTCGATCCAAAATTCTTAGCTATTTCTAACTGCTAAGAAAGATGGAAAGAAATGTTCAGGAAAAGTTTTCAAACTCAAAGTAAAAACTCTGGGAAAAATTTTGCGCCCAAAAATGGCTCCAGAGTCAAAACGATTCGTATCTAACGTGTTCGATTTGCACGTGAAACTGCTTTTAAAATTCAGAAATCACTGTCAAATGTCCAATTCCGCTCGAGACAAAAAATATTTAAACAAATACGAAAGGTCCATTTATATTATATATTGTCTCGAGCAAATTAGGAATTTGAAATTCGACGCTGATTTCTTGATCCCAAAAGTAGTTCGTTTGGAATGCACATTCCGCACTGGCTCTTAATGACCCAAATCATGTGTTTTCCAACGTCTTAGCATCTAAAACGTGTAGAAACATGTTTTTAGTGGCGGGCCGACCAATTTTGAAAGAAATTTTTTCGACCAAATTTGAAATCTCAACCCCCTAGCCCTAAAGTCAAATTTTGGTCAAAAAAAATTTCTTTCAAAAATGGTCGGCCGCGCCATAAAAACATGTTTCCTACACGTTTTAGATTTCGGGTCACTTAGAGCCAGTGCGGATAGTGCAGTTTAGCCGCAGTTTCAAGTTCAAATCAAATCTGGTGCCAGAATTGCAGTTTTTGTAGCCAAAAAAAGTTTTTCATTAAAGGAGCATACTTGTTAATGCAAATGATAATTTTGGCAAATTCAAATGCGCACGCTACTCTTCGGAGTTATTCGAGCGACTTAAAAGAGTACAGTGTGAGACGAAAAGTAGTGTTACGCGCACACTTGAATTTGCCAAATTCTTATTTGCATCAACAAGTATCGTCCTTTAATGCTTTAAAACTTTTGGGTATTTCATTTTCTTTTAGTCCGTAATCCCGAATGACCCAGGTCTTTTTTAAACTTTTCCCTATAAGCTGTGTTCAGAAAGTTGCCCAAGTCATATTTAGTCATAAATAGCTAAAATAATTATGCAGCGACAAATTGACTTAATCATCTGTTAGCGATCGAGAAATTAATGATAAATACCCTTAACTAATATAAAACCTAAAATATCGAAACTTTAGACTACCAATATTGTAAAAAGCAAGTGCTTCAAAAAAACAATTTTTCGACAGTACTCGGGACGACCACTGTCAAAGTTGCTTAAAACACCTCAAAAAACATTATAGGCTAGAGATAAAAATTCCGAAAATTCAATAAACAGACTCGTTTGCAAAATTAAGATAAACGTCATTGAAAATGATAGATAAATTAGCTATACATATACATCGCTAAATTAATATTTATAAATCAAGTAACTAAATAGTGGTAGAAAAGTCCTTAGACAAACTTTGAGCCATTTTCAGAAATGATTTGTTTTTCGTTAAACTATTCCAGACATATAGTTTTGCAGCCTTATTCTTACTCTTTCAATTTTATATAAAGTTAATTTGAAATATTTTAAATAGTCATTGTTTCGCTTTAAGCACCTGTGAGGTTATTTTAAAATTTTGTCAAGCATTTTTATAACTTGCAATGGTTTTAAGTTGAATTAAATTTTAAGCGTTACATTATCATCTTATCATTACGACAAAAAATCGCTTAAAGTTTGTCCAAGGACTTCTCTTCTACCAGTTAGTATTTTAAGTTGTTTTAAGAGCCACCGTATTAAAGCGCATTTCCAAAATTTTATAGGACCACTTCTTTTTCAAAAAAAAATTTTTTTTTAGAATTTTTTTTGTTCGCACTTAAAGTTTGTTTAAGATTTAAAAGGCCAGCTATTTCAAAAGCCCGCTAACTTAAATTTTGGAAATGTCTCTGAGTTTCAAAATCATGGTCGCTTTGGTGGTACGCTTTATATATATACAATGATCCTTCACAAATATACCGTTTATTATCTAATGATTAGCAAGCCCTTGACTTTGCAGGTCTGTATGTGGAGTTAGAAAAATATTATCTATTGTTGCGTATTTCCTATAATAAATGCCTCCCCAAAAGTCGGAAAATGTACCACTACCCTTTATTCGGGGATTCGAATTTACTTAGATTTTTGATGTAACACGACTTCACAAAAAAATCCTGATTCTCAAACATGCTAGATACTGAATTTGACGGTTTAGTTTCAAAAAATCTAAGAAATAGAAGTTTGGGTACATTTTCCGACTTTTGGGAAGGGCGTTCATTAGAAGAAATACGGTACCCTGATTTGCTTTATTGGTTTAGGCTTAGCATCCAAAATTTAAATACTGACTGAAGATTTTCTTGATATTGGAAAATCCAAACTAATTATTAGAAAATATACGGTATATTTTTTCTGAATTATAACTTTTTGCGTATTTCTAGAATTTTATAGATACCGTATTCTCTCTAATAGAGCGGCAGGCACTTGTTGGGTTGTCAGGCACTTTGTTTTTCACTTATTTAAAAATAGTGTTCAAACGACGCCTAAGTAATTTTTATATGCTTAAAACGATAAAAAAGTTATTTTCTGACATTTTTCCACACAAAAAATAGATTTAAAGAAAAATTTGCCAAAATTCGACTTTTTGCCTTGGTACCCGAGGCAATCCAACCTGAAAGGGTACCTGGATACCCAAAAGATGGAATTTGACCATAGTTTTGTTAACTGGGGCCTACCGAATAAAGAAACTCTGGTATGCATACATTTTTATGCTTTCGAGTGATTTGTGTCTAAGGTATGTGGGTGTGCGCATCTCAACTCTAAGCCCAAGCCGCCCGAAGGGATCGCAGGAGGCTTGAGAGTTAGAGATGCGCGCACTCACTTACTTTAGACATGATTCCGAGCAAGACTCTTAATCAAAATGCATAAAGATACTCTTTTTGCCAAGCTCACTGACCAAAACGCGATAGAATACCTTAATTTAACGCAGTTTACCTTGATACTCAAGGCAAAAGTCAAGTTTTGGTCAAAAACTTTTTCCAGAAAAGCTTTTTTTGTGTGGAAAAACTAGAGACAAAAAGTGGGGACAAGCAAGATTCCAAGACAAGATTTTTAGCTGAAATTTTGACCAAGACCAAGAGCAAGATTTTTGAAAACGGCCAATCAAGATCTTGGCCAAGATCTTGGCCAAAAACCAAGATTTATACAGGCAACTCTCGGTTTAATTAACCCTGGGGACCATAAAAATTACAAAAATTAAAACAAAATTATATAAAAATACTTAGGCGTCGTTTGAACACTATTTTTAACACGGGAAGCCCTGGTGCGCTCAATTGCAACTACGGGTAGAACAGAATGCGCTGAACACGATGGCGCGGGTCATTTCCCTTCGATGTCTGACCAAGTAGGTGAAAATGGCCCGGAAGGGAAGAGGTCGTGGATGGTCAAAATCCAGCTGGATACCTACATGTTTTCAAGTGGTAAGCCATAATGGTCATACCATACCCACACTCATAATATACCAAAATGACCGCAAGGAAATCAGCTTTTAGTTGATAGTAAGCAGAAAAAGTTTTTATTTGTGAAGTGAAGACAAATCATCACTTATTTCTCGAGGTAGGGATTTTCGGAATTTTCTAACTTTGACTTCTATGTGCCATAATTTCTACAGATACAACTTTGATCAACAATCTTTTCAGCATCTCGTAGCAAATTCATCAGGCTACACGTCAAATTGAAATTTGTGAGAATGTTGTTTAAAAGCCACTGAAAACCACACTCAAATAATAAAGTCGTAAATTTTTGATATTGTTTTTTTTAAATATTTGTTTGAATTCGCGCAATTCTGGATACAGGTTACTTTGGTGCGCCCATTAGTGACAATAGGTAAAACAGCATGTGCTAAACACAATGGTGTCGATCGTTTTTGCTTCAAGGCCGAATTAAGTGACTGAAATAGGGTCTAGAAAGTTATCAGTTTTGCATAGTCGAAATTTAGCTAGCATCCACAGGTTTTCAAGTGGTGCGCTATTGTCTTCATACTACTGCAAAGCTCATAATTAGTCAAAATAACCGCCAGGAGTTCTGCTTTCAAGCCAATAATGAATACACTGTTTTATTTGCAAAATTTCTAAAATTACTACTTGCTTGTCTGCGTGAAGATTTTATAAATTTTACGTTTTTACTTTAAACCTGCTTATACTTATTCTACTTTGATTTTTATTTCAGAATTTTTCACTATCTTATAGAATTATCAATGCGCTACAAAAACACTGAGACGTGCAGCCAATTTTTTATAAAGCTAGCAAAACCGCGGTCAAAATGTTGACTTGTTGATTTTGTTTATTTCTTTTATCCGAGATACTAAATGATAAGTGTATTTTTAATGTCTCAAGGAAAAATTGGCTGCACGTCTCAGTTTTTTTGTAGCGCATTGATAATTCTATAAGATAGTGAAAAATTCTGAAATAAAAATCAAAAGTAGAATAAATATAAGCAGGTTTAAAGTAAAAACGTAAAATTTATAAAAATCTTCACGCAGACAAGCAAGTAGTAATTTAGAAATTTTGCAAATAAAAACAGTGTATTCATTATTGGCTTGAAAGCAGAACTCCTGGCGGTTATTTTGACTAATTATGAGCTTTGCAGTAGTATGAAGACAATAGCGCACCACTTGAAAACCTGTGGATGCTAGCTAAATTTCGACTATGCAAAACTGATAACTTTCTAGACCCTATTTCAGTCACTTAATTCGGCCTTGAAGCAAAAACGATCGACACCATTGTGTTTAGCACATGCTGTTTTACCTATTGTCACTAATGGGCGCACCAAAGTAACCTGTATCCAGAATTGCGCGAATTCAAACAAATATTAAAAAAACAATATCAAAAAATTTACGACTTTATTATTTTGAGTGTGGTTTTCAGTGGCTTTTTAAACAAACATTCTCACAAATTTCAATTTGACGTGTAGCCTGATGAATTTGCTACGAGATGCTGAAAAAATTGTTGATCAAAGTTGTATCTGTAGAAAGTTATGGCACATAGAAGTCAAAGTTAGAAAATTCCGAAAATCCCTACCTCGAGAAATAAGTGATGATTGTCTTCACTTCACAAATAAAAACTTTTTCTGCTTACTATCAACTAAAAGCTGATTTCCTTGCGGTCATTTGGTATATTATGAGTGTGGGTATGGTATGACCATTATGGCTTACCACTTGAAAACATGTAGGTATCCAGCTGGATTTTGACCATCCACGACCTCTTCCCTTCCGGGGCCATTTTCACCTACTTGGTCAGACATCGAAGGAAAATGAGCCGCGCCATCGTGTTCAGCGCATTCTGTTCTACCCGTAGTCGCAATTGAGCGCACCAGGTTTCCCGTGTTAAATAAGTGAAAAACAAAGTGCCTGACAACCCAACAGTGCCTGCCGCTCTATTAGAGAGAATTACTTAGGAGTTGTTTAAACACTATTTTTAAATAAGTGAAAAATCCGGCAAATAGAGAGTGCCGCTCTATTAGAAAGAATACGGTATGAGACAAACACAAACATGTGAGGACAAGCCTAGATTAGATAGACTGGAGTTACATCTGAAATTCCCTGTCTTTTCAAAACACAATCAATTTTATGAAAATATGGCTCAACCCAATTATCTTCAGTTCTGTATCTGAAGACAGAAATATCAATGTTTTGTTATCAGCCTAAATGCTCATTAGTAAAATTATTGTAAACAGAAAACGGAACAATATTAATTGGTTGGTTGGATTCACTGGTCAGGCAAAACTACGTTGAGTAGTTGACCAAACAAAATCCTACAAAAATTCAAATTTCACTATTGAAACCCGCTGTAAAAGTAATAAAGAGTCACATTTTGATTTATTTATATTCTATCAAAGTTCAAATTTTCTAAAGAAAACATGTAATTCGACACCAGATTCGTGTTCAGCATGGTCTATTTGCTGCGTAACTATCAAAACATAAACAACTCACCTTGAAATATCAAACTAAAATATTGAAATATCAAAAACTTAAATTATTGATGTCGAGCGTAATTTGAAAAAAATGAAGGCGAGTATTTATCTCTAGATAGTTTCACAAGCAAATCGACCATGCTGAACACGAATCTGGTGTCAAAATATAGGTTTTTATGAAATTTTGACCTTTGATATAATAGGGAGAATAGATTTTGTGTGCTCGCCTACATGTTTCAAATCAGATTTCGGATTTTGCTACACTTTCTTGTTTTAAATTTATTTATTCTTTTTTGTAGCTTAGAAAAAGGGCTTCATTTTGATAGGTTTTTCATCACGGTATTGGCTTTATAATTCAGTAGGGGTCGACAAAAAAAATTTAAAAGCTGACATAGGTTATTTCGCATTGAAATGCTCGTACCGTATTCTCTTTAATAAGCCGACCACATCCAATAAACCGACCCCTCTAATAAACCGACTGAAAACTCCGACGCTGGCGCCGTTTAAAAATGCCTGGCGGCGCCGCTGGGCGCCGGCGCCGAAATTTTTTGTAGCACCGCGCCGGCGCTGGCGTCGATTTTGGCTGAGGTGCAACTACGCTCGGGACCGACGAAAAGTGTCCGTTTATAGGGTACGTTTTCCAATAAATGACGTTTATTCGACCAAACGGGTGACCATAGGGTGTCAGTTTATCCAGGTTCGACTGTGATTGGATTTTTGAATTATATTGAATACTAACCTGTCTTAGCTGCCTTATAAATGCGAGCATTTGTTGCTGCATTCTATCATGGTGTCACTAAATACCATTTTAAAGTGTATGCAGGAAGTGTTGTTAGTAGCGCTTCTCAAAAAGCCCGCCAGATCAGCATAGATACTAGGTGGCTTTGGTCATGTAGGTCGAGTATGAGGTGTTGACAAGAAGCTAGAGCTGGCCAAATATCTCTAGGTAATGTTAAGTGTTGTCAAGCCAGAGTCTCCATCGTTTGGCTCTACGGCCAGGTGCTTCATTCAATAGGCGGTTCAATAACAGCTGAGGTTCTCCTGGGTAGCTATCTTGAAGCTTTTCAAATGTGATGAACAAACTGTTAAAGTCAATATTCTGTGCCAAGATGATAAATTGCTCAACTTCTGGAAGCAAAAAAGTACCGTCAGCTTTATTACTGAAATAAGCCTGTAGACATCCAACTCTGTTTGTTGAATTGAACACATAAGGTTCTATTGAGTCATAGGAACAATATATGCGGAGCAGATACGGGAATCGGTTCTATAAGTTTTGCGCAGATGTAATCTGTAGTGGCCTGATCAAAGCAGCCTAATAAGGGATGAGGTCCATCATAAAAAAGGTTTAGGGTGTTGATGAGTCTATAGGCTTTTGACCTGTGAAATGTTGAAGAGGTAGTTGGAATTGACTACTTGTGATGGCTAGTTTGTCTAGAGTCGCCCGGTCTAGGAATTCCAAAATTGAATAGAGTAAATCAGAAATAATCCACATATTGAAAATAAACTAAATAGCGTATTTTTAAATAAACAGTTCTATAAAATAAAATGAACTCTCTTCTGATTTTTCTTTTAATTTGAAATTTGATTGAAAAATTACTTTAATTAGTTTATTAGCCAGAAATTCGCTACGAAATGTTATCAAATTATTTGAAAATGCAAAAATGAGGCTTTGAAAAAGAGGGGGATTTACATATTTGTCCTTGCCTGATCATTAATTTTACAGCAAAGCGCTGGATATAATAAAATTACGGCGCTACTTGCATGACGCCCGAAAATCAATTTTTTCAAAATTGTTCCACATACCCTATATCGACCTAAAATCCTATCAGGAGTTCAAAAAGGACAATATTTTTGGGTTCTGGTCATTCAAAAATTGAGATATAGGTTTACCTACAGGTAACCTTTTGGACCACCTTTAAGGGTTTTTAGGGATGTATCGGGGTAGAAATGAACAAAAACACTTGAGTAATTTGCGTCTAAGGTATGTGGGTGCAATTAAGTTAAGCAATGCAAATTAAAATACTTAAGAAATTTAAAAATTTATCTCAATCGTTTTGCTAAAAGGGGGGAGTTTTTTATTCACCTCATACGTAAGCAAACAAATAAATCTGTAAATAAACTACTTCATTAATCAAAATACAATTGTGATGATTCAATGTTGACCAAATTAGTATCAAAGTTTCATCTTTTCTGTAAACAAACAAATGAGATATTTAAAAACAAGTTCAGGACTGAATTTTTTGCATCCCTGGTAAATACAAAGTTCCAAAAAATGGTCTGTAGTCGATTTGTTTATTGTTTGTTATTTGCCAATTCATGGCTTCTTTTGTAAGATATCAAAACAACTATTAGAAGGAAGAACGTTCAACATACACAAACAAAAGGAGAGTGCATTCACATCTTTTTACAAATGTTTATTTGCGTTTTTAGGATAAATGCACATTTCGGTTAGAAACAAATCACATTGGTCATAATTCGCTTCAAAAAATTATGCCTAATTTAATAATATACTAATGAAATAATGCGTAAAAAAATTGACCAAAAAATCAAAGAAAAGCACTACAAAAATACAAAGCATCAATTGTTCACAGACAGACAAAACATTTCTAATACTATATAGAAGATCAAGCCTGTAAATTTTGAACACGCTCTTTGCCTTATTTTAAGGAAGTTTTGAAACCCGTTTGCATACCAGACCCAAGATTTTCAGCTTATAAGACCAGACTTGTGAAACTGAGAAATACTAAATTTTAGTCACTAACAATCATATCAGAGTATTATGATTGAGAAATTAGCTGCGTCATTTGAAAATAAAGGTCGAAACTGAAAAATGTCGTCTTTAGACTGAAAACTACTGTCTTTTTCGAGTTTTATCGAGAAAAGTTGAATAGTGCAAGTGTCTGAACAATTTTTTTTGAGTTTCAACACCATCAGGTAGTCCTGCGACTTGACTTTCCAACGGCGTATCGTTTGCTGCAACATCTTGAAAAAATGTAGCACAAAAACATTAAAGTATGAAGCAAGTCGAAAAAATGACTTAGTTCATACTTACACTTTTTCGGAATATATTTTGCAAAGATGCTGTAATAATTGATACACCGTTAGAAACAGAATCGCAGGGCTACCTGATAGTGTTATCACTTTAAAAAAATTGCTTATATACTCACCATATTTCTTCTAATTAACGGCCCAGGGTGTTTATTTTTTGACTTGCCTTCAGGGGGCGTTAATTAGAGTCATTTTGAAATTTTTAGAACTCAACCAAAATCCAAACGTGGAATCGGTAGAGCTCGCGGAACTAAGAAATAAAAAAAACAGGTTCGAAAAAAAATTCTGCTCCGAGATACAAACATTCATAGTCGAGGGTGGCGTTAATTAGAGGAGGCGGGGGGCGGGGGATGGGGAGTGTTTGTTAGTAAATTAGAGGAATTACCGTACTACTTTGACTAAAAGACTACTTTGACTAATTCGAAAATCTCCTCAGAAGTATGATTTTGTAGAAAAAAATAGTGCAACACTTACGGTAATGTGACCACCACGGTCCAACTCAGGTCATGTAGTTTTTTATGTTCTGCCAATGCTGGGTTTGAAAACGGCCTACATGCTCAGAGAGTTTACACTCTTTAATATACCCGTTTTAATATTGGATCCCAAACACACTAAAAATATTGTTTTCTATGAAAAACATGCATAACAGCAAATATAATAAGAGTTACACGCATAAAAATGTGAGCCTTTTCTCCGTGTCGGGCACGGGCATGCCCTTTAAAGCAACATTTCGGCAAAAAAAAAGAATTTGAATGAAAAAGTGCATTTTATCTACAGGGTGTGTCAAAAAAAACTTGGCCACTTTGCAAAAACAATTAAAACAGCTTTTTCAAAAAAAATTCGAACGCAACTCATATTTATCTATTCCTCTGAATCTTTTTACATAGATAGTGTTTGAGAGCGTAAGTTCTCTAAGCATAGAGCCTTTTCTCAAACCTAGCAACAAACGGAACAAGAAAAACTATATTAAATTGGTAGACCAATTCATGATTGTATCCAAAAATCACTCACTGCGGAGATTTCCAAAATTTTGGAAATCGGCCAGGCAATGTGGTACTTACACCGAGGCTTGGCATTTGGAGTAAAACAGGAACCGGGGCGGGATTTTAAAATTTTTTGAAAACGGGACCGGGATTTTGAAAAATAACGGGAATCCCGCCGGGATTTTTAAATACCATAAAAACGTAGTTTCACTACTGTCAAACGATCTTTTGAATGCTATAATTAGTGCAGTTAATAAGTTTTGAAACTCAAAAAACGGAAAAAAAATTTTTACTCCAATGGGACGACCACTTGGTTCTGTCGCTACGTGGGAAGTCCGCAAAACTTCAGTCGGTTCATAGACGAATATTAGAATTGAGAAGTACATTTTTTAAGACAAAAATATAGCAATATAGTTTTTTAGACAATACAGGGCGAATCGTTGCCTTTTAAGAAATATACGGTGAAAACTCTGGTACTGCGGTTTTGGTAGCTGAATTTTTTTATTATTTGGTATTATCAAACTGTACTCAGGACATGATTCTATATAGCAGGGTTGCACCAGAAGACGAAAAATATCGGAACAGAAATCGGAATCGGAACTCCGAAAATTTCGGAATCGGAAATCAAATTCGGAACCCAAAAACATCGGAAATCGGAACAAAAATGCATTTTTTAATTCGAATCAGGAGAGCCTATGTTGTTCCGAAAATTCCGAAATTTGATTCATTTTTTCGGAAATCGGAAATCGGAAGCCAAAAACATCGGAAATCGGAATCGTAAATCGGAACTTCCGGTGCACCCCTGCTATATAGGAAGCAATAGTCTTAATTTACTTTTGGCCTTATTCCAAACTTCAGGTTCTGGATGTGGATAATCACTTACAATTTTTCTTAGAGTAGGTACGAGGTGGTCCTCCCACCCACCATAATTATTGCGGGTCAATTTACCACTCACTGAAGTTTCCTACTAAAAATAAATTCTAAATTTTATTCAAATTTGCACGCGGATATTGTGAATGTGGTGATATTATGGCACGGGGATATTGTGGCCGATGGCGATAAACGGATAAAAAAAACAAAAATCTGACGATAATTCGGCGTTTTTTTGCCTTGGTCTCCTCTGTTGCTTTTTTATATATTGTATATATATTGCCTGGGTCCCCTAAAAAAACAGATTTAAACCGAGGTCGGCGCCAGGCGCCGACCTGACAATTTTTGAGCCGACCTGATTACTTTCGGGTGCAAGCTCCCAGATATGTTCTGATTTTTAATAATAGTGTTTCACATTTTTAAGCTTCGATTTTCCATGCAACATTTTTTTATTCAATAACCTAAACATAAATGCCTTTATGGGCTTTACATGGCTTTACATAGCTTCGACAATTAGATGTTTCAAAAAGCGCATATTTGAATAATCACATGTTTCGAAAGTCAGAGGTTTCGCCAATTAAGAGATTTCGCCAATCGCTGATTTCATTTTTTGCGCCTTTCAATAATCGAATGTTTCACGATAACTACTTCGAAAATCACTAGTTACGCCACTATTTTAAGCCCTATTTGTTATGGTTGTTATGGTGTCATAGCTTTGCGTTTGTTTTTTATTACCTGACATAATGGTGTATGATTTTCGTTATCATCATTACTGTATTTTAAGATGCTCAGTGACATCGAATATAGCAGCAGTCAAGACGAAGCAACTTCTTCAGAAGAAGAGCTTGAAGAAATCCAGCGCACAGTGGAAAATCCTGCTCAAGTCCATGCAAGCCGAATTTGTCAAGTTATTCCGAAGAGAAGGGCGAAAAAGCGAGAAGCTGTGGTTATGCCTGAAGTGGAGCTGCGTCTAATCCAATCTCGTCGAAGCAAGAGTCTTATCGTTTGTGAAGGTATTTTCCTACTATTTTTGCGAGGCGTGCACCAATCAAGTCTGCTGTGTGCTTAGGGCACTGCTATAACTATTCTTTCACCGACGCAGATCAGGTCAAGCACTGGCGCTGCGCAAAAAGATATTCAGATGGGTGCAAGCAAACTCTTGAAAGCAATAAGGATGGACAATGCGTTGGAATGAGCTAATTTCTCTGCGCATAAGTGGCGATCCGAAGCTCAACAAAGTCGATTTGAGGCTCTCGGAGCGAAGGAAGAATATGGTACTGCGTTATGATAGAACAAATATGTTAGACTACGTTAAGAATCACGCATTGTTTACCAGACTTGATCATTGTTGAACTGTTATCAATTTGGTTATCATTAGTGTGAAGAATAAAAATATTAATGTTCAAATTTGATTAGTTGTAGAAATTCGGGTGATTGCAGAGAATTGGAATATGAAGAGAACGTATCCAAAAATTTGATAGAAAAGTAACTAATTTTTGTTGTTATTTTCCAAAACAGAATAAATTTGGCCTGTTTGAATGTTCGGATACGAATTTGGACAAGGATAGATTCAAAAAATTTAGTGTAACAATCCGTAACAATCCGTAAGAAAAGAACTCGCCAAAGACTTAACTAAAACACAGTTAAAACTGCTCTATTTGGAAATAAAACGACAATCTCTGTTTCAAGCAATGATAATACATTTAAGTCTCGAAAGTGAACTTTCCATACTAAGCAAAAGATTGTCGAAATGGTACCATGATGAAATGTAAATTGACTAAATAGTTCATATGCAAAACATTCGATTATTGAAAGGCGCAAAAATCAGCGATTGGCGAAATCTCTTAATTGGCGAAACCTCTGACTTTCGAAACATGTGATTATTCAAATATGCGCTTTTTGAAACATCTAATTGTCGAAGCTATGTAAAGCCAACATAAATCGGATCAACGATTTTCTTAAGCGGTATTTCTCTGTAAACAATAAAGCTGAAATCGATATGCCTAAGAAATTCATAAAACAAAGGTGGCATAAAATGCTGAAAACAAACAGGAGGACTATGGAAAAAAATGAAATCGACAGGGGGACCAAGGTAAAAAAACAGCGAAAAACAACAGGGGGACCAAGGCAAAAAAAACCCCGACTTATCGTATACAGCCAAAATCTTTTCACTTCAAGACTATTTGCAATTGCTTGATCCCGGGATTTTTCCGGGATTTTTAGAAATGCTAAAACGGGAAACGGGATTTTGAACTTTGGTAAAACGGGAAACGGGACCGGGATTTTCAAAATTCCGGGACCGCGCGGGATTTCCGTCCCGGTGCCAAGCCTACTTACACCAATTTTGTTTAAGTGGTCAAGTTTTTTTGAAACACCCTGTAGTGCTAATTTTTATTTTAAATCCAAAAAAACAGATTTTGACCGAAGCTTCAGAAACATAAAAAGATTTGGGGTCCAAACATATGGACAAATCTTTACAAAGAGGACATATGGCAGCCCTGCCCATATAGGATTGTTTTGAAATATTTAGGGTCAATTTCAATATTTTTAGGTGAATCCAAAATCCGAAATCGGAAAAAGTGGAATTGGTTGAGCTCGTAAGAGTTACGGAAAGCAGATTTGAAAAGTATTGATTTAGATAGATCTTCAAAGTCAAAGGTGGGGGATTAAAGGAGAGTGAGGGATTAATAGAGGTTATACGGTACTTTATTTTCGAATTTGTTTATTTGGGAGGTGGTAAAACCGAATAGCTCTAACAATTCAAATCAATTTTTCAATGAAATTATTGAATGTTAATTTTTTAATTTCCAATCCTGAACAAATACCCAGTCCCGAACAATCAATGGTAGAAACAAAAAAGATACACTTTGAAGATTTGCGACAGATTTGGAAATCGGCTAAGCAATGTGATATGTGCATCAACTTTTTAAAAATGTTAAACTTTTTTTGATCTGCCCCATAGATTTCATACTTTTTTATTCGAAATCTTTCTTAAATAGGACACTGAGTTCTTCGATTACAGTCAAACCTTGATTTCACGACCATAAAAAACAAGGAAAGGGATGGCATGGATAATCACCGTACTTCTTTGTAGTCTGTGAATTTGATCCCGTTCTCATCTGTTTAGCCGTTCATTATTGTCTGTTGAGTTTAGTTGTTATTATTGTTCGAAATAAACTTGCATTTTTTCTGAACTCAAAATGTAACAGTAAAACCTCGATTTAATGACCCTTTTTTAATTTCTGGTATGAAAAGCCCCGATTTAACGACCAGCACCCCTGTTGTGCCTAGGCGTATTATTATACAAGTATCGTTGTATAAAAAATGTCATCAATACTAAAGGTTTTTATTCCGAAATAAACAAAAATGCAAGCGAAATTTCACTTAAATTAATTTCGACGTATTTTCTTTTTAGCCGTTTGAAGAACCTGCTGAATCTCGACCATAGCATCATCCTTTACATCGTCGTCACCCAGATTGCTGAGAGAAGAAGCCACAAATTGCCCAAACTGCTGCTCTTCTCGATCTTCCTGTGAACCACCAGAGCCGAGGACGGTCTTGAAAAGGGTTGTGAGGCCTGATAGAAGCTTCTCATCTGAAGATTCATCCTCTGACACCTTGCGTTTCTAAATAAATAAACAAGTATCGTTGATATTTGATTTTTGTAGGAAAAATAACATACACTTACCGTTACTTGCTTTCGATTGCCTTGAGCTGATTCTTGCAATTGTAAATCTGATAGACCGACAATCTGCTGGTCTACCCTTTGATTACACTGAGAGTTCTGCTGGTAGGGAGCAGGCTGTGGATGTTGAACAAGCATCTGCTGACTCATCAGTTTACTAGACGAAAAATGCTTGATTTGACTAGTATCCATCATGTTCTCTGAAAATGTTGCTAGAATTTAAAATAAAAAAGTAATGAAAAATACAGGACGAAACAAATTTGCCTAACACTCTCAACGGTGATAAATTTTTTCCTATGCCTTTTTTTAAATCTGTTTTGACAGATCGACTTAGCTCGCTATATCAATTTTTCGATATATAATAAAATAAAAATACGATTTCCGCTTGGTCTCCCCTGTCGTTTTAGTTCCAGTCAGTGGATGGTTTCTGGATAGGCAAGGCCTAAACCATAGGGGAGACGAACCAAGCATCGTGTTTTTCCCATCATATGTACTGTATATTCTGTATTAAAGGCCCCTCTCTGATAACCCCCCCCCTCAATTTTCGACTAGGATTTCAGAGTTAGGACCATTTTTGATTTAAAATGTCAAGATTTTTGAGGATTGAAAAATAAAGGCCCCGCCCTTTAACACAGAATATACGGTATACCAAAAAAACTTTAGCGAGCTGAGTCAATTCGTCGAAACAGATTTTGAAAATACGTCCTAGGAAAAAAGTTATCTCTAATAAAAATGTTAGAAAATTTGTCATATGCACTCTACTTACGCTCAGAATAGCTAAAATGTTGAGCAATTTTGCTTAAAAATGCATTCCTCTGTTGTTGCCAGTCGTACATCTTATCTTCTTCAGCATCCGCATGCATTTGCAGATTATCAACACCTGTTTTTGAGAAACATGAGGAGGAAGCTGTTGATGTTGAGTAAAAGATTGCTCTCTGTTGGCATGCAATGAAAAATTAGAAACACTTTCATTCAACTCTGCAATTTTCGATTTTCCATCTGACCACTTATGATCTGTAATATATATAAAAAGATTAATTTTTTTAGAAAACCCAAAAAATTGCAAAAGCTGAACCATATTGGCTTGACGATTATGAGACGCCTTCTGCTCTTGAAGCTTCTGTCTGACGTTATAGCAGAAAGGAACCTTCAAAAATATAGAATTGAAAAAAATAAAATACCATACAACTTGATATGCACAGCAATTTGCGAAATTTGAGTTCGCGCGTGACCACCCTGATTTTGTCTGTAAAAATTGAAGTGCAAACCCCTTCCGCCTCCGAAGAGTATTTTTCTCTGAGCGTCCTATTTTGGATTTCTTTGATTTTTTTTAAGTTTTCTTTTTTGAAATGTGTAGCGCGCTAACTTAGGCTTAGGTTTAGGCTTATGCCTCAGGCTTAACCTTAGGCTTAGGCTTAGGCAAAAATGAAAAAAAGTAAGGGTTGGGGTAGCCCAGCAAAAATTTTGATTTCGCAAATTGTTGCGCTTATGAAGTTTCGTGGTTTTTAAACAACACCGTACATTTTTTAATTTCTACCATCCAAAAGGGACGAAACTTTTATGACAACTTTTTTTAATGACGTTTTAGAGACATACCGTGTTTGTATTTTACTTGGCTGTGTTTCATTTGTGTTTTACATACCGTGAAAAATCTCAGCTACAAAACGATGTGAAAAATCTGAGATAAGTAATCAATATATATGAAAAAATATACGTCAAGCTAAAAGAAGCCGATTTCAAAAAGCAGCCGTAAAAGTCCCTTCCCCTTGAATTGACTTACTGGACACACATCCAAACTGCAGTGTTTGGCGTGGTAACAGCAGATAGCAATAAGTTGCTTGCAGGCTGGACAGGAATTGGAGGAGATTTGTCGTTTCTTGCAGATTTTGGTGTGCGCGACCACTCTCTTCATCTTATGATAGTTGAGCTGACCGCAGTTAGCATCTCTGCACTGGCATGCGTGAACTATAGAATTTATGCATTTCTTGACAGACTCATTACGAATATTGCTTGAAGATTCATTAAGCTTCGGTTCCACTTCGACGAGTTTGTTTATCATAGGATGGATGCGCGGAGCCTTTTTCTGGCAGGCTTCACATAAATAAAAGCCCTGAAAATGAATAAATTTAAATAAGAGACAGTTGTTCAGGGGGAAAAATTATTGGAAGCACTTGAACCTGAACCAACATGCCTTGTTCCGTCAAAGCAAATGATTTCGTTGCCAACCGTATTTTTCTAATTAAAGCCAATGGGTTTCTATATTTTAACCTTCTGAAAGTCTTCAAATTGTAGATCGAAAATACCTTAACTCTGATATCTTTTTCAAAAATAGGGAGTGTGATTCTATTAGAGGGTGGGCTTTTATTAGAGAAAAAATACGGTGAGTCAAGCGAGTAGTGGGGAGGTGGTTGGTTTCAGGTTCAGTTTAGCCACGTATTCTTACACCACATGTTTGACACTGGTAGCTGGCGTTGTTAGTGCAGATATTACAAGTGTAATTCTTATACTCATGGTCTTGTCGAAGAAGATATCAACTATCTTATCTTCGATTTTGAAGTCCAGTGAACTTATTTTTGAGAAAGAGTGTGATATTGTTTTCCCTTGTTGGTTGGAAAGAAAAACACAAGCCAAAAGTGGCTAAAAATAAACACTCTAAAATTTTAACAGTGAATAAATTTTATTTGTTAAAGGGGTCATGCCTCCCCTATATAGGCAAGAGACACCCCCTCCTCCCTGGCCCCGAATGGTTTGCCAGCCAGGGAGGAGGGGAAATACAAAATTGAGCCAGATGGCCACCAAAATAAATATTTTAGAGAGGAATTTTTTTGGATAGGAAGTTTAACAAAGAACTTTCCTATAGAAAGTTCCTCTCGAAATTTCGATAGAAACAAATGAAGAAATTTTCGGCCAGATGGCCTTGGTAAAGCAGAATAAATATAAAAAAAAGATAAATTGGCTTTTTGGCCTTGATAAAAATCGCGTTCAGTCGCGACAGTCTTGCTCTTGATCATGCAGAGCGTAGCAGAAGTTCATCGTGCTCCACTTGGCTCGACGCAGGGTACTGAAATTATTAGGTTGAAAGATAGTCGTCTACCTCTAATTGTAGCCCCGCCCTTCCACCTAATAGTAACCCTTCTGCCTCCAAAATGGGTGGTTGAAAATTAATGATTAAAAATTAAATTAATGATATGAATGTCTATTAAGGCCGCTTCGACAACCACTTGTACTTAACCGCCTCTACCAAGTTGGCATTCGTCCAGAAGTCACAATGACAGGGTGCAAGATCTTCGAAGCCACGGCAAGAAACGGACAAGGATACAGCAGAGTCAAGTTCCGTGACTCATTTTTGTTGATGAACGTCAAACTTGATTCTCTGAAAAGCACATTTGGACTCAGTACTGAAAGCAAAGGAATTTTTCCTCACTACTACAACACTCGTGAGTTTGTTATTTTATCAAAATTTGTATAAGTTATCATAATAATAAGTTTGTAGCTGAAAACTACAATGTTCACCTTGACCACCTACCTGAGAAGCACTATTATGGCTACGACACCATGACTGTAGCTGCCAGGAGAAGTTTAATGCATGGTATGAGTTGCATCAGAATGACCCCTTCTACTTGCCAGATGATCTCAAGTCATACTGTGCCAACGACACAGCCATTCTGCAAGAAGCATTCCTAAAGATGAGAGAGATCTTCCTGAACATCACTGACGGATATGACGTTCTACAAGATGCATGCACCATCGCTGGTGTCTGCATGAAGCTTTACAAAGAAAGCAGTCTTGAAAAAGACCACCTTTACATCGTTCCGGAAAAGGGATATGAGCGGAACGATCGTCAGTCTGCAATAGCGATCAAGTGGATGGAGTGGGTATCCGAACAACGAGGCATCAACATCCAACATGCTGGAAATGGAGGTGAGTTCAAAATAAAGACGACGATGGGAAGATGCTTCAAGTTAGATGGCTACGATCTGGAGAACCTCAAAGCATATGAATTCAACGGGTATGTTTTTTTATTTTTACTTATTTCAGATAGATTATATGAATTAAAATTTAGTTGTCATTACCATGGGTGCCCTAAATGCTACAAAAGAGGAGACAAACAACAGGCAAATTTCAAGTCAGCAGAAGAAAACTTGGCCATTACAGAGAAGAGACTTGCTGATCTACGTACCAGCATAGAGGTGGAAAGCATATGGGAATGCGAGCTTTATGCCATGCTGAAGAAATTTTCGGCCAGATGGCCTTGTAAAGCAGAATAAATATAAAAAAAAGATAAATTGGCTTTTTGGCCTTGATAAAAATCGCGTTCAGTCGCGACAGGTCTTGCTCTTGATCATGCAGAGCGTAGCAGAAGTTCATCGTGCTCCACTTGGCTCGACGCAGGGTACTGAAATTATTAGGTTGAAAGATAGTCGTCTACCTCTAATTGTAGCCCCCGCCCTTCCATCTAATAGTAACCCTTCTGCCTCCAAAATGGGTGGTTGAAAATTAGTCGCCGGGGCGGGGCTACTATTAGGAAAGGTAAGAAGTGAAAATAGTGCTGTACTTATTGACCGCCCAGTAGTCGGTTTTTACCGGTGTATCTATGAAACCCATATAGTATTAACTGCATTTATTGTATATTCAATGGTATCATCAGACAGTTAACTGTAAATGTTTCGGTCCGCCGGTGAATGAACTAGCAAATGCCTGTTGGATCCCTTTCCTTCCCGCAAGCTCTTTTCATATTCGCTGTGAACCGCGTTAAAACGTATCCTTAGCATTATAAAAATATTTATACAAATATTTTTTTATTTTCAAAAAATCTAGAATTTGGCTTTTTGAAATTATCTTTTTTGGGTCAGAAAAATAGAAAAAGACTGAGAAAACGTATAGACACATTTATCAAAGAATTTTAAAAGCCTATTTTTAGGCAAACAAGTGCCTTTTTCCTTTTCTAATCTCCAAAGCCGATTTTTGTACTTTTCAACCACTTTGGAATTTAATACAGTCGACTCTCGATTTAAGGACACCCCAAAAAGTTCGTTCCCGCCTAAGGTCCGACACTTTTTTAGCCCAATTTTTTTTACCAGTTTTGTTTTGACAGTCTGGTGGCAAATATCGCAATGATTCCAATTTTGCCGATCCTTTTTTTCAAAAGCATGTACTTTCATCATTTAAAAGGCAAAACCTCTATTTAAGGAAAATGATTTTTTAAAAGGCCTGTCCTTAAATCGAGGTTTTGCCTTTTGAGTAGTAAAATTATATAGTTATTGAAAAAACGATCGGCGAAATCGAAATCCTTTCAATATTTGCAACCGGACTGTAAAAACAAAACTGGTGGAATAAATTTAAAAAAATCGGGCTGAAAAAAAGGTTGAACCATGGGTAGGAACGTACTTTTGGGGTATCCTTAAATCGAGAGTCGACTTGCAAGACCAAAGAAAAAAATTTTCAACCCTATTATACTAAAAAAAATTTTGTAATAATGATCAAAAGATAAAAAAACAATAGAAGCATGCCTGAATTCCCAATATTCTTCCCGAGCTTTCTTGAGAATTCTGTCTCTAATGTTTGTTAATTCACTAGTAAAAGTTGAATCAGGATCAGAACTTATATTGTTGCTGACTGTTGCCTCAGTTTCTTGAGGCTGCAGACGTATAGTAAAAAATGATTCTCTGTGCCTTTCCAGTACGCTGAACAGCTTGTTGTCGCCTTGTTTTTCAGTGCCACCATCACCTTCATCCTTGCTTTTGTGGGACGAATTATTCAGATTCAGGTCGGTCTCTTTCTTAGTGTCAGAAGATTCACTGAAGAAATAAACTTTGTTGTATGAAATTTATGGCACTGTTCTTGTGGAGACACCCCCCTCTCCCCCTTCCTCTAAAATCAAAATTTTTCTGCCTTGGTCCCTGTCATTTTCGTGAAAATTTAAGCTAAGGTTTAGGCAAGGGTTGGCCAGCATATATTGAGACTGACTTAAACATGCAGAAAACCCGTGTTCGAATTTTTCCTAACATATGCTGGCCAACTTTTGCTTAGTCTGATCGTGAAAAAATAAATAAAAAATCACAAAAACAAAAGGAGGACCAAGGCAAAGTTTTTTTTGATGTTTGGGATGGGGGCTATATTTTGAACAACCAAAATTGACCATTAAAGTCACGCGGTTTCAAGTTTCAAAAATACCGTATTTTCTCTAATAACTCCCGAGTCTAAGGATTTGAAATCGTGTTCATGCCATTGTGTTTTTGACCCACTTTTTGAAGACTGCTCTCAGGAAACTCAGCACTCATTTTGTAGCTCACCTGAATGGCTACAAAATGAATGCTAAGTTGCCTGAGGGCAGTCTTCAAAAAGTGGCTCGAAAACACAATGTCAAGAACACGATTTAAAATCCTTAGACCCGGGAGTTATTCGAGAAAATAGGATATATAGAGTGTTATGTTCAGAGACTCTTTTCCATTAATTGTCCTGAGCATGCTCACCCAAAATTTTTGTCTAAAATTTTAAAATCAGCCATGGAGAAAAATTCTAGAGACGAGTGAGGTGTCAAACATATTCCTATCTTCTCCTGTTTCGAATAAAACAAAGATCTAGTCATAAAAAGGGTTGCAGTTTACAATCCCCCCACGGAGAGTGATCAGGTGGAGGAGATAACCTCATATTCGTGTTTCTCGACCCTGATTTCATGAGAAAGCCGGCTGTTTTTGGTTCTGAGAAAAAAAAATTCGAACCACAGGGGGGTATCATGGTTTTTTAGTCAAAATTTGAAAAATTTAAATTGGCGCCTTTTGAATTTAAAAGGGATTAAGGGCTGTATTGGTAGGGGAAGGGAATAAAAGGGGGCCACTTTTATGGCAGAACATCATAAATTCAAATGTTTGTATTCTTCGATTGCCTCACCATGTTTTTCAACTGAGCCGTGGCAAAAAGAGACTCTATATGCATTTTATGGTCAAGAGTACTTCTCGGAATCATGTCTAAGGTAAGTGTCTAACTCTACATTTTACCATTTTAATTTATAGAGCATACTCATTTTCTCCCACTTGATCATCATACTGCAAAAATACATATTCATCTTTATCGACGAATGTTTCTCCATCCTTTTTTCTTTCATTCTTTTTATTTTCGGCATCTCGAATGCAATCTTCAACAACGTTGGACCATAAATCACTCGCTAAATAAGGTAGCCACATAGGAGTGTTCAAGTCATAATCTTCGTCTTTGGAAGAAGCACAGTCCCAGATGTGTGCAATTGTAAAGCCCAAATTATTCATGTAATCCAGATATCTAAAATTTTGCAATACCGTCAATACCTCTATTTTTGAAATCTTTCATGGAATTTTATCCGTGTACGGAACAAATTCTGTTGCCAACCCCCTTCGAAGTCAATTTTTATTTCAAAAATTTCTTTCAAGATTTGATGACTCTTTATATATTCGTATACAGTAAAAAACAATTTCAAGAAAAATTTCATTTAAATTTCATAATTCATTTCATACCACATGATATTATCTTTTAACGGTCTGGTTTTACGATCTGGCATCCAGAGTCATTAGAATCCCTGGGGCCGTAGTAACAATGGTAGTAACAACTTCCGTGGCTAAAAGTGGAATGCACCGATTTTTTCAATTTTTATCAAAAAAATTATTAGACTTTTTAATTGTAAAATTTTCTAATTAGCAAAGTTTTTAATAAAAACTGTATTCTATGAACTCATTATATCTTAAAATAAGTTCTTTTCAGTAAAATTTTTTGAAAAATATAAGATATCGTAAAAAAGTCTAATAATTTTTTTTTTGAAAAAGTTGAAAAAATCGGTGGAGTCATTTTCAGAGTCATTTTCGAATGATTTGTGTCTCAGGTATATGTGTGTGTGCATATGTCACTTTCAAAAAATTTGAGTATGGGGGGGGGGGGGGAACTAAAGAAGTACCCTAAAATTGCAAGGATTTTTCTTTTATAAATCCTTTTTCAGAAACTCAAAATTTCGTCTTCTAAAAAAGAAAAGCTTTAGATTCGAAGACAGGCTTTTCCAAATAGATTTTTTTCAAGGAAAAAGTTGAAAATGAAAAACGATCGTGAAAATCGTAATCCTTGCAATATTTGAGACAGATTGTCAAAACAGAACTGAAAAAGTTTTAAAACATGGAGGTAAAAAAAGGTGACAAACCTGGTACTTTCGCCGGTCCCTTGAGTGTCTTTAAATCGAGAGTGGACTTTATTACACAAATGCACTATGACTCCGACTTTACGAGTTCTTTTTGTTAAGAACAACAGCTACCGTATTTTCTTCTAATAAGCGCCCCCGCTCTAATAAGAATTGAATTGAAAAATAAGCGTCCCGGGGCGGTTATTAGAGAAAATACGGTATGCTTTTTCGAAAAGTGGATGATGAGTAGAGATGGCCTCGGGACGGGACGGGAATCCCGTCCCGTCCCGAAGGGATTTTAGGGCTTGTCCCGTCCCGGAAAAAAATTCTAGTGTGTCCCGTCCCGGTGTCCCGTCCCGGAATGATTTTCCGATTTTTCCTTCATTTTTCCTTTATTTTTCCCTTATTAATGGGTCGGGACGTCCCGTCCCGTCCCGAAGGGTTTTTAGCCTTGTCCCGTACCGGTGTCCCGTCCCGAAATTTTTTAAAGTAAATTTTGTCCCGTCCCGAAATAGGCCATTTGCCATCTCTAATGATGAGTTACTTGAATATAAGGATCTTAATGCTATTACAAAATCAATAGTAAAATCAAAGCTCTTTTAGCTCTCAGACTAAAAAGACCCTAGAAGGGAATGAATTTTATGGAGTGATGGGGATCAATATTTTATTGCAGTTTTTACAATTCAAAGATAAGTATACCTGGCAAACATTTTGTTACAGACATCCGTTCTCAATTCTTTCGGCTGGAAGAGTTTCACTGAATCCAGATATGCAATATATACACGACGCATGTTCGGCGGAAAAGTGCTGCTTCCATACTCTTGCACATGGAGACCAAAAAAGTACACTTCTACACCGTCTATTACTTCGAAGGCGAATATAGCTCTTGTTCGATATGGCAATTTTTCAGGAAAAGCTTCTGGTGCATTTCTGCAATGAAAAGATGCAAGAGCTGTAAAATTTATTGGAACAGGCTCACTTTTGCTCCATATGAAGCTTCAGCTCAACTTCTTTGTCCACACTACTTAAAACTCGTATGACCACTTCGTATGACTGTCTTGTACCCTGACTCACTTGCTCTTCAATAAACTCATTGACTCCATCTTCAATATGGCGAGAAAGATGACAGTGAGGCAGTTCTGAAATTAATTTTAGTAAAGATTTTCGCACGCTAATAGAATATATAGAATATACAAAGTGCTTCGAAATAAAACGACCATCCAAAAAATTGTGTATGTAGCCCAAACAGCCTTAAAAATATAAAAAAGACCTAAAAAATCACGATGCTAGTGACGTAAATCAACCATACAAAAGGCTACATAGCAAAATTTCTCAGAAGGGGTCGCGTAATTCTGACTCACCCTGTGTATACCTCCCTTGGCCAAATATTTTTTCAAGGGTGTCTAAAACCACCATTTTTGAATTGTTTTAAAATAGCTGATATTAGTACTTGCCAGGCCCTGAGCCTGAGCCTAAGGCCTACGAGTCTAGCACTAAGAAGCACTAATAAGCACTAGCACTGAAAATAATTGCGGGAAGATATATTCCAGTAGCGATGGATTTATTTTTTTCTTTAAAAATCATGTAATAAAATGGCAACCGGACATTTAGTATAATTTGTGCAATTTGTCCGCGGACATTTAGCATAATTTTCGGTATGATTCGGTTGTTTTGCCCGAATCATACCAAAAAATTAAGCTAAATGTCCGCAGACAAATAGCACAAATTATGCTAAATGTCCGGTTGCCAATAAAATTGCTTTCAGCTGGATTTTTTTTCTTCACAAATACGTTTTAAAAACTTGAATTTTTTTGTCAATATTTCTTTTGAAAATCGTATTTTCGACTTCGGAGGCCAAGGTGAATGCTTGATTTGAAAGCATTTTGCGTGTTCATGTGCTTTTTGCACAGAAAACTTAGAAACACTTTCATTCAACTCTGCAATTTTCGATTTTTCCATATGACCACTCATGATCTGTAATATATAAAAATATTAATTTTTTTTTCTGAACATCCAAAAAATTGCAAAAGCTGAACCATATTGGCTTGACGATTATGAGACGCCTTCTGCTCTTGAAGCTTCCGTCTGACGTTACAGCAGAAAGGAACCTTCAAAAATAAAGAATTGAAAAAATAAAATACCATACAACTTGATAGGCACAGCAATTTGCGAAATTTGAGTTCGCGCGTGACCACCTTGATTTTGTCTGTAAAAATTGAAGTGCAAACCCCTTCCCCCTCCGAAGAGTATTTTTCTCTTAGCGTCCTATTTTGGATTTCTTTGATTTTTTTAAGTCTTTTTTTTGCAATGTGTAGCGCGCTATCTTAGGCTTAGGTTTAGGCTTATGCCTCAGGCTTAACCTTAGGCCTTAGGCTTGGGCAAAAATGAACAAAAGTTAGTGTTGGGGTGGCCCAGCAAAAATTTTGATTTCGCAAATTGTTGCGCTTATGAAGTTTCGTGGTTTTTTAAACAACACCGTACATTTTTTAATTTCTACCATCCAAAAGGGACGAAATGTTTATGACAACTTTTTTAATGTCGTTTTAGAGACATGCCGTGTTTGTATTTTACTTGGTTGTGTTTTATTTGTGTTTTACATACCGTGAAAAATCTCAGCTACAACACGATGTAAAAAATCTGAGAAAAGTAAACAAAATATATGAAAAAATATACGTCAAGTTAAAAGAAAGCAATTTCGAAAAGCAGCCGTAAAAGTCCCCTTCCCCTTGAATTGACTTACTGGACACACATCCAAACTGCAGTGTTTGGCGTGGTAACAGCAGATAGCAATAAGTTGCGTGCAGACTGGACAGGAATCGGAGGAGATTTGTCGTTTCTTGCAGATTTTGGTGTGCGCGACCACTCTCTTCATCTTATGATAGTTGAGCTGACCGCAGTTAGCATCTCTGCACTGGCATGCGTGAACTATAGAATTTATGCATTTCTTGACAGACTCATTACGAATATTGCTTGAAGATTCATTAAGCTTCGGTTCCACTTCGACGAGTTTGTTTATCATAGGATGGATGCGCGGAGCCTTTTTCTGGCAGGCTTCACATAAATAAAAGCCCTGAAAATGAATAAATTTAAATAAGAGACAGTTGTTCAGGGGGGAAAAATTATTGGAAGCACTTGAACCTGAACCAACATGCCTTGTTCCGTCAAAGCAAATGATTTCGTTGCCAACCGTATTTTTTCTAATTAAAGCCAATGGGTTTCTATATTTTAACCTTCTGAAAGTCTTCAAATTGTAGATCGAAAATACCTTAACTCTGATATCTTTTTCAAAAATAGGGAGTGTGATTCTATTAGAGGGTGGGCTTTTATTAGAGAAAAAATACGGTGAGTCAAGCGAGTAGTGGGGGAGGTGGTTGGTTTCAGGTTCAGTTTAGCCACGTATTCTTACACCACATGTTTGACACTGGTAGCTGGCGTTGTTAGTGCAGATATTACAAGTGTAATTCTTATACTCATGGTCTTGTCGAAGAAGATATCAACTATCTTATCTTCGATTTTGAAGTCCAGTGAACTTATTTTTGAGAAAGAGTGTGATATTGTTTTCCCTTGTTGGTTGGAAAGAAAAACACAAGCCAAAAGTGGCTAAAAATAAACACTCTAAAATTTTAACAGTGAATAAATTTTATTTGTTAAAGGGGTCATGCCTCCCCTATATAGGCAAGAGACACCCCCCTCCTCCCTGGCCCCCGAATGGTTTGCCAGCCAGGGAGGAGGGAAATACAAAAATTGAGCCAGATGGCCACCAAAATAAATATTTTAGAGAGGAATTTTTTTGGATAGGAAGTTTAACAAAGAACTTTCCTATAGAAAGTTCCTCTCGAAATTTCGATAGAAACAAATGAAGAAATTTTCGGCCAGATGGCCTTGGTAAAGCAGAATAAATATAAAAAAAAGATAAATTGGCTTTTTGGCCTTGATAAAAATCGCGTTCAGTCGCGACAGGTCTTGCTCTTGATCATGCAGAGCGTAGCAGAAGTTCATCGTGCTCCACTTGGCTCGACGCAGGGTACTGAAATTATTAGGTTGAAAGATAGTCGTCTACCTCTAATTGTAGCCCCCGCCCTTCCATCTAATAGTAACCCTTCTGCCTCCAAAATGGGTGGTTGAAAATTAGTCGCCCGGGGCGGGCTACTATTAGGAAAGGTAAGAAGTGAAAATAGTGCTGTACTTATTGACCGCCCAGTAGTCGGTTTTTACCGGTGTATCTATGAAACCCATATAGTATTAACTGCATTTATTGTATATTCAATGGTATCATCAGACAGTTAACTGTAAATGTTTCGGTCCGCCGGTGAATGAACTAGCAAATGCCTGTTGGGATCCCTTTCCTTCCCGCAAGCTCTTTTCATATTCGCTGTGAACCGCGTTAAAACGTATCCTTAGCATTATAAAAAATATTTATACAAATATTTTTTTATTTTCAAAAAATCTAGAATTTGGCTTTTTGAAAATTATCTTTTTTGGGTCAGAAAAATAGAAAAAGACTGAGAAAACGTATAGACACATTTATCAAAGAATTTTAAAAGCCTATTTTTAGGCAAACAAGTGCCTTTTTCCTTTTCTAATCTCCAAAGCCGATTTTGTACTTTTCAACCACTTTGGAATTTAATACAGTCGACTCTCGATTTAAGGACACCCCAAAAGTTCGTTCCCGCCTAAGGTCCGACACTTTTTTAGCCCAATTTTTTTACCAGTTTTGTTTTGACAGTCTGGTGGCAAATATCGCAATGATTCCAATTTTGCCGATCCTTTTTTCAAAAGCATGTACTTTCATCATTTAAAAGGCAAAACCTCTATTTAAGGAAAATGATTTTTTAAAAGGCCTGTCCTTAAATCGAGGTTTTGCCTTTTGAGTAGTAAAATTATATAGTTATTGAAAAAACGATCGGCGAAATCGAAATCCTTTCAATATTTGCAACCGGACTGTAAAAACAAAACTGGTGGAATAAATTTAAAAAATCGGGCTGAAAAAAGGTTGAACCATGGGTAGGAACGTACTTTTGGGTATCCTTAAATCGAGAGTCGACTTGCAAGACCAAAGAAAAAATTTTCAACCCTATTATACTAAAAAAAATTTGTAATAATGATCAAAAGATAAAAAAACAATAGAAGCATGCCTGAATTCCCAATATTCTTCCCGAGCTTTCTTGAGAATTCTGTCTCTAATGTTTGTTAATTCACTAGTAAAAGTTGAATCAGGATCAGAACTTATATTGTTGCTGACTGTTGCCTCAGTTTCTTGAGGCTGCAGACGTATAGTAAAAAATGATTCTCTGTGCCTTTCCAGTACGCTGAACAGCTTGTTGTCGCCTTGTTTTTCAGTGCCACCATCACCTTCATCCTTGCTTTTGTGGGACGAATTATTCAGATTCAGGTCGGTCTCTTTCTTAGTGTCAGAAGATTCACTGAAGAAATAAACTTTGTTGTATGAAATTTATGGCACTGTTCTTGTGGAGACACCCCCCTCTCCCCTTCCTCTAAAATCAAAATTTTCTGCCTTGGTCCCTGTCATTTTCGTGAAAATTTAAGCTAAGGTTTAGGCAAGGGTTGGCCAGCATATATTGAGACTGACTTAAACATGCAGAAAACCCGTGTTCGAATTTTTCCTAACATATGCTGGCCAACTTTTGCTTAGTCTGATCGTGAAAAAATAAATAAAAAATCACAAAAACAAAAGGAGGACCAAGGCAAAGTTTTTTTTGATGTTTGGGATGGGGGCTATATTTTGAACAACCAAAATTGACCATTAAAGTCACGCGGTTTCAAGTTTCAAAAATACCGTATTTTCTCTAATAACTCCCGAGTCTAAGGATTTGAAATCGTGTTCATGCCATTGTGTTTTTGACCCACTTTTTGAAGACTGCTCTCAGGAAACTCAGCACTCATTTTGTAGCTCACCTGAATGGCTACAAAATGAATGCTAAGTTGCCTGAGGGCAGTCTTCAAAAAGTGGCTCGAAAACACAATGTCAAGAACACGATTTAAAATCCTTAGACCCGGGAGTTATTCGAGAAAATAGGATATATAGAGTGTTATGTTCAGAGACTCTTTTCCATTAATTGTCCTGAGCATGCTCACCCAAAATTTTGTCTAAAATTTTAAAATCAGCCATGGAGAAAAATTCTAGAGACGAGTGAGGTGTCAAACATATTCCTATCTTCTCCTGTTTCGAATAAAACAAAGATCTAGTCATAAAAAGGGTTGCAGTTTACAATCCCCCCACGGAGAGTGATCAGGTGGAGGAGATAACCTCATATTCGTGTTTCTCGACCCTGATTTCATGAGAAAGCCGGCTGTTTTTGGTTCTGAGAAAAAAAAATTCGAACCACAGGGGGGGTATCATGGTTTTTTAGTCAAAATTTGAAAAATTTAAATTGGCGCCTTTTGAATTAAAAGGGATTAAGGGCTGTATTGGTAGGGGAAGGGAATAAAAGGGGCCACTTTTATGGCAGAACATCATAAATTCAAATGTTTGTATTCTTCGATTGCCTCACCATGTTTTTCAACTGAGCCGTGGCAAAAAGAGACTCTATATGCATTTTATGGTCAAGAGTACTTCTCGGAATCATGTCTAAGGTAAGTGTCTAACTCTACATTTTACCATTTTAATTTATAGAGCATACTCATTTTCTCCCACTTGATCATCATACTGCAAAAATACATATTCATCTTTATCGACGAATGTTTCTCCATCCTTTTTTCTTTCATTCTTTTTATTTTCGGCATCTCGAATGCAATCTTCAACAACGTTGGACCATAAATCACTCGCTAAATAAGGTAGCCACATAGGAGTGTTCAAGTCATAATCTTCGTCTTTGGAAGAAGCACAGTCCCAGATGTGTGCAATTGTAAAGCCCAATTATTCATGTAATCCAGATATCTAAAATTTTGCAATACCGTCAATACCTCTATTTTTGAAATCTTTCATGGAATTTTATCCGTGTACGGAACAAATTCTGTTGCCAACCCCTTCGAAGTCAATTTTTATTTCAAAAATTTCTTTCAAGATTTGATGACTCTTTATATATTCGTATACAGTAAAAAACAATTTCAAGAAAAATTTCATTTAAATTTCATAATTCATTTCATACCACATGATATTATCTTTTAACGGTCTGGTTTTACGATCTGGCATCCAGAGTCATTAGAATCCCTGGGCCGTAGTAACAATGGTAGTAACAACTTCCGTGGCTAAAAGTGGAATGCACCGATTTTTTCAATTTTTATCAAAAAAAATTATTAGACTTTTTAATTGTAAAATTTTCTAATTAGCAAAGTTTTTAATAAAAAACTGTATTCTATGAACTCATTATATCTTAAAATAAGTTCTTTTCAGTAAATTTTTTTGAAAAATATAAGATATCGTAAAAAAGTCTAATAATTTTTTTTTTTGAAAAAGTTGAAAAAATCGGTGGAGTCATTTTCAGAGTCATTTTCGAATGATTTGTGTCTCAGGTATATGTGTGTGTGCATATGTCACTTTCAAAAAATTTGAGTATGGGGGGGGGGAACTAAAGAAGTACCCTAAAATTGCAAGGATTTTTCTTTTATAAATCCTTTTTCAGAAACTCAAAATTTCGTCTTCTAAAAAAGAAAAGCTTTAGATTCGAAGACAGGCTTTTCAAATAGATTTTTTCAAGGAAAAAGTTGAAAATGAAAACGATCGTGAAAATCGTAATCCTTGCAATATTTGAGACAGATTGTCAAAACAGAACTGAAAAAGTTTTAAAACATGGAGGTAAAAAAAAGGTGACAAACCTGGTACTTTCGCCGGTCCCTTGAGTGTCTTTAAATCGAGAGTGGACTTTATTACACAAATGCACTATGACTCCGACTTTACGAGTTCTTTTTGTTAAGAACAACAGCTACCGTATTTTCTTCTAATAAGCGCCCCCGCTCTAATAAGAATTGAATTGAAAAATAAGCGTCCCGGGCGGTTATTAGAGAAAATACGGGTATGCTTTTTCGAAAAGTGGATGATGAGTAGAGTGGCCTCGGACGGGACGGGAATCCCGTCCGTCCCGAAGGGATTTTAGGGCTTGTCCCGTCCCGGAAAAAAATTCTAGTGTGTCCCGTCCCGGTGTCCCGTCCCGAATGATTTTCCGATTTTTCCTTCATTTTTCCTTTATTTTTCCCTTATTAATGGGTCGGGACGTCCCGTCCCGTCCCGAAGGGTTTTTAGGCCTTGTCCCGTACCGGTGTCCCGTCCCGAAATTTTTAAAGTAAATTTTGTCCCGTCCCGAAATAGGCCATTTGCCATCTCTAATGATGAGTTACTTGAATATAAGGATCTTAATGCTATTACAAAATCAATAGTAAAATCAAAAGCTCTTTTAGCTCTCAGACTAAAAAGACCCTAGAAGGAATGAATTTTATGGAGTGATGGGATCAATATTTTATTGCAGTTTTTACAATTCAAAGATAAGTATACCTGGCAAACATTTTGTTACAGACATCCGTTCTCAATTCTTTCGGCTGGAAGAGTTTCACTGAATCCAGATATGCAATATATACACGACGCATGTTCGGCGGAAAAGTGCTGCTTCCATACTCTTGCACATGGAGACCAAAAAAGTACACTTCTACACCGTCTATTACTTCGAAGGCGAATATAGCTCTTGTTCGATATGGCAATTTTTCAGGAAAAGCTTTGGTGCATTTCTGCAATGAAAAGATGCAAGAGCTGTAAAATTTATTGGAACAGGCTCACTTTTGCTCCATATGAAGCTTCAGCTCAACTTCTTTGTCCACACTACTTAAACTCGTATGACCACTTCGTATGACTGTCTTGTACCCTGACTCACTTGCTCTTCAATAAACTCATTGACTCATCTTCAATATGGCGAGAAAGATGACAGTGAGGCAGTTCTGAAATTAATTTTAGTAAAGATTTTCGCACGCTAATAGAATATATAGAATATACAAAGTGCTTCGAATAAAACGACCATCCAAAAAATTTGTGTATGTAGCCCAAACAGCCTTAAAAATATAAAAAAGACCTAAAAAATCACGATGCTAGTGACGTAAATCAACCATACAAAAGGCTACATAGCAAAATTTCTCAGAAGGGGTCGCGTAATTCTGACTCACCCTGTGTATACCTCCCTTGGCCAAATATTTTTTCAAGGGTGTCTAAAACCACCATTTTTGAATTGTTTTAAATAGCTGCATATTAGTACTTGCCAGCCCTGAGCTGAGCCTAAGGCCTACGAGTCTCTAAGCACTAATAAGCACTAGCTCTGAATATAAGTTGCGGGAAGATATATTCCAGTAGCGTGGATTATTTTTTTTCTTTAAAAATCATGTAATAAAATTGCAACCGGACATTTAGTAAAATTTGTGCAATTTTCCGCGGACATTTAGCATAATTTTTCGGATGGATTCGGTTGTTTTTCCCGCATACCAAAAATTAAGCTAAATGTCCGCAGAAAATAGAATAAATTTAAATAAGAGACAGTTGTTCAGGGGGAAAAATTATTGGAAGCACTTGAACCTGAACCAACATGCCTTGTTCCGTCAAAGCAAATGATTTCGTTGCCAACCGTATTTTTTCTAATTAAAGCCAATGGGTTTCTATATTTTAACCTTCTGAAAGTCTTCAAATTGTAGATCGAAAATACCTTAACTCTGATATCTTTTTCAAAATAGGGAGTGTGATTCTATTAGAGGGTGGGCTTTTATTAGAGAAAAAATACGGTGAGTCAAGCGAGTAGTGGGGAGGTGGTTGGTTTCAGGTTCAGTTTAGCCACGTATTCTTACACCACATTTTGACACTGGTAGCTGGCGTTGTTAGTGCAGATATTACAAGTGTAATTCTTATACTCATGGTCTTGTCGAAGAAGATATCAACTATCTTATCTTCGATTTTGAAGTCCAGTGAACTTATTTTTGAGAAAGAGTGTGATATTGTTTCCCTTGTTGGTTGGAAAGAAAAACACAAGCCAAAAGTGGCTAAAAATAAACACTCTAAATTTTAACAGTGAATAAATTTTATTTGTTAAAGGGGTATGCCTCCCCCTATATAGGCAAGAGACACCCCCTCCTCCCTGCCCCCGAATGGTTTGCCAGCCAGGGAGGAGGGGAAATACAAAAATTGAGCAGATGGCCACCAAAATAAATATTTTAGAGAGGAATTTTTTTGGATAGGAAGTTTAACAAAGAACTTTCCTATAGAAAGTTCCTCTCGAAATTTCGATAGAAACAAATGAAGAATTTTCGGCCAGATGGCCTTGGTAAAGCAGAATAAATATAAAAAAAGATAAATTGGCTTTTTGGCCTTGATAAAAATCGCGTTCAGTCGCGACGGTCTTGCTCTTGATCATGCAGAGCGTAGCAGAAGTTCATCGTGCTCCACTTGGCTCGACGCAGGTACTGAAATTATTAGGTTGAAAGATAGTCGTCTACCTCTAATTGTAGCCCCCGCCCTTCCACCTAATAGTAACCCTTCTGCCTCCAAAATGGGTGGTTGAAATTAATGATTAAAAAATTAATGATTGAATGTCTATTAAGGCCGTTCTTGACTAACCACTTGTTCTTCCCGCCAATTAACAAACTGTTCGTTTTTCTAAATAATATTTCGAAATAGGGAACAGCTGTTGTTGACCTAGTTTTCGAAACAGTGTTGCGAAATAGCTAGCAGCTGTTGTTGACCTATATTTCGATGCCCCATAGGTATTGGCCAAAAAGGGCGGAGCTTAACACCCCCTATACCTATGGGCTTCTCTTTGAAAGTGCCCAATAGGTATGGGGCACAAAGGCGGCATCCTTTGATATACAAAACTTGGTGCAAGTACTACTGCTGCAGACGTATAGTAAAAATGATTCTCTGTGCCTTTCCAGTACGCTGAACAGCTTGTTGTCGCCTTGTTTTTCAGTGCCACCATCACCTTCATCCTTGCTTTTGTGGGACGAATTATTCAGATTCAGGTCGGTCTCTTTCTTAGTGTCAGAAGATTCACTGAAGAAATAAACTTTGTTGTATGAAATTTATGGCACTGTTCTTGTGGAGACACCCCCTCTCCCCCTTCCTCTAAAATCAAAATTTTTCTGCCTTGGTCCCTGTCATTTTCGTGAAAATTTAAGCTAAGGTTTAGGCAAGGGTTGGCCAGCATATATTGAGACTGACTTAAACATGCAGAAAACCCGTGTTCGAATTTTTCCTAACATATGCTGGCCAACTTTTGCTTAGTCTGATCGTGAAAAAATAAATAAAAAATCACAAAACAAAAGGAGGACCAAGGCAAAGTTTTTTTTGATGTTGGGATGGGGGCTATATTTTGAACAACCAAAATTGACCATTAAAGTCACGCGGTTTCAAGTTTCAAAAATACCGTATTTTCTCTAATAACTCCCGAGTCTAAGGATTTGAAATCGTGTTCATGCCATTGTGTTTTTGACCCACTTTTTGAAGACTGCTCTCAGGAAACTCAGCACTCATTTTGTAGCTCACCTGAATGGCTACAAAATGAATGCTAAGTTGCCTGAGGGCAGTCTTCAAAAAGTGGCTCGAAAACACAATGTCAAGAACACGATTTAAAATCCTTAGACCCGGGAGTTATTCGAGAAAATAGGATATATAGAGTGTTATGTTCAGAGACTCTTTTTCCGTTAATTGTCCTGAGCATGCTCACCCAAAATTTTTGTCTAAAATTTTAAAATCAGCCATGGAGAAAAATTCTAGAGACGAGTGAGGTGTCAAACATATTCCTATCTTCTCCTGTTTCGAATAAAACAAAGATCTAGTCATAAAAAGGGGTTGCAGTTTACAATCCCCCCACGGAGAGTGATCAGGTGGAGGAGATAACCTCATATTCGTGTTTCTCGACCCTGATTTCATGAGAAAGCCGGCTGTTTTTGGTTCTGAGAAAAAAATTCGAACCACAGGGGGGTATCATGGTTTTTAGTCAAAATTTGAAAAATTTAAATTGGCGCCTTTTGAATTTAAAAGGATTAAGGGCTGTATTGGTAGGGAAGGGAATAAAAGGGGCCACTTTTATGGCAGAACATCATAAATTCAAATGTTTGTATTCTTCGATTGCCTCACCATGTTTTTCAACTGAGCCGTGGCAAAAAGAGACTCTATATGCATTTATGGTCAAGAGTACTTCTCGGAATCATGTCTAAGGTAAGTGTCTAACTCTACATTTTACCATTTTAATTTATAGAGCATACTCATTTTCTCCCACTTGATCATCATACTGCAAAAATACATATTCATCTTTATCGACGAATGTTTCTCCATCCTTTTTTCTTTCATTCTTTTTATTTTCGGCATCTCGAATGCAATCTTCAACAACGTTGGACCATAAATCACTCGCTAAATAAGGTAGCCACATAGGAGTGTTCAAGTCATAATCTTCGTCTTTGGAAGAAGCACAGTCCCAGATGTGTGCAATTGTAAAGCCCAAATTATTCATGTAATCCAGATATCTAAAATTTTGCAATACCGTCAATACCTCTATTTTTGAAATCTTTCATGGAATTTTATCCGTGTACGGAACAAATTCTGTTGCCAACCCCCTTCGAAGTCAATTTTTATTTCAAAAATTTCTTTCAAGATTTGATGACTCTTTATATATTCGTATACAGTAAAAAACAATTTCAAGAAAAATTTCATTTAAATTTCATAATTCATTTCATACCACATGATATTATCTTTTAACGGTCTGGTTTTACGATCTGGCATCCAGAGTCATTAGAATCCCTGGGGCCGTAGTAACAATGGTAGTAACAACTTCCGTGGCTAAAAGTGGAATGCACCGATTTTTTCAATTTTTATCAAAAAAAATTATTAGACTTTTTAATTGTAAAATTTTCTAATTAGCAAAGTTTTTAATAAAAACTGTATTCTATGAACTCATTATATCTTAAAATAAGTTCTTTTCAGTAAAATCTTTTTGAAAAATATAAGATATCGTAAAAAAGTCTAATAATTTTTTTTTTGAAAAGTTGAAAAAATCGGTGGAGTCATTTTCAGAGTCATTTTCGAATGATTTGTGTCTCAGGTATATGTGTGTGCGCATATGTCACTTTCAAAAAATTTGAGTATGGGGGGGGGGAACTAAAGAAGTACCCTAAAATTGCAAGGATTTTTCTTTTATAAATCCTTTTTCAGAAACTCAAAATTTCGTCTTCTAAAAAAGAAAAGCTTTAGATTCGAAGACAGGCTTTTCCAAATAGATTTTTTCAAGGAAAAAGTTGAAAATGAAAAACGATCGTGAAATCGTAATCCTTGCAATATTTGAGACAGATTGTCAAAACAGAACTGAAAAAGTTTTAAAACATGGAGGTAAAAAAAAGGTGACAAACCTGGTACTTTCGCCGGTCCCTTGAGTGTCTTTAAATCGAGAGTGGACTTTATTACACAAATGCACTATGACTCCGACTTTACGAGTTCTTTTTGTTAAGAACAACAGCTACCGTATTTTCTTCTAATAAGCGCCCCCGCTCTAATAAGAATTGAATTGAAAAATAAGCGTCCCGGGGCGGTTATTAGAGAAAATACGGTATGCTTTTTCGAAAAGTGGATGATGAGTAGAGATGGCCTCGGGACGGGACGGGAATCCCGTCCCGTCCCGAAGGGATTTTAGGGCTTGTCCGTCCCGGAAAAAAATTCTAGTGTGTCCCGTCCCGGTGTCCCGTCCCGGAATGATTTTCCGATTTTTCCTTCATTTTTCCTTTATTTTCCCTTATTAATGGGTCGGGACGTCCCGTCCGTCCCGAAGGGTTTTTAGGCCTTGTCCCGTACCGGTGTCCCGTCCCGAAATTTTTAAAGTAAATTTTGTCCCGTCCCGTCCCGAAATAGGCCATTTGCCATCTCTAATGATGAGTTACTTGAATATAAGGATCTTAATGCTATTACAAAATCAATAGTAAAATCAAAGCTCTTTTAGCTCTCAGACTAAAAAGACCCTAGAAGGGAATGAATTTTATGGAGTGATGGGGATCAATATTTTATTGCAGTTTTTACAATTCAAAGATAAGTATACCTGGCAAACATTTTGTTACAGACATCCGTTCTCAATTCTTTCGGCTGGAAGAGTTTCACTGAATCCAGATATGCAATATATACACGACGCATGTTCGGCGGAAAAGTGCTGCTTCCATACTCTTGCACATGGAGACCAAAAAGTACACTTCTACACCGTCTATTACTTCGAAGGCGAATATAGCTCTTGTTCGATATGGCAATTTTTCAGGAAAAGCTTCTGGTGCATTTCTGCAATGAAAAGATGCAAGAGCTGTAAAATTTATTGGAACAGGCTCACTTTTGCTCCATATGAAGCTTCAGCTCAACTTCTTTGTCCACACTACTTAAAACTCGTATGACCACTTCGTATGACTGTCTTGTACCCTGACTCACTTGCTCTTCAATAAACTCATTGACTCCATCTTCAATATGGCGAGAAAGATGACAGTGAGGCAGTTCTGAAATTAATTTTAGTAAAGATTTTCGCACGCTAATAGAATATATAGAATATACAAAGTGCTTCGAAATAAAACGACCATCCAAAAAATTGTGTATGTAGCCCAAACAGCCTTAAAAATATAAAAAAGACCTAAAAAATCACGATGCTAGTGACGTAAATCAACCATACAAAAGGCTACATAGCAAAATTTCTCAGAAGGGGTCGCGTAATTCTGACTCACCCTGTGTATACCTCCCTTGGCCAAATATTTTTTCAAGGTGTCTAAAACCACCATTTTTGAATTGTTTTAAAATAGCTGATATTAGTACTTGCCAGGCCTGAGCCTGAGCCTAAGGCCTACGAGTCTAGCACTAAGCGTTAGCCTGAAAATAATTGCGGGAAGATATATTCCAGTAGCGATGGATTTATTTTTTTTTTTTAAAAATCATGTAATAAAATGGCAACCGGACATTTAGTATAATTTGTGCAATTTGTCCGCGGACATTTAGCATAATTTTTCGGTATGATTCGGTTGTTTTGCCCGAATCATACCAAAAAATTAAGCTAAATGTCCGCAGACAAATAGCACAAATTATGCTAAATGTCCGGTTGCCAATAAAATTGCTTTCAGCTGGATTTTTTTTCTTCACAAATACGTTTTAAAAACTTGAATTTTTTTGTCAATATTTCTTTTGAAAATCGTATTTTCGACTTCGGAGGCCAAGGTGAATGCTTGATTTGAAAGCATTTTGCGTGTTCATGTGCTTTTTGCACAAAAACGGGCAAATATTTTCCAGAAAAAGTCCGTTTCGGTTTTTGGCTAAAAAACTTCCAAAGAATCCGAAAAAATTATATTTTAAGCAATGAGCACCAACATCGGTTTAATTACTCAAAAACCACATACTTTTAGCTGTATACTTATTTTCAGGCTTTGGCTTGTTCTTTTCTGTTCTACATATATCACAAATGAAGCCTTCAGGATATACTTTCTTGCTATAGTTGGCACATCTGAAATTTTATTTGAGCTTCAAATCAACTCAGTAACAAGCTTACATCCGATGCCACCGACGTTGACAAACTTTGCAAGTTTCAAAAGGCTCCCAATCGATGTGATCATTTTTTAGCAGTGTAAATTTAGATTTGGGAGCCATACTGAAAATTGAAAAAATCAAATAGATCTAAGAGCAGTAACAATGTCGTACTTAGAAGATCCTTTAACATTTTCGCCGAGACTGATTCCTTCTTCCGGCAGTTTATCAAAGCATTTCTGGCAATAAATGTAGCGTTCAGCAAATGACACTCCTCAAAACACGTGAAAGTTGATAAATATGTCAGTTTAAGCTGGATAAGTGAATAAGCTCACCGCATTGAGTTGATACATAGAGGTGATAAGCTTGGTCACGAGCAATCACACAAGCAGATCGACCTTAAGCTTAATGTTAAATAACCATTGGATAGGTATAAAACCGCCCGCCTTTTCACTGAAAGGATGGAAAGAGGGGTTGTGGGTAAGGAGGGCACCTCCCCCTTTCAGATTTTTTAAAGCGGTGTAGGTTAAATGGACTCGAAATTTTGAAAAACGGTGCAGGTAAAATGAGCTAAAAAATTACTGGTGTTCCCTCTGTCAGAAATTTGTGCCACGCGTCTGACTGTAGCACATTTTGCAAATTGCGGGTAACTATACCGGTAAGTAAGTAACCAATGAAGAGCTAATTCAAAAATCTATTATTTGTGATGATTTTGATGTTGATTTGTTTGATTTTGGTTGAAATCGATTTCAATTTAAAAGTTTTCAATTTTCCCCACTTTTCCCGTAAAAGTTGAATTTTCCAGAAAATTTCCCGGGAATTTTCCCGGTAAAATACCAACCCTAGTTTTATCAGATAGCCGAAAACAAGCAAAAAAACAGTAAATGACATTGTGAATTTTAGGCTTGGTCTTTAGAGGTCCGGCGGGATTCGGGATCGGGATTTAAAAAACTTTCGGGATTCGGATTCCCGTCAAACAAAAACGGAAATCCCGTCGGCATTTGGGATTTCTTGTCGATAATTGTAGAGTTGACAATTTTAGAATTTCTCGGATATTATACGAGAAATTTACAGTTATCAACCTACAGTTTATTTTATATATTTCAATTTTAACTCTATAGTGGTAAAACCCCGAATAGGTACACATTATTACTGGGTGCCATGACTAGGTACAAATACGACTGGGTACAGGACCTTTTAAAAATTAAAGAAATTAAAAGGATTTTTTAATAATTCTATTGTGCTTTTGCGCATGGCAGGCCAGTTAATGTTAAAACAGACTCAAACGTGTTTTCCAGGATACAAAAAATTATAAGTCGGTCCTAAACCTTAAACTACACTCCGTCATAAGCTCAAAAACAACAGGAGCATCAGGTTTTTTTTGTCTTATTTTACAGTTAAATTTTTTTATCACAAATCATACTGAAAATTCTTTAATTGTTCATAAATTTAGAATTTTTCTTATAATTCAGAATATAATCGATAGGGGGAGAAGAAAATAGGGCCTTTCAAATTGGACTTGTTTCAAATTGGCCTGAACTTTTGACTCAAATTTGTGGCCCAATTTTAATGAGCCTAATTTGAAATGGACCCAATTTACTCATCTCCGTGGATAACTGTAGAATTTCTGGTACTTTATGCGAGAAATTTAAAAGTTATCAACGTAGAGTTTTTTGAACAAAAGATTCCAGTGCTTATAAATAAGAAATCGTGCAAAAAAAACCAGCTGGTTACTCGCGGATAGTTGGTTTAGTGTGTCTGGGCAACAGATGAGGGTTTAAGCCCGAAAGATTATCTCAACAATCAAGCTTTCACATAATATGCTTTATTTGAGAAATAAACAGGTAAAAACTATTTTTTAAGCACAAATGACGACACAAACGGCAACAAAAAGCAAAAATGATAAGGTTCACTTTAAAAATTAGTCTATTTTCGTACTGAAACAAAATAAATTCGAATTTGGGATTTTTCCGGGATTTTCGGAATAAGACCCGGCGGGATTCGGGATTTCGGAAACTTTTCCAGCTGGATTCGGGATCGGGATTTTCAGAATTTTCGGGATTCCCAAACCGGGAATCCCGTGGGATTCCTGTCCCGAGATCAAGCCTAGTGAATTTCACAATTTCATTCACCTATTTAGAAGTAAATTTCAAAAAAGTCTGAAAGAAATACAAAGAGGTGATTAATCTCACAAATTTAATGACACATTTCAATTTTACCCCATGAAATTTAATAAATACAAACCATTGCAAAAAAGAGTCAGCGGAGTGAATGAAAGCTTCTGGCCGCAACAATATCCAATCTTTTTCATCACTGGATTGATTTCATTGATGAAAATCTTGCTTAACTAAACAACAACAATATAACAGCGCATCTTAGTCCCACCACTAACACAACAACCCACCTCTGAGCACCACTTGTATACTTTGGAATTTTTGCGGTTGTATAGCCAAGCATTCTCAAACATCAGCCAGCTTAATTTAAACTAGCCATTATGTGGCGCTATCGAACAATCTGTGTCCGCTTTTTTGCTTTGGTCTCCCCTGTTGTTTGTTCTAAAAGATGCCTTGGTCCCCCTTTCCATTGTAGTAATGTTGATGTAGTGATTCTGGTAATCATGGTGATTATGGTTAACATGATCAGCCATACCATAATGATCTTGAAAACAGCAGGGGACCAAGGCATTTTTTGAAAAAACAACAACAAGGGAGGGGATCAAAACGGGGAAACAGATTCTCTGATAGCGCCACTATTTCACAGATTTCGTAATAGTCTTACACATCGTCACAGAACTCCCAAGGATTCTTGTATTCGCCAGTGCTCAATTTTTGACTGATTGTGCCCAAATCCATTGGCTGCTTCACAATGTCGAAATAGTCCTTTAAATGATAAAGCTTGGTAAAGAAATAATGAGACAATCAATAATCTTACTGGAACTTGTAAAGCTTCAGGATCCACAGGAATACGGAATGGAATGGCTTCATCTAACTTATAAAGTTTCTCGCATACAGGTTGCAAGTAGCTTCTCAGCTCATCGGCATCAAATATTTTCTCTACCACAGCGATTTCTTCGTTTTGTTGAAGTATGACAGTAGCCATACTTGATTTAATGTCTTTTTTGTAAACCGACGTCGAAAAAATACTGCTGTTAAGCTCACTGTTTGATTGACTGAAACTAGAGTATTACCGTATTTACAATAATAGTAGCCCTGGGGCTACTAATTTTCAACCACCCTCTTTAGGGGAAGGCTACTATTAGATAGGATGGCTAAAACTAGAGGGGGAGGGCAAAATCGGCTTCAAGTTCAAAAATTCAACACAGTCCACTTTCGCTAAAATGCCTATCATAGGGAATCGGACTTAGAAGGCACTCTAGCTAAGGGTAAACTATAGCAAAAATGTACTGTGCTGCAAATAAAAACATCTTTTGGCACAAAAACAGCCTTTGAATAACCACAGTAAAAACCCTGGTAGGCTGCATCCATACCTGCACGTTCGAAAAATCGGCACCGGCGCCACTTTGAATTCGGCGCCGGATCGGCGCCGGCCGAAAATGGAGAAATTTTGCCTGGCGCCTGTCGCCCGTGCAGGTACGGCTGCATCACAAAAAAATATTCACATAGAAATAGCTATTTTTTTTCAAAAAAACCCGAAATTAAAAAAAATGGTTGAAACTGGAGTCAATTTGATCCAAATGTTTGAAAAAAATTGGTAAAGTAGATATATCTGAGGTGAGCTAGCTTGACTAGCCTGTAAGTTGTGTGGGTTTTTAAACGGCTAAGTGGGATGAGGTCAAGCAAAAATGCACTTTAATTAGTTTCTGCAGGATTTATTTAAAGCAAGGCACAAAAAAGAGAACAGAGCAATACAAAATAAATTCACAAATGACTAAAACAAAAAGAGTGCTGAATGGCTCTCTGAGGCCGCTTATATACTGGTGTGGACAGGCACGCCTACGCAGGCACAGGCACGCTTACAAAAGAATTGTCAATATGTCGGATATTGTCAATACTTTTATTTTAAATACATCACTTTTTACATGGTAGTCGTTAAAAAATTATTTTCACTTAAATGCTTCTATAACTCTTCGAATTTAACCTAAAGTCAGTCCGGCCATTCGTAGGCACTATTAAAACTTATGCTTATAGTAAATTTGCGTGTGGTCCGTTTGATCACACAGATAATCGAATTTTTAGCTCTATATGTGTACACACCCCTTCTGAAAAAATTGTCTTGACCCCCTGTTTTTTTTGCAAAATTCTTTTCTTCCAAGAGTCTCAAAAACCATTTATTTACACTTTTAATCTTATTTATGGAACGAAAATTTCACTAAAAAAATAAAAAAATGTTTTGCTTTGGTCATTCAAGCTAAAATTATCTAGAAATTTTTAGTACATTAATGCGCTTAAACCAGGGTTGCGAACTCAAAATTTAGAAAAAAGTACCTCGGCCAAACAAATTCAATTTGGTCATGTTTAGTCAAAAAATGCCATTTTATCCAGTGCTTATTAATTTTCAAAAAAATTTTTTGACGTGAAACTCCGAAAACAAAAAAAACTGGGTCCCAAAAAGAAATTTTTTGAAAATCACATTTTCATACCATAGCTACACATATTTTCAAATTAAAGAGGAAGTAAGAAGGCTGAACTTAACACGGTTCATGCCAAAGCTGGTTTTTCAATCCTTAAAAACCCCAATTGAAGGACCCTAAAAATATAAATGGATGGTTCCAAATGTTCCAGTAATTAAATTTTCACAAAATCTCTATATAGTATTTGGGACAAGCGGGTCATGCTTTTTTGACTTCAGAGGCTAAAATGGGTCGTAGAAGAAAAAATCATTTTTGTCGCAATCACCATCGTGTTCCCCAGAATGTCAGCTTTCGTTTATGAAAAAAACGGCCCAAAAAAGTGAATAATAATAGGGGATATGCCTATTTTTTGAAGAATATGGTATTTGGGTCAGGACAGGGTCACACTTTTTTGACTTGGAGGTCAAAAAATGGGTCATAGATGGCAAAAATATTTTTGTCGCTAATTTTATCATGTTCCTCAAGATGTTAGCTCCAGTTAAAAAAAGAGCGGCCGAAAAAGTGAATTCTAATAAGGGATATACTTATTTTTATGAAGTTATATGATTGGGATCAGGAAAATATGGTTTAAATAAAAAACCTTTTTTGTATCGAGAGGAATTCAAAAATATACATTCGAGCTTAAATATCAAAAGCCAGTTGTAAGCACAACGAGCAAGCTAAGCACGAATTTGTTGTCAGCAATTAGATTGTCTATTGTGAAAATGTATGTATAGGCGCTGATAGGCGCCTGCCGACCCTTGTACTTCACTATGCGATACCTTGCTGGCAGTTTTTTGTTTCTTCTTGGTATTATTTGAAAAAATATCCTTTTTCTTTAAAATAATTATTTGGCAAAAAAACGACACATTATTTGTTACCTTGAAATGAATTTTTTTTATTTTTGCGCTGAGCACCACACTTTGATTCATTTTTCATCAAATTTGGTCATAATCTTTTGTTGGCCACATTCACAATTTTTCGAGAAGATGTCCAATGGCAAAATTTTGAATAGCATATCTACTTTTTTCATTTCATTTGCAAAAGGCTTTTTAGGCTAAAGCTACGTTCACATACTACCACTCCGCCTCCGATTACTCCGGAATGTGTGAACACCTCCGCCAAGAGTCGCAGTCACAAGCATTATTGCAACGCCGGCGGTGTCACAACCAGCGCCGGCGCTGTCGCTGTTTTAAAAATAAAATTTAGAGCGCTGGCGCTGGCACCGGCAACATGTTTTGGCAGTCGGTGTTGGTGGCCGCGATTTTGGTACCTGGCGGTTGTATTCAGGTCGTGGTAAAGTTTGACTCAAAGATTTAGCAAACAACAAATCAATTAACTTAAAGGCTTTTAACAAAACGCCGAAAACATATTTTTTTCTTCGGCTTCGGCGGCGGTAGCGTCGGGGGCAAAATTTTCAGGAGTAATGGACAATTTGCCAGCCGAGCGAGGGATATTTGCATTTTCTGTGTCCAACTTCATGGTCACCTTTTTGTTTTTGTCAATGTGTACGCTCAAATAAATAAAGCGTCTTGTTTGAATATTTGCCAGACGATTCCTCTCTTCATGTGTCTTCCGGTAGTACAAAGCTTCCTTGAGTGCTGTGTCTGCAATAGTTGTTCGTCCATTTTTTTTCAACTGTGACAATATTTCGATCCAATTTAAAGGTTAAGTCGGCCTTCAGTTGCTGTTTGTTAGGGAGAGTAATTGCGATCAAGTGCCGCAAGTCCTTGATGTTGTGCATAAGAGAAGCCAGATAAGAGAAAACACCATGGGGAAAACTTTCATTGAATTTTATCATTGCGTTTGCTTGCATAAAATTTTGGAAAGATTTCCTGAAAAAAAGTCTTTGAGGTAGGTTGGTTGACTAGAGAAAGACTGATTGTACCAATGGTCTGTAGTTTTGTCACTAGAAGTCACTAGCTGTCAACTTTTCAATTTTTTTTGAATTTTTTCAATTGTTTAAAGTCAGTGCTCTCTTCACCGTAGTCATGCTTTTTATACACCGACAAGACTTCCTTGAGTAATTTATTTTTAACATTTTTCCCTCCCAATACAGCCCTTATCCCCTTAAAATGGGCAATACTTTTTTTTTGACCCAGATTCACTTTTTTTGACCCAGATTCACTTTTTCTGTCCCAGATTTCCTCATTTCTGTCCCAGATTTAGCTTAAACCACAGGGGGACCGAGCACTTACAAAATTGGTCAAAAAAATTTTCTCTCATAACAGCCTGAAAGTTTTTCTATGACGTATCTGTCATGTTTTGAGCATTTTCGCCAAAAATTATTTTTTCCGCAAAAATTTTTGCCTTGGGGGACCAAGGTAGCCCAAAGTTTTCAGGAGCCTGAAATGTGACCTTTGACCAATTTTGTAAGTGCTTGGTTCCCCCTGTGATTTAAGCTAAATCTGGGACAGAAATGAGGAAATCTGGGAAAAAAAAGTGAATCTGGGTCAAAAAAAGTATTGCCCCTTTAAAATTCAGAAGGCGCCAATTTAAATTTTTGAAATTTTCACTAAAAAACCTATGATACTCCCCTGTGGTTCAAATTTTTTTCACAGAATCAAAAAACAGCCGGCTTTCTTATGAAATCGGAATCGAGAAACACGAATAAAGTGGCATTTTTGGAGATTTTTTGTAATTTGAAAGAGAGCAAAAACTGTAGCAGACGCCTTGTTGAGATTTTCAGAAAACCTGTTTTTACTAAATTTTTGTGAGCGTTGAAGGTATGGAAAGCACTAACCTCAATTGTAAAACACCCGAGTATCTAAGTGACTAAAAAATTTCTAATTTGAAACGCTGAATAAATACAGTTGAAATTAATTCGGTATATTTTTCAGTACTAAAGACACTTAGTTCCACAACTACACACTGCTCTTACATTCCGTTTTTCCCATTTTTGTTGAATTGCACTAGTCAAATTTACCTCAAAGTCTCGAGCTTTGAACTGGGTTTATCATCACATGCCAAATTAGATAATGCGTCTGTGACTGTGCGGTTAGCTTGTTGTCAAAAGAATAAACTTGAGTATAATAGACAGTCATTAGGCTCACGAGGTGCTGCCTGAATTTTTGCTAGACAGTTGATATAAAAAACTGAATTTTTATTAACTTATTTATTAATTTTTATTGAGAAACCACGCCCATTCAAATTTTCTTTTTATTGCTGTTTTGTATTTATTTTTATAAACTCTGTTACGGCCGTGTTTTCAATTAAAAATTGGTGGGAACCGTTAAAAGATAAGTTTTGTAGTTTTGTTATTTTGCTACAGTCGACTCTCTCATTAGTATACACCCAAGGGACCGTCTTCAGGTTTACACTAATGAGAAGTTTAAACTGATACTCTAAAAAGGGCCTCTCTAACTTCAAGTGGTCTGAAATTTCTGTTTTCATTCACTGTTTGAGCTGTGTAAAAAGCCAATCTAAAAGGCGCTTATACAAAGCTCAAACATTAAATGAAAACAGTAGTTTCAGACCACTTAAACTTTAAAAAAATTCCCATCATTCTAATAAGCGCCCATGGGCTCAGAGGAAATTAAGTATTTTGAATAAAAGCAAAGGAAGACTGGTTGACAACAAACTGCCAAGAATATTCTTTATTCAATTAAACCTATCTTTTAACAAACAATTACTGACCAACAAAAATATAGGGGTTTTCAAAATTGGTAAAAAAATTCCCACCTAAGAGATTCAGGCCACTATAATGTGGCTCAAAAAGCCACACACCGGCCAGCCCTGATTGAGAGACCAAAATGCTCAAATAAGATATAACTAAGTAAAATCAGCTACTTTTCGTAATGAGACAATCGAATTTCGTCAAAAAATAGGCACGAAAGTTGGTGGTGTACACTAAAGAGAGTGTCTTTTATTTAGTCGGGACCGGCTTCACGTTTCACTAATGAGAAGTGTGCTTTATTGAGAGTGTATACTAATGGTCGCTTGCGTGGTGCAAGTGTGCCGTTTATTTTTCAAAAAGTATCGAAAAAAGGCTAATAATACTTTCCGCATAACCTGCACTAAAGAAAGTGTATTGATCCGCCACCCTCGACTTTTTTTCAAAATGTTATTCCTTCTGTTCTCACTCTCTGTTCCACACTCACTCCCTCCATTTTCTCAACTATTACGAGCTCTACTAATTTTTAATTTTGATTGAGCACCCAAAAATTTCGAAATCGTTTAAAAATTCTGATTTTCAAGGGGCTGAAAAGCGTTTTTTTTTTTTGGAAAAATTCAAGTTTGTAGATTGATAGAGGCTGTACGATAACTTTTTGAAGCAAATTAAGAAAGAAAACAATTATGAACAAAAAAATATCTACTCACCGAACTTCTTCGTTTGTGTTCCGGAACACATTTTCTTGGGAACAACACAAACATAGCCAATATGCGTTAGATAGGTCAAAGCCAAATGTATAGTGTCTTCATCAACATTGGCAGAATTTCCTTCTTGACATAGCTACAACACGGTTTTGTAGTCGTCGAGAGTGAAGTTTAACTTGTTTGGGTGATTTACTCTCACATTCTGGCCTGCTATTAGTTTGTCTATCTAAACAAGGGTTTTTTCAGGGATATTTATGCAAGAAGTAAGATGATCACCTCTCTGGCGACACTAAGGCGTTTTATCAAGTATTTTAGACGCTAGACTTTGAAGTTCTCACCCCTATACTTTTTTGAACTGGCTGATAAGCAGGATCTGTTTGACGTAAATACACAGGTATTTGCTGAGGGAATATGGGTTGAACAGTTGTACACTTCTGTTACCATCCTGAGTGTAGCACGTGTATCCTAGACGAGAAAACATATTGATTCTAATGAAAAAAAACTTAAAGGATAGGTGAAAGCTGTTAAGGAGATAGTCTCGACACGAAAGAATTAATACTAGTTCTTTTGTTTTTTAAATGTGGTTTCAGAGCCATATTTTGTACACAACTCGGTGTTGCGATCTCGGACAAACTTGTGCTGAATCAAAAGTTGGATTAGCATGATCAATATCAGAATTTCTAAATTCCTTCTAAAATTGACCTAAAAATCGAAATGCAATAGGAGACTAATCAAGCTTTGTTCGATTTTTTTCACCATTTCCATTTCAATTTGCGCGGATTTATTTGAAGGAATTTAGAAATTCTGATATTGATGATCCAACCCAACTTTAAATTACACAAGTTTGTCTACACAAGTTTGTCTGAGATCGCAACACCAAATTATTGACAAAATATGGCTCAAAAACCACATTTAAAAAAAGAACTAGTATTAATTCTTTCGGGTCGAAACTATCTCCTTAACAGCTTTCACCCCTTCTAGGGTTAGAATAAGACCGGTCCGAATCTTTTTCGGGAATATTCCGGTAATATTTCTGGTCTTATTCTTTTTTTCCGGTCCCATTCGGTCCGAAACTTTTATCTCGGAATAAAAGAAATTTATTTTTTAATTATAAAAGTCGATCAAAATCGCTAAAACACACCGAAAAAATTCGGATCGATTTTTCGGTCCGAATCTAAGATTCGGACCGGGAATATTCCCATCACCCAGCCCTTAATCCCTCCTTCAAATTGTTACCATTATGATAGATTGAAACAATTTGTCTCCACCTATCCTCCTCTTGTATGCTGTGGTGCCTCATTATCTTAGTAAAACCATCCAAGTCAAGTGCAGTAAAGCCAAAATATGCGGCAAAAGGATTGGACTGCATATTGCATGGCTCTGAACGAATCCCGACAAAATGTCCTGCCCCACCTTTTTGACTCCGGCCCTAATACAATGGGACATGTGTTTGTTGTCCTTTAATATTCCTTGCATGAAGGCCTCAAAGAAACTACGCAGATCTCCGGTCTGTTATGTTTTATTTGTAGTGGAGGATCGGAAGAAAGGAGCAATGAAACTATGAATCTGGTCTCTCAAGCTGGCCGGTGGTTCTCTTCGTATTTGAGCTGATGCGAGTGAATCGTATTCATCCAACAGCACAAAGATGGTTGATGATCTGTAAATGAAATGGAGTTTGCTAAATATCTACTTATGGTTATGACTAGTGATGTGCATTTGGCTAAACCCAATACCCCAATACAATGTTTTGGGTCATTCTTGAACCCAATCACACACCCGATATTACAAAAAGGACCCCCAGTATCCCATTACAATATTTTGGACCCAAATTGGACCCAATGCACCCAATAACCAATTCGAATATATTTTATTGGCTCCATCTCTGGTTATGACCGATGTATTAGGTCGAGGATAAAGAATTTCGTCGCAAAAAATAGGTTTTTAAAATTTCATAGCCACCTGACAATTTAGCTGTGACAAAAGTCAAAACATGGCTTGGAATCTTGGCTATATTGTTCAGAATTTGGTATTTTGAAAATAAATCTTAAATACGCAAAGAATTGTTTTTACGTCCAAAAGAAAAAAGAAAGTTTTTTGAACATTTATAATCAACGATTACCGTATATCTTCTATTAGAACGCCCCTTCTATTAGAACGCCACCTTCTAATAGAACGCCATTCTCCAAGAGTATTGAAAAATAGAACGCCACCTTCTATTATAACGCCACCTTCTAATAGAATGTTACCCTCCAAGGGGATTAAAAATAGAACGCCCCTTAATAAAATATCCAAACCAAATATTTATTCCTTCCGCTCACCAATCAAAGAACAAAAAAAGAATCATTGAAATACAACTCCTCATTTTCATTGACGTTTTCGAGCACCACCTCTTCTTCGTCTTCCAAATTGCCGCCTCTTCGTAGTCGTGCTGGCCGTCTTGCGCCATCTCTTGAGCTCTGACTCCACGGAGAATGTCCAACCTTTTGGCCCGATCGATCCGTCTGGTTTGAAGCATATGATTCGGTCGTCTTTTGATCCATCCGTAGCAGTAGTGAGAGCACATGCTGAGAGCACACAACAAATATAAAAGATAGAAAATAAAATGCGATCAAGCTTTAAAAAGAGCAAACCTTTGAACGACTTGATTATGACCTTTTCAGATAACTCTCGCCAGGCTCGCTCAACCCACTGGGCGACCACCTCCATCAAGTCTCTTGCGTTTTGATCCACCAGCCTCAGTGTCCCTGGAATACTTCAACAATAAAACTGAATTAAACAAATAAAAATCGTAACGATTAAAGATAAAAATGGATGTCAACACCCACCTCAAGCGCATCAGCTCCGGCTCCTTCTTCTTCCAGTCCTTGATGCAACTTCTGGTGAGACCGAATTCCTTCGCCGCCGATGTAATGGAGTTCTTGTCGTGCGCCCATTTGACTGCCTCGAGCTTGGTTGCCGTGTCGTGGTTGCGACGTCTCTTGCGATTCACTGGCGCACCCTCATCGTCATGTAGTTGAAGCTCATCCGGTTCACGGTCGCTGTTGTTGTTGGACATCTTCTTTGAGACTAAAAATGTGGGAAATAAATATTAGGTCTCGCACGATAACTGAGAATACTGACACGAAGATTTAAAAATATTAGATTCTCTAAAAAAATGGCGCCGATTTCAATTTTTTTTAAAGTTAGACCCAAAAGCATGTTTAAGGCAATCCCAAAGCATGTTTAAGGCAATCTTTAACGAGTTGAAAAATAGAACGCCGCCTTCTAATAGAACGCCAGCTTCTATTAGAACGCCACCCTCCACGGGGGTTGAAAAATAGAACGCCAGGGCGTTTTAATAGAAGATATACGGTACATTTTTTACAAAAAAAATTCCTCTGATGCTTCTAGTCCTGGATGTGCTAAAAAGCTATTCTACTATTCAAAAAACCGAACAATGCGCAAACTAAATACAGTCAAATCAGATTTTGTAAAAAACATCCATATATTGGGTGGGTGCTCAAAAAAATCTCGCATTGTTGTCGGTCAAAAAAGGTAAAGCCAGATTAGTGCGAGATTTTTTTAACAGTCATATTTCTACTAATTTTAATTCCTTTTTCGACAATCTGTTAACACTAAAAGATGCACGAATAAAAATTGCGTGGAAATTTGTGCATCTTTCAGTAAAAACAGATTTGTGAAAAATAGATTGAAATTAGTAGAAAGATGAATGTTAAAAAGCTCTCGCGCTAATCTCGCATTACCTTTTTGACCAACAGCAATGCGAGATTTTTTCAAGCACCTACCTACGCAATCATGTATTTCTTTTTTCATAATCTGACCATGCCAAAATATGCAAAAACAAAAGTTAAATATGAGTTGTCGAAGCAGATTTTTAATTTGCTTTTAATTTGATACCGAATAGTCAAGCTAAGTTCAAAATCGCGCATTTCGCAGGCATCAACACTAGTTTATAAACGTCATACATCTTAATGTCCTGTAACGGCCCCGGGTGCCGCGATGGCACCGACTGGGCTTTTGCCAGTGAATAGGGTCGGTGGAAATCTGTGAAAACCCTGGCCCATTAACAGGTCTGGCTTGGATACCATTAATTAAGCAAACAACCTGGTCCATGATAAAATGGTCATTCAGCTCGTTAAAAACACAGCCCAGAATAATTTAAAAACAACAAACTGAAAACTACTAGTTTTAGGCTGGTTCGAAGTTTTTTAGATATTAAAAGTGGTTTTTATAAAAAAAATGGTTCGAACAAGCCTTCTGGCCTAGCAAATTAACTTGTATAAAATAATCCACGGCAAAGAGTTAGTCCACAAGATTCATCTTTTTCTTGTCTACATCTACAGCAATTATCTAGACAGCTGTATTTTTGCATAAACTACCGAGACTGTCCAGGCTGAAAGTGCTTGTGGCTCTAGGCAGCTGCTCTCTGGCCTGCAGTAAGTGACTGTGGGGCAGAGATGCAGACAGTCAGGCTTTACACACTATAATAAAGCTTTGATCTTCTTCTGCTTGTCTGTGAATGAGAAATTCCGAGCAACAATCTTGATCAAAAATACATTTGGAGAGTCTTTTTGCCCAGCTCCAGCAAGAAAATGTGATAAATCATACAAAAACGACCCTTACATACCCGAAAAGACCATCTACCCTAGGGTTGTGAAACTGTCCGGCAGAAAAGAATCGGAAAGTTTTCTGGACAGAAATGGACAAAAATTAGCAAGTGATCACACACATTATATACGAAAACTGTACAATTTTTTTGTATAACTTTACAGCTACTAGTAAATTCTAATTTCTGTCCATGGAAAACTTTCCGCGTTTTTTCTGTCCGGAAAATTTTCCGGAAAGTTTTCCGGATAACTTTCCTTTTCACAACCCTAATCTACCCTCAAGAGGCTATGCAAATTTTTTTGACAAAATTTGATTTTTTTCTAAATCAAAATCGGGTAAATTACTCTGACTTTCGGCCTTCGATTTAAATCGGAGTAATTTACCCTATTTTGATTAAAAAGGGCAATATTTTAGTTATTTCATTTGAAATTCGAAAAAGGGCGATAAATAATTCAAAAAGGGCAATAGTTCAGACTTTAAGGGCAACAATTCAATTTGATCCGTTCAAAAACTTTGCCGATTTCACCGGTCGTTTTTTAGAAACCTAAGACATCTCTTAAAAAGCAAAACCTCTTCAAGCCGTCTGCATCTCCGCCCTACAATCACTTACCGCAGCACAGAGAGCAGCTGCCTAGTGCCACAAACATTTTGTGCCTGGACAGTTCCGGTAGTTTATGCAAAAAGACAGCTGTCTATAGAACTTCTATAGATGTAGAAAAGAAAAAAATAAAGCTTGTTGACTAAATATTTTCTATCTGCAATTTGACGCTACTCTTTTTCACTGGCCGCCATTCCCCTCCAACCACCCCCCCCCCTTCCCCGCACCAAGGCTAGTCGCCCCCGCCAGTAATTTTTCAGGTACTACAAAAACCACACTTTTTTGAAAAATGCTGAAATTAATACAGGTTGTCCCTGAGACTAATGCCTAGGGCCGAAACCTAAGTCTAAGGGCCAAGAATGTCAAAAGTCTAAGGCCTAGGAGCGTTTTGACAGGAACGTCAAAAATTTAAATTTTTCCTCTGCAAAATTTTCTCACGCGGAATTTTTGCCTTGCCAAAAGGCTTTTTCGAACACCCCCCCCCCTTTTTTCCACTCTAGCCAAGTAACTCACATCACCTGAATTAAAAGCCTCCATTTCGACCTCAAATCTTGAAAAATATTCGCAAAATCCAACAAAATCCACCAAATGGCTGTAAGTATAGTCGGGGTCAACTTTTAGGGTCAACTTTTTCTTAAATTCAAAAAATGTCAATATTTATCTTTATATTTTTTTATTTTGATATTTATGACCCTAGGGCAACTTTTTAAGCTCTACACAAAAATATAGGCAGTTATTCCGAGTGATTTATAAAAATTAGACGCAGAAAAATCGGTGAGTAAAAAAAGTTGAGGGGTCAACTGGGGTCAACTTAGGGTCAACTTTTGCTAAAATTTTGTAAAGATAGGATTTTGAACTTCTGTAAAGGCCATCTTGTAGAGCTCAAAAAGTTGAGGGGGGTGAAAAATATTAGATTTGGCACTTTCCCTTCAAAAAATTGATATTTTGGTAATTTTGACAAAAGTTGACCCCTAAAAAGTTGAGGGGTCAACTCGACTATACTCACAGCCAATAAAGCAGCAAAAAAATAAATAAAACTACCAAATAAAAAATTCTGGGATCTTTCTTCGGAAACACAAAAATTTAATCTTTTTTGGGTTCGAAATATTTAAGTTTAAGACAAAAAAATTCACTGGCCTTTTATTTTATTTTAAATTACAAGCAAGTCTTATATAAATTTACATCCTCTTTCACACAAAACAATATTAACAAACAAATTAAGCAGCACTATAAATTAAGCAACTCCTTTGTTGAGCATCCCACCATACCAATTTTCTTTTTCAGCCAAATCTTTGTTCCACTTGCTCAGAATCGACTTACACTTCTGCTCTGATTTCATTGTTTTGTGTTTGTCGGTCTAAAAAAAGGTATTATCCTAGATCGATATAAAAAGAGTTCAGTGACTAACATTGACATTAGAAGCAGTGTGCTGGGCAATAAGGCTTTTCACTAAGCGCGGATATTCCTCGTCTGGATGGGTTCTGCTCCAGAATCGATGAAAACGGAATTTCAGCTAAAAAAATATTTAGAATATTTTACTTAACACTTGAACATTAATGTTTTTCACCCTGAGTTTAAATCTTTTTCCTACCCTTTGAAAAAATCTAGTATGAATCAAATTTCAGCATTATCTTATAAGTGGAGGCTTACGCTCAGTACCCTGTTGTTTTTTAGACAGCAGCCCAAATGCCCAAAAAAGTATTTTTCTCTAAGCCAACTTTTTTTCACTATTCACGTGTTTGGTGGCTTCGAGGACAAAGACCAACACACTTCTTATTGCAATGGGTTGGGTGAAAAAAAAATCAAGGGAACTAAAAAAAGGAAAGGCTTGGAGAAAAATACTCTTTGGATGGGGCAATTAGGCTTTTACGTGTTTTTCATTGTAAATTTGTTAGGCTTAGGTAAGACCAGGGGGTAAACTTGGCCTTTCCCTACCAGTCAACTCCGGCCTACCCCACTAGTCAATTTAGCTTGGGGGACCAAGGCAAAAAATTTTACTGAAAAAACGTAAAATTTTTTTTCCTTGGTCCCCCAAGCTAAATTGACTGATGGGGGTAGACCGGAGTTGACTGGTGGGGAAAGGCGAAGTGCTCCAGACCAGAGTACCGTATTTACTGTATTAACTCCCCACTCTCTAATAACTCCCCACCCTCTAACAAGTCCCACCCTACGGACCTTATATCTCAGCCTAGAGCGAACATTTCGCAAATCTGTTTTTTGCGTTTTCTTAGTTGCCGCGAGTTTACCTGATTCCACTTTTTAAATTTTGGTTGAGCACCCAAAAATATCAAAATCGAAATATTTTTTTTCCGATTTTTTAAGGGTTGAAAAATAACTCCCCATGGGGACTTAATACAGTAAATACGGTATGTAAGGTATACCCTGGCCAACTATTGCCTAAGACTTAAAAATTTTGAAAAAAACAAGCGGGAGACCACACTTGGAGCTAAAGGGCCTAATTTTTGACTAAAATCTCTGACGTCAAAATTCATTGGCTTTATTTAGGAATAATAAAAATGCTGAACATCCTAGCTCTTTTTTTTCAATAAAAAGTACTTACGCTTTCTATCCTATCGTTGATATATACTACTTTGTTTCTGAACGCTTCTTTTTGCTTGTGCTCAAGAGGCTCAATCAGGTATAAGTTGGATTCCTAAACAGAAATTATAAATTTTAGATTGATAATGATGCAAAAAAGATTGTTTATATTTTATAGGTCTGCATATTTGTAAACCTGTGAGCTGAACTTACCGTCATCAAAGACTCTGTCTCTTTCAGCATTTTGTCCAGCTCTGCTTCATCCTCGCTTTTCAGGGATCGATGCTTTAGCGAATATATACCACAAACAGAGTCTGGTGGATTGATTGGCTCTAGACTGGACATTATATGAGTAGAATTTTTGTGCTAAAAGATCTTATTGAAAGCAAGAACGGTAAAGACAAAATTTAAGTTAAATTTGCTCTACCTCCAGCAGTCTTATCCTTTGCTCAGCCCATTTGAGGTCGTTTAAAGTGGTGGTGAGTTCTCGCTCCATAGACACCATCTCTTGTCCAAAGTTGACCATAGTAGGCACGATGGGAGGAGTTAGCGGAGAAGTTCCACCGGCAGCATTGCCCAGTATGTTCTGCGTCATATTCTGAATTTTTTTTTGATGAATATGAGATATTTGATTGAATTTTCAAAATAGAAACATCTTTTAGACCCTAGACACTTTATAGATTAGAGATGGTAATAATGAAATTTAAAAAGCACATTTTAGCTATTTTTGTAAGAAAAAGCCATTTTATCTCGTTTTTGTTGATATTTGAAAGTAAAAAAATAGACTTATAATTTGAAAGAAAAAGTTAAGGTCTCAAAAAAGTACAAATGTTTTTAAAGAGTACGATTTCCAATCTATTTTCTTTTGATCCACTTTTAGTGCATGACCTCCATGGAAGTAACCACCCAAATCTGGGATGGGCTACCATTTACATTGAAACTTGCTTGGGTTGGAACAAAATTTGGGGTCATTCACAGAAAGTTTGTTAAAAAGACAGAAACACGATTTTGAATGCAAAGATGGTTTTTTGGCACACCCTGCAAGAAAATATGAAGAGAATACTCATCAAAAATTTCAAAAAGTCAAATGAATGGATTTACACGTATTTTTAAGTTTGCTTAACAAAATTTCTTACCGCAAACAAGGCCTTCTTGGAGAAATCCCTGGCTCTTTCCCTCTCTTTTTCTCGATCCTGCTCCGCTTGCTCCAATTTCTTTTGCAATTGCTCTAAAGTTTTTTCGTAGTCGCTAAAACGTAATAATAAGTTAACCCCACTGTTAAGTCTTAGAAAAATTATTAACGTTTTTTGCTTTACAAAGTCTTCTTGCAATTCATCATAGCGTTGTTGCAAGCGCTGTGTTTGAGCATCCCCGACTTGCCGGAGTTTCCATTTGTTTGTCGGCCATTTCTAGTCGTAACTAAATGAAATTGACTAAATTGATAAAGTAAAATCCCGTAAATACCTTTAAGGTGCTTATATCCCCCTCTTTGGCCCTGATCAATTTCTGGAGCTTGAGAATTTCCTCATCTTTCTTAGAAATTTGCCACCTCAAGCCTTCTGCCTCAACTGCATCATTTTTCCTGGTATGGGCTCTTTCGAGCAGTGGGGGAAAGTTCTGTAATTAGTTCTATAATTTTTGCATAGTTCGATTTTTTGTGGCATATATACATTTGCTTGAGTTGGTGGAATTTCCATAGAAGAATTTTCCAGGCATTCACTAACTTCAAATAGGAAAGTTTTGACTACTTCGATGGACTCTCTGAAATATGGCTTCTTTTAATTTGTGTAATTTTTGCAATGTTCAATTTAATTATTACGTTATGACTGCACCAGCCTTGCTACTATCAGTTGGACCTACCAACTTTTCCACAGAACTGTGTAGCATTTCTTTGAGTTGAGAAGAGGAAAACCCTTCCACATCTTAAACGGTCACTTGATTAGTAGTTACTTTAGGTACGCAAAAATACCAATGGTTGTCAGCTGAGAGGCAGCAAAAGAACAAGTATTGTGTATAGCTTTGGCAGTCTTTTCCAGCGCTGCTACTGCGCTCATGATTTTATCGTTGGTCTTAAGAAGAAACATTATTTTTTAAAATATTTGGATTTTTGATAAAAAAAAAAGAGGTTACCTCAGAAGACAACATGAGATCATTTTCAGCTGGGATTCTATTTAAAGATCTAATTGCTAGACTCTCGCACTCGGTCAGTACCTTTACAAATGTGGTGATTTGTTTGCCAAATTCGCAGGACTCTATTTCGCCATCTAATGGCTAAATAAAACTTTTGGTTAAACAAAAAATTAAACTTTAGTTTGCTACCTGCAAGAAATATTTTAATCTTTGGCAGTTGAACTGAATCCAAGCCAGACCCTCTTTTAGCTGGACAATAGTGTTTTTCAAAGCATCTCTGGCATTGTAGTTCTCAGCACTTAGGTTGGTTGCGAACACTTTCTGCAATTCGTATCAGTACTTAAAAAAATTTTAAACTTTAAAACTTTTGAAATAAAAACCTGGAAAAAGTTGACAATTCTGTCTAAATTATCCACTGAAGTGTTTTCATCCAGTCGGTTTTGCTTGAGAAGCTCAAAATATTGGTCAAGATTGCGTTCTTGGCCGGTGAATTCAAGTTGCTGGATGGCTAGCCTGGTGAGTCTCTCAACTGAACAGTTTCTGGACACACTAAAAATTAATTTTAATACCACTAATGTTCGAATATCTTTATTATGGAAGTAATACTTACGCATCGAACTTCTTCAGAATAGCATTAAGAGCATGCAAAGAGTAGCTGAACTTTTTGACATGAGCCCATTGTTCAGCTTTGTGGGACAGAGTAATGTGCTCTCTGCGTATGCCATTTGGAACAGGAGGGTATTTGAGATTGAGCAGTTTGACTAGATTTACAGATTTAGCAGCCATTCGAGGAAAAGAACACTAAGAAGTACACAGTCATTGTCTCCTATAGTTGAGAATAGTCAGAAATATAAAAATTATGGTAAAATTTAGATTAACCTCCAGCTTTAGTGAAGTTGTCAGGTAAAAAGCTTTTGAGAAAAGACACATGCTGACGGAAATATTCTAGTTCTATAGATTTCAACTCGGCTTCCACAATCTGAGAAATAATTTTTTTTTAAATTAAAATCTCATTCAAAAAGTACTTCAGCAAATGTTCTGTTAAGATTAACAGTCTTGAGGGAATGGCAATGATCTGAGTCACCAGACTCTTGCTCAGATTTGTAAATCAAGATCTTAAAATTTGACATTATTTATTGAACAAATCATTTTTTATCGATTACCTCGTCTTTTAGTTGTTGAATTTCTTCATTTAAATCAGCATTCTTTTGTCGAAACTTGAGAATTACTCGTTCGAAATCTTCTGCCCTTCGGTCATATTCTTGTAATTGTCTTTTAAGCTGTAACCAATAATAATTAATTATCACAAGTCAACTTTGACCTATTGGGTATTAACATGAGCTCCAGGAATGCTCGTATGACCTTTTTTGGCAAAGATTTCGGAATCTGTTCTTCATGTTTAATTATACTTCGTTTATAAATTCATGTTTCCCACCATCAGTACGAATAAAATGGTGAATTTTTTTTCGCTTTTTTTTGCCTTGGTCCCCCCTGTGGTTTTTTTATACCCATAAAAATCAAAATTTTCCATTTTTGATTCAGAAACAGCAATTCCGGAATTCTTACACCATATCAGTCATCATTGTACCCAATTTTTTATGGAAGAAGTCAGAAACAATGAAATTGACTGTCATATTTTATATTCCGTTCGAGACGAAAAACATTCAATTACCACGAATTGAATTTTTTCGATAAATGACTACAGCGGGACCAAGGCGAAAAAGTGCAGACCATTTTTATCTCGATTTTTTTAATTCTGAGGGCGCGCAACATTAATTTATAAACAAAATATTATTAGATATAAAGATCAGATTCTAAAAATTTTGCCGAAAAAGGTCACACGAGCGTGCCTGTAACTTATGTTAATACCCAATAAATTTGGCAACTTAGCGAAAATTTGGACAATTTTTTAGACCGAACCAGCCTAAGCGGGGTCAAATCATGGAGGTGATTAAATAACAAAGAGAATCAATGACAAGTCAAAACATCGCGAGGAATAATCGAAAATGAGCTCATTTCACATTTTATAAAAATTGTATTCTCGATATGCTCTAGGCTCCGGTATCTTCTCTTTTTTTCTTTTGGGCTTTTTTTTCAGCCCACTGTTTAAGAAATAAAATTTAACTCATATTTTGCTACGAAAGATAAATTTGGAGAAAGCACACACCTCAGAAATTTTTACAAATTGCTGCTCCATGTCTTGTTTCAGCTCTTTCTCGGCATCTTTTTGAGACTCTATAATCTCTTCGTCCATTGAGCGCAGCACTTCTAACTCAGATACATCTTCTTCCAGAGCTCTGCAATCATTAAAAAAATAATCGAAACTTTCTTGATCGATGACAATATGTTACTTGATCTTGTCTTCTAAATCCAGATTTTTGTCTGTCAAAGTAGCAATCATTTGCTCACTGCCCATAGCTGCATCCACCTGGTCTCGAAAGGTGTTAACAGACTCTTTGGCTGCATCCAACTCTTGTTCCAGCTTTTCACACAATGATGACAGCTCATCTCGTTCCAGTTGGGCTAGCTCCACGTCTTTCTTTAGATTGTTGATCTCGGCTTGTGAACGAGCAAATCCATCTCGCAGACTTAAAATTATTAAGTTTAAATGACTGTTAAAAAACTTCCTTTAAAAAACTAATTATCAAACTCTTTTGTTTCTTCTTCAAAAACCATAGTTTTAGCATTATAAAGCATGGCTTTATCTTTTTCACATAATTTCCGGCAATGAAATATGAAAAATATCGGTGTTATTTTGACCAGCCCTATACATTCGATAACTTTTCGGTCCTATCCAACAAAGGGGGGGGGTGTTGACCTTGGTTTCCTGTTGATTTTTCGTGAGTTTTTAGGTTTTAAGATTTAGCAAAGATATGTCAGTGTATGTCAAGAGACACTCAAACATTTTTTAGACTCATGCATGAGTTCGTCCCAACATACGCTGGCCAATCCTTGCTTAATACTAAAGGCATATTCACGATGAGTGTCGACCTGAGTGTGAGATTGGCCGTGTTGTTGACACGGAAAGAGCTCCATTTTTTCTTTGAAACTTTTTTTCTGTTGGTACTATTTTGTAGCTAGTTTCAGGGCTTCAAAAAGAGCTATTGACCAGCAACATCTGAAAAAAAATTGGGTAAAAATGCTTAAGTCCGCACTCAGGACCACAGGTCGACCCGAAAGTCGACCGGATTGTGGACCTAAGCATTTATACCTTAATTCACTTTATCAGATGTTGCTTGTCAATGGCTCATTTTAAAGCCCAACATCTTAGCTACAAAATGGTACCACCAGAAAAAAAAGTTTCAGAGAAGAAAAAAGTACAGCTCTCTTTGCGTTAAAAACACGCCAAATCTCACACTCAGGTCGACTTAAAGCACGTTGTGAACGTGCCTTAAGCCTAAAAATTGGGTTAAAAAATTACAGGGTAACCAAGGCAACTTAAACCCGCGTTTCTAGGAATTTCTGTGACACAGTCAATTCTATTAAAAAATATTTTCTAGATCTTTTCAGTCAAAGTAAACTAACAGTAAAACGGCTTCTTTCATGCGCTCATTTTGCTGTTCCAACTGCTTGAGTTCCACTGAATTGCTCTAAAAAACATGTTTAAAACTTTTTTGACCAAGATCAGCCAATAACTGACCACTGTTCCATCCCCACCCATGGGTATGCCTCTTTGCAAATCACTTTTCATCATAGCAAGAGCTGTTTCCAACTCTTGGCACTTGGACTCCAAAGTTTCAACCTCAGTTTGCAATATCTCCGCTTTCTCCTCAGCCATTTCTTTGTCCAGAGCGGTAAGTTCTAGCTGCTCCAGCAAACGGTTTAGATCACTGTTTTCTTCATGCTGGGCTTGCAATTCTTCCATTTTCTGAATTTTTTCTCCAAAAAATTACACGAAAGTCAGTTAACTAATGTTTACTTTTTGCATTTCCTCTTTCTCCTTCTTTAAGGCACTATGAGCATGGCTCATTTCGGTTTTGAAGACTTGAAGAGTCTGCAGCTGAATTTTGTTTCGCTCATATTCTTTCAGTTTTTCTTGGTCTTCTTTGCGCTTAGCTCTAAATTATTTTTTTAATTTCATAAAATTTTTTTTGCACATCATGACTACCTCAAAGTATCTAGCTTTTCGTTCAAATCTTTGATTTCTTTTTTCAAGAAGTCAATCTCCACATTATCTGCTCCGGAGCCTGTTGGTGTTGTGGTCTCTGGTAGTTTGTAGACTGAAGAAGTCATAGGGGTGTTCTAAAAAAATGCAAAACTTGATAGTAAAAATGAAAAATATGAAAAAAGATACCTCATCTATTTTGTGAGCCCTTTCCCTGACTATGCTGTGCTCACTAGAAGCACTATCTATACTGCTCGCTACTTTGGAAAGTCGGCGAGTGACCGGCTGAAATATTTAAAGGCGTTCTTCAAATAAAAATTAGGCAGTGCAACTATGATTACAAAAACCCATCCAAATTACCTCTGGAAGATGTGACTCTGGAATTTTGGACGGCAGGGTGCTTTGTTGCTGTAAAACTCTATTGCCAAAAGACTTTTGCCTATCCAGCTTTTCCACAGATGAAGAAGGTGTCATTTTTGGAGTGCTCTAATAAAACAAATACATTTTTTATCAATATCGTGGGAATAACAACAAAAGAAGCAAACCCCAGGTGTAGTCCTGGCAGTGGATGGCTTTCTGAGAGCGCTGGGAGGCCGCATACTGGATGAGGGGGCTTGTAGTTTGGAGCGAGGAGTAGACTGTTTTAGTCGGACCTTAAATACAAAATTTGAAATAGTTTGAGTAATTTTCAAATAATTTTTAAATATTCACCTTATCTTTTTGGATGAAAATGCCGTGGTTTTCTTTGCAAGCAAAGTAGCTGACCCCTTTGACAGTACCATTGTTTTTGCCTTTGGGCTCATCCAAAACAATGCCCACCCAAGTACCTTCAGAGAACTCTGTTTCACCAAAGTAAGCTACTGCTCCGCTTCCTTTTTCTATAAAATTTGCATTTTTTCAAATTTTAAAGATGTCTAAGACTTGCCTGTATCCACCAAATCACCGATTTTCAACGTCGACATTTGTTGACAAACCTGTTGTCAAATTAAGTTCAATATTATTTGGAGGAGTCAAAATTATGCTTTTATTTGCAGTTTGCGCTAGTGATTAATCATGGCGCCAGTTCAAATTACAATAACTAAAGGAACGAAAATTTTGATTAATAAAAAAAGACGCAAAATACAAAGTGGTAGTCTTCCTGCTGATTAAAAATATTTTAGCCAAATAAATTAGATCAAGATACAACAGAAAATAATAATAATGAAAATAATAGAAGATACTGAGATAGGAATTTTTACTATTGACTGCTTTTCGGTCAATTACTGTCGATTGATCTATTTTTATTTGACCGGCGAATTGGTCAAACATAGTTGGACTCCACTTTTAAAGACAAAAATGATGTTGCTGTATAAAGCCCTTCTCTCCCAAAAAATAAAATAAAAAATGAGCATTGGTCTTGACATATGGACTTATGTTATGTTTATGTAACAAGTTCTGACAGCAGGAAAAAGAATTTTTCCCAGTAAAATAATGTTTGAACATAATTAAAAGATTACCGAAAATTGAATAGTCGTACTCATACTCGGTAATGCCTTCTTCCCTACAAGGCTACTCATTAATACCCTTCTCCCCCGAAATCGAGCCTACGCTTATAGCCAATCTCCGAAAATCGATGTATAACAGAGTAGGCCCGACGATTGGGTGGGCGAGAGGAGAGATTATGGTATAGACGAATACAATTTGAACTAAATTTAACGAAATTCAAGCGACTGGCCGAGTTACCAAGTTCGACACAATTTTTTCACACCCATTTTTTCAAGCTTTTATAGCCTGGTCGCGCATACTTGCACGCTCGCCAAAAACAAAAAAAAGCGCCTGCGCTTTTTCATTCACACCGCCGACGCCATTTGTTAAGCCTGAACCTAAGGAGGAGCTATCACTTTTTAAGCTGAAAAAATTTTGGATTTCCGGAAAATGATCAATAAAATCGGAATCCTTACTATATTTGAGACAGTCTAAACAGAACTGCCAGAACTTATGAAAAATGAAGGTAAAAAGTGTCGGACTCTAAATAGTAACAAACTTCCGACCTTAAATATTAGTTGTACCGAGTTTTGTTAAATCAAATTTCGATTGTAGCGCTAACTCAAATTTCTATTTAATTTGTGAAATTAGTCAAGAATTTTTTAAAAAAAGTTTGTTATGTGTTTGTTTGTAATAACGAAAATTTGTCCAATGTTTCAGGTTGCGAAAAACGTCTTTAGTATAATTTTTATCTTACTTTCATAACTTGCTGATGTGCGCCTTCAGTTGTGATCATTTTTATAACTAACAATTCGAGGCATGCCAACATTGGTCTCTATGTAGAAATTGAACTGTTTATGTATGATTTAATTAGTTTACAAGAAAGTAAACAAAGCAAAAACTTATCAAAAGGTGGTCTACCAGACTACACATATTGATTACTTTTTATTTGATTGATTAAGTGGGGTCATACTAATATTTTGTAATTAACAATATTTTTCTTAATTCCTTTTGTGTGCTCTAAACATGCCAATTAAATCCGAATACCCAGATGTTCCAGTTGCTACAGAACCTTTTTCTGGCACTTTTTCGCATGCTCTTTGGCAGCACTTTTCGGAAAATCCTCACAAGCCTGCTTTGGTAAACTTTTAAATTTTTTGAAACACTTAGACTGTAGGCCACCCACTCCAGTTCACACTAGGCCACCCAGTCAAAACAGCTTGGAAGACCAAGACAGAATTTAAAAAAAATTAGCCAAAGATTTTTTTCATGAAAAGGATTTAACACTAAATTTAAAAAGGTTTTTCAAGATTTTTGTGAAAAAGACAGTAAGATCGAGGGGGTGGGCTAGGATGAACTTGAGTGGGTGGACTTCAGTCTAATTTAGCCAATTTTTTATTTTCGAATTCCTGGAGTTCTCTTTTTGTTCCGTTGACTATCTTTGGTCATTATGGGTCAGAATTGCCACCCACTCATTCTGACTCAGAATGGAGCCCCTCGATATAACTTTATCTTTTGACTGCGGTTAACTGCCGATTTTGAAAATTTTCTCGACTGGACAAAAGCAGGCACTAACCCAAAAGTCAGGGATAGACTTTTCGGCGTTACTTGCATATACCCCCCCCCCCAATCAAATTTTTCAAAATGTTCCCAAACACACTATATCGACGTAAAATTGCCTCAGAAGCTCAAAAAGACATTATTTTTGAGTTCCGGTCAATGAAAAATCGAGTTTTGGGACCACCCAAAAAGTACCCATTTTGACCATTTTTGAAGGATTTAGGGCCATATTAGGGTGGGAAAGGACCAAAAAAGGGCTAATTTAGTGTGAAAAGGAAGATGTTGAACATAGTTTCGTTGACTGGGGCCTACCGCATAAATAAACTCTGGTATGCATACATTTTTTATGCATCCAGAGTCACTTTCGAGGTATGTGGGTGTGCACATCTCAACCCCAAGCAACCAATCCACCCCATCTAACTTAACTTAACCAACCAAGCCGTTAATCTCTAACCAACCAAGCCCCTTAGATGTTTTTAACCAGATTAACCAGACATTTCACAAGTGAAATTGTAATAAGTTTTTAATACACTTATGAAAAATATCTAAATTTTAGATAAATGCTCAAAATGAACAGGAAACTGTCACTTTCGGAGAGTTATATGTATACTCACATGCAGTCGCTGCCTTTCTTCACTCCAAAGGATTTGGCTACAAAAACATGGCCTGCCTACTATTGCCAAATTGCTGGCAGTTCGTGACTATTTTTGCAGGGTCATCCTGCAGGGTGGTGCTATCACTGGTGCTAACCAACAATCTACCCAGTGTAAAAACTAAGTACGAGAAATTCGTAAATAAATAATACATATTTAGATGAGATAAAGCAGCAATTAGAGGACTCTAGAAGCCAAGTGGTTTTCTGCTCGAATACAAATTTGACATGTGTTCTAGAAGCTGTGAAACAAAATTCTCGTATTAAGGTAGCGATTCTTTGAAAATACATATTTACCGTATTTTCTCTATTAAGGAACCCCTCTCTGATAATGAACCCCTCCCCTCCTATTTTTACTAGGATTTTAGAGTTAAGGCCATTTTGATTGACAATTTTGAGATTTTTCGGGTGTTGAAAAATAATGAACCCGAGTTTGGTATTTATACGGTATTTTTATATTAATATTGAAAAAGGGCTTTCCAAACTAATGTGTTTTCCTGCCTTGGGCCCCTGTGAATTTTTTAAACAATTTTATAGTTTTAGGTTAAGGCAAGGGTTGGCCAGCGTATGTATGGATGACTTAAACAGAGTCTAAGACAATTTTCAGTCCATGCTGATAGTCGTAGCCTTTGCCTAAGCTTGTAAAGCACAAAAACAACGAAGAGACTTCCCGTAAAACACCAAATGCACCCCGTTCCAAAGAGTATGAGTTCTCTAACCATTTTGTTGCTTAGAGAGTCATATTCTTCGGTTTGGTGCCCCATTATGGAACAAGACCAGGTATTTATAGGCAGTCATAGTTGTTGGAGCCTCGCTAAATGATGAATATGAAAACCAACAACCTCACAACCCACTAGTCATATCTTTCAACAAAGTTTTGCACACGGAGCCCGCAATAAACAAAGAGAAAGTCAAGCCTAATGTGGACAAGGATATTCTGATACTTCCCTATTCTAGGTAATTTTGAGATAAATTTGAATATTAAAAATCAAAACTTTAAGTGGCACAACTGGTATACCTAAAGGGGTTATGATATCGCACAAAAACTTTGGAACGATGATGAATCTGCTGACTAAGCTAGTTTTTCTGTATATTATAAATATTTTATATTGACCATGTCATTTTAGTCAATTCAATACCAACGTTTTACCGTATATTGACAAAGATTTTGACTACCGCAAAGAAAATCAGATGTTGATGTTGCCATTCTACCACATTTACGGCTTTGGAATGTTGATTAACTGTCTTCTGAATGGCTCCACAGGAATTATTCTGGAAAAGTTTGAGCATCAAATATTTTGTAAGAGCATTGAGAAATATAAGGTAGAGTTTTAAGTTTTTTTAAATCTTAATCCTGTGCAAAATTAACATCTTTACAAATTAAAGTATTTTTAATTTTGTAGTGAGAAATCATTAGTAACTGCAGTTTGACATCTTTTTTAAGTAAATACTTATGTAGTTCAGTGGGGTCACTTATTACTTTTCAAAAGGGACACAGCAAGTTCGATTCCTTTTTTAAACAATTTTGATATTATTGAGGACAATAGTATCTACCGCATTTTCTATTTTAAACGTGCCGAATTGTTTATTTCAAATCTTTCGAAAATTTGAAAATTTTTTGGGTGAAAATCCAAAAAGTGCAATCAGTCAAGCTCTTGGGAGTCAAGAAAACGCGAAAAACAGCTATGCAATATATTTACTCCGGGCTGATATATAAGTCCTCAAAGTCGAGGGGGCCCGTTTATTAGAGATAATACGGTATTTATGCCAAAAAATTCTGTCTATATGGTAGCTAAAATTATATATTTTTATATTGAATATTTTTATATTGACCATGAAATATAAATACAAAATGAGAAACAGAACAAAAAGTGCTTCAGTGCTAAGATATGACCTAAACTTGGATTTTGAAGGTTTTAAGTAACTTCTATTCCACTTTAACACATATCTCAAGCAAGCGAAAAAAATTTCAGAATTCTATTTTTGACTAGGATTCCTGAATATACTTCAGGTGCTAGGAAGCGTCAAAAATAATGATAAATAGCTCTTTTTAAAAGTGAAAAATTTTGAAAAAGAAGTGGCGCGAAGTGGCCGAAGACAGTGTCTTCAAAGTGTTCTTCAAAGTGGTGTCTTCAGTGTCTTCAATATGCCTTTTAGTCAAGACACCTTTTTAGTCAAGACACCTTTTCAAGACACCTTTTTATAAGACACCTTTTTATAGTATAATTCATGGGGTTTGGTTGTCAAAACCAGGAAACTGTCAATCACCCTAGTTAAAAGAATTTGATCTTCCAGTTCCGAATTCTTATGGTAGTACCGCCTGTGCTGGTTTGGATGGCGAAGAGTGAAAGCATCTTAAAGTATGACATATCCAGTGTTCAGCTCTTGTTTTCTGGGGCAGCTCCAGCTGGAAAGGACTTGTGCCAGAAATTGTGCTCCAAATTTCCTTCACTTAAATTTATTGCTCAAGGTTTATATGGTTTATGTTGATTTCTCTATTAACAATAATAAGTTTATTTATCTTGCAAATATAGTCGACTCTTGATAAACCGGCACCCCCTTAAGTTCGTTCCCGCCTAGGGTCCGACACTTTTTTAGTTTAATTTTTAAATTTTTTTGCCAAACTAATTCGTCAGTCTAGTCTGAAACATCGCAAGGATTCCGATTTGGCCGATCGTTTCTCAAATAGTTAAAATTTTGACCATTAAGACCCGTGCCTCTCGTAAGCCGTCACTCTATTTTTAAAATAGGGTGACGGCTTATCGAGAGGCGCGGGTCTTAATCGTTAAAATTTTAGCTTTTTGAGAAATGATCGGCAAAATCGCAATCCTTGCAATATTTCAGACTAGACTGACGAATCAATTTTGGCAAAAAAATTTAAAAATTGAGCTAAAAAGTGTCGGACCCTAGGCGGGAACGAACTTTTGGGTGTCCTTAAATCGAGAGTGGACTTTACTTAACTAATTTTTCAGCCTATGGAATGACAGAACTCAGTCTGGGATCCAACTTTCCGGTGCTTGATAAGCAAAGGTTTGAGTCGTCAGGAAAATTAATAGCCAACTTGGAGATGAAAGTTGGCCGTTTGATATCTGTAAATGTGTCATTCTGAACTTTTTTTGCAGATTTTAGACTTAGTGACAGGGGAAGAAGTAGAAAAGGTATGCCTGGTGAGCTGCATTACCGTGGACCAACTATAATGATGGGCTACTTCAACAGACCAGAAGCAACAGCAGAAACTATTGATTCAGAAGGATGGATGAAAACAGGTATTTCAGCTTCATATGTGTTCGTAGGTACGCCAAAAAATGTCTTGGTCCCCTGTTGTTTTCTTGATGAAACTTTTTTTTCTCAAGTCTCAAAAATCATTCATTCATACTTTTCAATCAGAACTCCTATGTGGTTTAATTGATCAGAAAATGTTTGAATTTCTATGAAGAGGTTTAATTTCTGTGATTTCAGCAAAGCAGAAACAAAACTGTCGTATCCGCTCTAATTATAAGCCACTCACTAATTATACGCCACCCTTTTGCCGATTTTGACTGCCAAAATCAATTTTCTTGCCCATTTTGTCGAAAATTTTAGGAGGTTGAAAATTATACGCCATGCCTTATAATTAGAACGGATACGGTAGTCAAAATTTATAAATTCCTGCCAACACTTTGCACATTTTTTCTGTTTTCTTTGGCAATTTTTGCCTGCGGCATAAATTATTTTTAAATAATTTGTTATCCAGTCTTTTGCTTTTAAACCACGCCTTTTAAAAAAAAATTGGCAAAAGTTGTCAAAGAAAACAGAAAAATGTGCAAAATATTGGCGGAAATAGATAAATTTTGAAAAGTTTTGTTTATGCTAGAGACAATTTGAATTCAAAATATTCCGTATAGAATTTGTGAATCATTATTATTTTTTGTTAAAAAAATAGCTTAAACGTGATTTTAGTTTACTTAGAAAAAACAAAACGGGGAAGGGGGCGGTGGTTGGTGGTGACATTAGAAACTAGCTACCAGCTAGTACCATCAAAATGAGCTATCGCTACGATTTTCTATTCACATAATTTTTAGAATTTTAAATTTTTAGGCGATGTTGGTTACCTGGACAAAGACAACTTCTTGTATATTATTGATCGTCGTAAAGAGCTGATTAAAGTCAAAGGATTTCAAGTTGGTTTATTTCAAATAATTTTTAAAAAAATTTTCCATGCCTTTTGCATTTCAACCATAATAATATTAAGGTAGCACCAGCTGAATTGGAAGATGTTCTCTTATCTCATCCAAATATCAAGGATTGTGCAGTCATCGGGGTACCTGATCGATTTTCAGGAGAATTGCCAAAAGCCTATGTTGTAAAGGCGAATGAAAACCTCAACGAGCAAGAAGTGCTAGACTTTATTAAAGGTATATTTTTATCATTTGAAATATTGAAAGTAATTAATTTTTTTGTTATAGACAAACTGGCTTACTACAAACATCTGAAAGGAGGCGTAGAATTTATTGAAGAAATACCGAAAAGCCCGGCTGGAAAAATTTTGCGCAGATTTCTACGAGATATGCATTGCCAAAAAAACAAGTCAAAACTGTAAATAATAATTTATACCAACTCTTAATGGATGCTTGCAATGTTTTAGCAGGGTTTTTATTATCATGTTATACAGAGACGTTTATAGGATTGCGAGAGTATGGGAGGAGGGCAGGCGGTTCACCTCAAACGGAAAAAAGGTATCGAGACCATTTATCAATAAATCATTTTTATCATAAATGTGATACTAAAAAATGTGATTTGGGTACGTGCCCTCATCAGTGATGTATACTGTAAATACTCTAATAAACGGAGACCCCTACAGTTAACGTTTTTCAAATTTGCGTTGCTTTTTTAACCCCAATATTGTTTATTTTTCGAAACGGACGACCACTCATTTTGTAGAGTTTGTGAAGCTCTGCAAAATGAGTGGTCGTCCGTTGTGAAAAATAAACAATATTGGGGTAAAAAAGGCCAACGCAAATTTGAAAGACGTTAACTGTAGGAGTCTCCGTTTATTAGAGTATTTATGGTAATCGCTCTTTTTTTGCTCTGGCTCTTGCTATAGCTCAGAGTTTCCAAAAAAATTGCTTTTGCTCTGGCTCCGACTTTTTGAAAATTTTCGCTCTGGCTATGAGTTTTCGAAATTTTCGCTCTAGCTCTGGCTCGGACAACAACACTTACACAACACTGTTATACAACACTGACGCTCACCCCCGCTCTCCTCCTCGCTGCCCCGATGATGTTATATTTGGAGCAAATAAAAGCTTTTAAAACAAAAATTAGGATAAGTGGTGTTTTGAAATCTCACATATCTCATGTAATAAGGCAATAGCTTTATTCGCGAAAAAAAAATTTGAGTCGATTTCGAGATTTTCAGATGCTTTACCAAATTCTAAAAAGTGGAATCAGCTTAGCTCGTAGTGGTTAAGAAAGTGCGATAACAGAATAGCAAATCATTTTCTCTGGACTGAGATAATAGTTCTCAGAATTAGTGTTCAAGATTCGAAATGCAAGAGCTAGAAAGACACTTCTTCCAAAAACACAAATCTTGTACAATTTACCGTATTTTCTGTATTAAGTCCCCAAATATTTGCTAATCTGTTTTTTTGCGTTTTCTCAATTATCACGAGTTTTCCTGACTCCACTTTTCAGATTTCGGTTGAGCACCCAAAGATCTCAAAATCGACCTCAAAATTTTTCGACTTTTTATGTTGAACAATAACTACCCCGAAGGACTAAATACAGAAAATACAATATAAATTTCAATTTGTCTTAATACGTCTACCGAATTTCCTCTTATAAGGTGGCCCACTCGACTTCGAGGACCTATTTCTCAGCCCAGAGTATTTTTTTGCAATACTGTTAATTGCTTTTTATAACTCCCACGAGCTCTACCGATTCCGCTTTTAGATTTTGGATCTTTACCCAAAAATCTTGAGATCCAACTTCAAATTTTCCGAATTTACTCGAGCATCTGACGCAACGCGCCTTTTTAAAGAAAATAAGTCTATGCACAAATTATTGATACATGTATAAGTACAAGTTATTGAAAAAAAATATTCATGGAAGTTTAATCAATTAGTTACATTACTTGCGCTGAAGATGTTTTTGAACTTAAAGATCCTGGATCTGTATTGTTTAATAATTAAAATAGTGGACAACGGGTTAATTACCTAAATAAAATTTATTTAAGACATAATCGGTCTCAAATTCCATTTGTCAAAACACAATATTGAAAAAATTGCTTCTAGTGAAACAAAACTCCTGATCAGCCTTTCAATGTTAAAAAAATATCGACCCTACTTGGATATACCCCCCCCCCCCAAATCAACTTTTTTTAAAAGTGTTTCCAAACACTTTATATCGACCTAAAATGGCCTCAGAAGTTCAAAAAGACATTATTTTTAAGTTCTGGTCAATAAAAAATCGATTTTTGGACACTTTTGACTTTTTACCTGTTTTATCATGTTTTGGTCACTGGAGCGGGGCAAAAATAGTCTCTAAATGCATTTTTTGATCAAAAGTCTTGTTCGGAATTATGTATAAGGTAAGTGAGTGCGCGCATCTCTAACCAACCAAGCCCCTTCGGGGGCGCAGGGGGCTTGGTTGCTTGGGGTTGAGATGCGCACACCCACATACCTTAGACGCAAATCACTCGAAAGTGACTGTGGATGCATAAAAAATGTATGCATACCAGAGTTTATTTATGCGGTAGGCCCCAGTCAACAAAACTATGTTCAACATCTTCCTTTTTGTTAGAAATTGGCACCTTTTTGGTCCATTTCCATCCAAATACAGACCTAAATCCCTTTAAAAATGGTCAAAATGAGTGATTTTGGGTGGTCTCAAATCTCAGTTTTTTATTGACCAGAACTCAAAAATAATGCCTTTTTTGAACTCCTGAGGCCATTTTAGGTCGATATAGGGTGTTTGGAAACACTTTGAAAAAAGTTGATTTGGGGGGGGTATATCCAAGTAGCGCCAAAATATCGAATAACTCACCGGAATCCAGTCAAATAACATATTGATGAAATAGCCGAAATTTTCTTCATCTAATTTTTGCTGAATGGCAAAAATATGAAATATTGCTGGAACAATAGTAAGTATACAAGGAATAAACACCTGAGAACTTTTATTCTCAAAAAAAATTTTAAATTTTCTGGCTTGATATGTGTTGGCGGTGCCCCAGAAAAAATATACGCCTTAGTCCTCTGTTCGAACCGAACCCCGAATTGCTGTTTTCAATATTTTTGAAATTATAATGTCCAAAACACAATTTTCGCTTGGTCTCCCCTGTGGTTTGCGGCCTGGTCATCCAGAGACTATCTACGGTCCAGGACCAAAACCACTGGGGATCAAGCGAAAATCGTGTTTTTAACATTTTTCACTATAAAATTACTATCGGCGAGAAAAATCGATTGGCGGAAACTGAATTTTGAAAGCATATTTTTTTTAGAAGGGCCCCACTGCAGCATATCGAGCCAAATTTTTTCACCTGCGCTATCAAAGCTCTAGTTATCTGAATGTTCAGCTTACTGTGTCTTTTTTGACCGATCGAATTCGAAGAACGCTTTAAAAAAGTTAATATTTTGTAGCTACACCAAATGATGCCTGTGTAAGTAAATAAAAAACTTGCAATCAGAAATAAAATAACAAACAAAAGCATAGGCGATGTCTAAAATACAATTTGTAAAAATGCAGCTTGTAATTGACGTCCAACTCACTGCTTTCGCAAAAAAAAGACAGAGTGTAGTCATCAAAGCTGACTGAAAAAGTGTGTTCAGCTAGCGCAGTCTCATCTGGACTTATAAGTAAACAAGTCAAAATCACTAGTGTGACCGAAAAAGAAATAGGAACACATAGCATTAGCAAGAAAATAGTCGCGGTCACACGAATATTACTAAAAAATTAATATGATAAGTATGGTTTATGTAACATGCCTCGAAACAAAATTTCTGAACATCGAGGCTTAGCCATTTTTTCCCGGGCATTCTGGCTGTAGAATTTTGTCCGGGAATTTCGGCTGTGGAATTTAGTCCCGAAACCGGGCAAAATATCCCATTTACCCCCAGTTGCACAGCAAAAGTGCCCCGGGCAAAGTCGAAATGCCCGGGAGAAAATATCACAGCTGAAATACCCCGGGCAAAATATGCCGTTTACTCTTCTAATTGGCCTCGATGGTAAAAATTTTTTGTCATATGTGTTCGCGGACCCGCGATAAATTTTTGTCTTAGTTCCCCGTGGAATTTTCTTCAGAAAAAATTCAATTTTATGTCTTTGGCAAGGCTCAGAGTAGAGTTAGGACAGACTCAAACGTGTTTTACAAATAACAAGTAAGGCAATAAAAACTTGTTTGAGTGCATAATTTGCTAGTGAGGTGCCTAAATAGTTGATCAAACATGTATAGTTAAATAAAACAAATAAAAAAAGTTTATGAAAAAACCGACAGGGGGACTAAGGTGAACTTTTTTAGGGAAAAGGGAGGATTGGGTCTGTGAACATATATAGAGGCGTCAGTATTTTTTTTAAGAACAAATTTTACCTGCATAGTGTTAAGTATTTGTAAAAAAATTGAACAAGGAGCGAGTAGATAGAGAACAAAGACACTAACAACCACACCGATAAACCTATCAAAACAATAATAGGCGATGATTTTTTAAAAAAGCCCATTTGAACAATCAGAGTATCACCTCGTTTAGTAAATATAGCCTAAACAATAAATTAAAGAGAGCTTTCAAATTGTGTGACTATAAATTTATTGTTGGCCGAAAATAGTGCACAGGTTCGACCCTGCTAGGAGGCACTCTAGTTATTTTGGCTTGCTTGACCAGTGTGTAGGGGTAATTTAGGTCGCTGATTTCGAATCTAGCGTCAAAAATTCATGATGATTTTTAAGAATGGGTAATATTCAATCCTGCACCTTAATTGCTGAAAAAAATGGCTCTAATTTTGATAGAAAAAATGCCCCTAATCACTGAAATATGCCCCACTAATTTTTCTTGCCTGCTATCTTATGTGTTTCTATCACTCTCACTGGTGATTTTTAGTTGATCGATTTTAGTGTCAATTATGAGTTTCTAAACTGAAGTATGATTTGCGGTGCTAATAAGTGTACAAAGTTGAAATCCAGGATCGACTAATGAAGGGGTGATGGCCCTCTAATGGCTCTCTCAAACCAGTGAAAGTGAGACTAAAATTGTATTCAGTAGCCGAAATTACCCTTAGGACTGATAAAAGCGTGTGAAAGAGCAAGAAAAAAATTGTCGTCATTTTTCAAAAAATTAAGGGGCAAATTTCAGCAGTTAAAGGGCATATCGAATAAGGGGCATTTTTCAGCAAGTAGGGAGCATTTTCTGTAATCAGGAGCAGAATGAAATAGCACCTTTTAAGAATTGATCAAAAATCTAAAATTACTAGAGTGACCCCTAAACGAGGTTGAACCTGCAAACCATTTCGTGCCAACAACCACTGCACCATCCATCAAAGCAATTTTTAGTCATACAAGTTTCTTATTCTAATTACAGGAACATAGGTGTCGCCGGCAATGAGAGTTTCACATGTTTGAATGCGTGGGCGACAATTTTTATATTTCCGAAATATTCAGGGTTATTTTTGAATTTGCAATTGTTTATGCGATAAATCTGTGCCTTTTTCGGGGAGGAGAAAAATGGGCCATTTCAAATTGGGCCAATTCAATTTGGGCCATTTTCAAATTGGGCCATTTCAAATTGCGCCAATGAAAATTGCGCCATTTCAAATTGGGCCAATTTCAAATTAGGTCAATTCAAATTGCGCCAACTTATTTGCAATTTTTTAACTGTTGTTTGATTCAAAATCGTGGCCCATTTTGAAATCGGCCCAATTTGCATTTGCCTAATTTGAAAATGGTCCAATTCGAAATGGCGCATTTTGAAATGGCCCATTCTCCTCTCCCTTTTTCGACAGCTTTATTAATGTGCTAAAAAATCCTGAATATTTCTTTAAAAAAAGTTCCCATTTAAACGTGTAACGTAAACGGAAAAATCTGGTTACCATGGACGGCAATGGTCTCTGAAAAAATTTTAAAAACAAAAATTTTACTGGTTGAATTATGACTAAGACGATCAGGTAAATAACATCCACGCCACAGGAGAGCAGCAGTATTTTGCTGTGTTTTCTTTTTTCTTATCTGCTACTCTCAAGATTAAATTTACTAAAATAGTGTTTAGAGCAATTCCTAGAATTATGCAAATCACTGTATTAACTATATAAATATGATCCATATTAATAATTTTTAAGCTAGTACAGATGTTTGCTAGCTAGTACGCATAAGTACGAACTTTTATTTTAAAAGCAAAATTTTTTGAAAGTCGTTGAAGCGGATATTTGTACTCAAACACTCTGAAAAAATAATAAATTAAATTTCGTGACTAAGGTTTATGCTGATAATCTTGTTAGAAAAAAATACTTTTCAGACAACTCTCAATTTCATTGAGTCACCAAACCTGGTATTAATTCAGGGCTGCAAACTCAAAATTTTAAAATAAATTCTATTTGGTCAAAAAGTGCCATTTTATCCAGTGCTTTTTGGAGTATATCGTTTGCCTAAATTCAAAAAAATTTAAAATTAAACGGAATCAATTTAGGGTGTGCTTTATATTTAACACTTCACGAAAAGTATGGGAAATTTTCGCACAGATGCATGTAGCTACAGAACAGACTTCAGATTTAGAACCAGCATAAAAATGGCAATTAACAATGCTTTGAAGTATTAAAAAATAAGCTTTTGTACTGTCCAACCAAAGTGAAAAAGATCCCTAAAAATGTCTCGAAAATAGTTTGACGTAAAATACTTGCAAACCCAAAATTCTGACACCGGATTTATTTTCAGTGTGGCCAATCTAAAAAATAAAAATGGCTCTTTGCCTCGCTAAGTCACTCTTAAATTTCAAATTCCTTTCAAGACAAAAAACATTTGAACCTGAAAAAATTCGAAAGATTCTTTTTTGAATGTTTTTGTCTTAAAAGGAATTTGAAATTTAAGAGTGATTTAATGATTCAAAAACCTTTTTAAGCGGGTTCTCGCTCAAATTGGGTCCGACTTTCTAGCGTCTGTTCCTATGTTATAGTGGTGCTTTGCCTTGCTGAAAAAGTACATGGAGAAAGGCTGCGCGGAGCTGGAATATGCTGCTGAACTGAATTCTGGGTCCTTTAGTCACAGTTTATGCTGTCTTAATGAAGTTAAAGTGAATGAGTTGATAATAGAGTGTGAGGTCGACCAGTGTGACGTTGAAATAAAATAAGCTGTGTGCCGACTTATTTGGTGTCGGGTGGATCGTGCTCTGGCTCTGAAAATAAAAAACCGAAGTGCCTGCTCGCCATTACAGTCAAACCATAGTTATCCGGCATCTCTAGGCATCAGCAAGGTGCCGAATCAATGTGGCGATGGATGACTGGATTGTATAAGAATAAGAATGAGTGAATAAGCCAATCTCAGCCAAATAAAGTATATTTAAGGTGCCGGATAACTGAGGGTGCCGGATAAATGGAGTGTCAAATAACCGTGGTTCAACTGTACGTAATTTTTGCAACTGATGCTTTGAAACATTCCAGTTAAAAAAAATAGGCTTTAAAGGGGCATGCTCGCCGCCGATGGGAATATTTTCAAAGGCGGGTACTAGTGAAATTCAAACGAGAATTAAACGTAAAAGCCCAAGTGCACCCCCCTCTAGTGCATCAACACCACCCCCCCCCCCCAAGTGCACCCCCCTCTAAGTGCACCCCCCCCCCTCCGAAGGGGGGTGCATTTAGGGGGGGTGCACTTAGGGGGGTTGCACTTGGGTCATTTTTTCATACCTATTTTTTATTGTTTTTATGTCTTTGTCTTGAATGGAAAGTAATTTTTTTAAACTTTTTAAACTACCCAAACCACTTGGATAGTGCTCAAAGCATCTGGATAGTATTCAAACCACTTGGATAGTACCTTCATCACTTAAATGGTTTCCAAAACTAAAAAATCGACTAATAAATATTTTTTATCTTTAAGTTCAAATTTTATTTAAGCAAACAAATCAAGCAAACGAAACAACATTCAAAAATATGACAACAATTTTTCATTTACTTGACTCCAAATTGAGCGACGTCGAAATGCTTTTCAGCCCTTGTGTAACGAACCCACCCAATCTGTGTGGCAGGTGCTCCTGTAGTCTAAAATAGTTCACGAATTTAATCGTTTTATTAAATTTTCAGTTCGCCAACCGTTTCAATGTAGTACGTTACAAATTTTGGCACGTTTTCAGGCTGGAAAAGGACGAAATTACAGTTATAGCGTTTGGCTGCCAGCATAAGTTGAGCGCTACTGCCCCTTCTCCAATTTTCGAGTGAAGTTTTGGGTACTTATTCGGTTGGGCGGGGGGGGGGGGGGGCGGGTTTTTTTCACTTATTTAAAAATAGTGTTTAAACGACTCCTAAGTAATATTTATATGCTTAAAACGATAAGAAAGTCAACTTCTAACATTTTTCCACACAAAAAATGGTATTTTTGGAAAAAAATTTTTGACTTTTTGCCTTGGGGGACCAAGGCAAATTTCCTTGTATTAAGGTATTCTACCCCGTTTTGGTCACTGGAGCTGGGCAAAAAGAGTCTCTTTATGCATTTTTAATCAAGAGTCTTGCTCGGAATTATGTCTAAGGTATGTGAGTGCGCGCATCTCTAACCAACCAAGCCCCCTGCGCCCCGAAGGGGGCGCAGGGGGCTTGGTTGCTTGGGGTTGAGATGCGCACACCCACATACCTTAGACGCAAATCACTCGTAAGTTACTCTGGATGCATAAAAATGTATGCATACCAGAGTTTCTTTATGCGGTAGGCCCCAGTTAACAAAACTATGTTCAAATGCCATCTTTTTTTGGTATCCAGGTACCCTTTCAGGTTCGATTGCCTTGGGGGACCAAGGCAAAAAGTCGAATTTCAGTCAAAAATTTTTTTTTCTAAAAATCTATTTTTGTGTGGAAAAATGTTAGAAGTTGACTTTCTTATCGTTTTAAGCATATAAATATTACTTAGGAGTCGTTTAAACACTATTTTTAAATAAGTGAAAAAATAGCCCCCCCCAACCGAATAAGTGCCAAGTTTTGCATATTCTTCCACACCATTTGAGCCACCAAAATATTTGACCCAAGACTGGTTTTTGTTATCTACCAAAAATTCCATAAGCTCTTGTCGTACCCGCTTGTGCCACTCCTCATTCTCGTAAACAATAAACGCTATGGACCTGAGCAAAAATAGTATGCAATACGGATAAATAACTACAGTTAATGGTGAGAATACCTGTAGAAGCAATTGCCATCTCCCTTGATCGGATATGTTTTTATTGGTTCTTCACTCCAAGGATACATCGGCTCTGGATTTAAATGCTCTTTTAAAATCTCTAGTTTGTGATCCACTCGAGTATTCCAATGCTGTAACTGTACACAAATGAAAAGTTCAGTTTAGTTATGGAAAATATTACTTTTGGGCTCACGCCACCTTGGCTTGAGCAAGTTCTGTTTTGTTTTTTAAACTATCTATTCCGTCATCTTCTTCATTGTCAGTGAGCGGAGGCATCGAACTTTCATCTTCAATTCCTGTCTCACTGAAGACTCGCTTTCTGAAAGCACGAAAATGTCAGAGTTTAAAAGGCGTGCAGTTGTACTTTGAGAGGAGGATCTTTGAACCAGAGGCTTTAGCAAGTTTCTGCATCACAAGCAGGAGAATTTCATCTGTAGGTTCATAATCTTCACCGATTGAGGAAGCGGTACTGTCGTTGTGAGGTTTGAGCAAGTCCTTAGCTGCGGCAATCTTTTTCGACGTTCTTTTGCAATTCTCCGAAAACGTTGAAGTTCCGCCTTGGGAATAGAAACCTTCTATCTGGCGTACTTCGTAGTTTTGAAGATCCCTTAATTTTTTTTAAATACTGTAAAAACACTAATTATCATACCGATAGTTGTAAAGCCAAGATCCAAGTTTCATGCCTGGCCTGAAGACAAATCTCTGATTCGAATGGTAGTTTTCACAGTTGTTTGTTGTAAATGGGGCAAGCTGAGGAAGAGAACACAAAGAGAAGAAATCACAGAGCTTCAACCACTGATTTCTTTAGCAAAATACTTTTTTATGGAGATGGCATTGAATTTCAAACTCACTTAAAGTAATCGAGAAATTCGTGCAGTTTCATCCTCACATCCTTTTCGTTTTCGAACTTATTGTTAATATACTCGCGGAGAACATTTTGACAACGATCCCAAAAGCGCTTTTCAACATGCTGTAATGCTCCTGCCATATACATCACTCTTCGGACATCCTTATCATCAGCATAATCAGCTGTTAGACCAAGCGTCTGTATCTAAAAGATTTTGTAGAATATTGTCTAGTATCCTGAGTTTTCATACTTTTCGGTAAGAGCCCTGTTTAACGTGAAAAGAGCACATATGTGGATTCATAGCGCCTCCTTGGGCTAATTTCTTTTGCACACTCTTGAATGTTTTCCAAGCCGCTCGCTCACAGTCAAAAAGAGCATGCTGGGAGATTCGAGGAATTTCCTTGCATTTTGACAGTAGCTCACATGAGTTAAACACTTGAAAAAACAGAGTCTTAAAAATAAGTAGTATATTATCAAATCTACCTTCTTCCCACAAGATTTTGTATATGTCCTTAGTCTTTCTTTTGAGCAGTGCAGTGATGGCTGGAACACAAGCGTATCTTCCATCTTTGTCAAGTTTCATCCCAAAGACACGGTAGATTTGATAGCTATCTATAAATAGAACAATTTTAGCTGTCAGTAATAAAAAAGTAATGGTGTTACTTTTCGGGCTGTACTTAAATGTACCGTCAGAGAGCCAAAAGTCACTCCTGAGTAGGTACTCTATTTGAGCGTCAGATCCAAATATTGCAATCTCTTCATCTAAAAAAGTTAATTGTCACGATGAAAAGCAGAACATCTTCAATTTCCTACTTGCAAAGCGGAGGAGCTTTTCGTGAAAGTAGTGATGACCCACTGTTTCATTGGAACGAAGAGTATGGACGTAGGTAGAAAAATTTCCTTGCTTCAGTTGCTCATAATGCTTGATAGGTGGATACGACTTAGATCTTGCATAGTTGAATACTTTCCGGTTGGCATCATTGTTGTTTGCATTGGCACCTTTTACTACTTCTTGGAAAACTTCTGAAACTAAAAATTTTATTGGTGTGAAAATATTTATTTAAAATACCTAGACCAGATCCATGGAACTTTGCCAATTTCTTCTCCATCTGTATCAGGTTTACTTTTGCCGTGCTGTTTACGCCACCTTGGGCACATTTGTTTCGTACACGACGCTTGATATTTAATCCTAGGACCTGTAAACTGGTATTTTAACACAAAAACAGAAATTTTTGCTGAAAAAGTACCTCGTTTTTTATTTTTTGGACGCAAATATGTCGGCGAGTCAATGAGGCGGCTTCATCAGAGACGCGAGCTATCCACTTTTCAGAGTCTTGGACAAGTACGGTGATTGTTGGGAGAGTTGCCAGAGGAATTTGGCTCGCTTTGCGCGCAACAGAATAACATCCAGAGCACCGATATATTGTGTACTAAAAGTTTTCTTATGTGTTATCGCAAAAGCTTTTAAGAAACACGTACTTTGCGATCACTCGTTTTTCCCTTAGACTGGCGAATAGCAGACCACGTATAGCATGTATTTAAGCTTGGACCATCAGTAACTGCTTTGCAGCTTGAATCCGGGATAGAATTTTGCTTTGACTCTACTTGAAATCCACTTGTGACCTCCTTGGGCATTGCTTTCTTTAGAAGTTTTGCTCTGTTTCTTCATTTTGTTAGAAAATTCGACGCTAAAAATTACAAAAAAATAGAAATTGTCTACCGTTGACTCTCGCTAAAGTGGCCTACAGAATACTGGCGTTAAGAAGCATCGTAGAAATAAGAACACTCAAGCGATAAATTAATACATGTGACTGATGGTAATAAGGTCATTGCATTTAGTTGAAAATAAAATTATACTTTTCGGTTTGAAAAAATACAACGTTTAAACTATGCTTTTGGAATTCACAAGTGGTTTGGATACTATCCAAATGGTTTAGGTACTATCCAAGTCCTTTGGGTATTATCCACATCCTTTGGGCACTATCCAAGTGGTTTGGATACTATCCAGATAGTTTAGGTACTATCCAAGTGGTTTGAATACTATCCAGATGCTTTGAGCACTATCCAAGTGGTTTGGGTAGTTTAAAAAGTTTAAAAAAATTACTTTCCATTCAAGACAAAGACATAAAAACAATAAAAAATAGGTATGAAAAAATGACCCAAGTGCAACCCCCTAAGTGCACCCCCCCCCCCTAAATGCACCCCCCTTCGGAGGGGGGGTGCACTTAGAGGGGGGGTGCACTTGGGGGGGGGGGCGTGCACTAGAGGGGGGTGCACTTAGGGGGGGGTGCACTTGGTATACCGTCAGAATTAAAATGTCATATTATAGTAAAAGTCAAAGAAATATATTGTGTCCAACCGGAATTGAACCAACGACCGACTCCCACCGTACCCCAACGCCTGCCACTGAGCCATATATACTATTAGTTAGCCGAAGCATTTTTTATTATATAAAATTGGACTCTAAAATAAATTCCTTAAACAAGCTTAAAGAAGTAGTGTGGCTAAAAATGACCTGTTTGATTTGAAATTTGTGTATGTCTGTATACTCGTGTATGTATTTGTATACTTGAGTATGTCTGTGTGGCTAGGTTGCAGTTAATAATTTGCAATTTTTGCATTTTAGCTTTGCAGTTTAATTAAGCTTCTGCCAGTAATTTTAAATTTTTAGGAATTTTCGAAACTGCTAAACAAACAAAAAAATTGAGCGATCATGGGATATAAAACGATCACACTGCTATAAGTCTTGCCAGGAAAGGGCGGCTTTAAAAGTAAACATTTAAATCATAAAAATTCAATACATCAGACCCACCACGTACCTATAAAAATTCGTTTTATTCTGAAACTATATCAGTGTTTATAATCTTAAATTTTTTTATACTTTTTATACGTTATCAAAATATATTTTTTCTCCAAAAAAATGAATCCCAAGTCAAAGCTTTGCGTTTTGTTGCATTTTGTTGTGATTGTTAACTGTAAGTTTTAAGACATGTAAGAAAACTGAAAAAACCTTCTTTTTAAGTAGTCAGTGCTTTTCCTAAGAGCAACAACCACTTTAAACGTCAACTTGACAGTTTAGAAGACCTATTAGATGGTTTATCATTAGATGTGGGTGTATAGTTTGCAGCAAGTAAATATAAAGGTCTAAAAAATTATTATTATTCAGTCTGAATTTGAAACCACTACGGAAGAACCTCCACCTCCACCAAGCAGTCATGAGCCTGGACCCCACTACCACCAGGACCACTTCCACCACCAAGGCCGCCAGGACCTCCACCACCACTTCCGCGACACAGCCAAGAGCATGGACCCCCACCACCACCAGGACCACAAGAACCTCCACCGCCACCTCCGCCACACAGTCACGAGCATGGACCCCCACCACCACCAGGACCTCCACCGCCACCAGGACCTCCACCGCCACCTCCACCACACAGTCATGAGCATGGACCCCCACCGCCACCAGGACCACCTGGACCTCCTCCGCCACACAGCCAAGAACAGGGACCTCCACCACCGCCAGGACCGCCAGGATCACCAAGCCTTAGTAAAAGTGATCAAGAAGATTCTTCAAATTCAGGAAGTCATCAAATCAGCTCAGAAAGCTCCCTAGACAACAACTCCGAACAAACTACAGAAGAGCAAGAAGCAGATGGGAATGACCCAGTTACACAAAATCAGAATGACTTCAATGTAAATCAAAAAGCTGGTGGAGACGCAAATGTCTCAATTACCAACAAGAATTAATTTACTAATTTGATGAGTAAATGATTGAGTTTTTTAAACATATTAAGCGAAAATAAAATTCAAAAGGTTTAGAAACATTCTTTTCTAAGATACTGTTGTTATAATTTATGAATTTTTATGTTCACATATTGTATCACCAAAAGATACCGATATATTTATTTTATTTATAAAGTTTGACGTCGATTTAACTACATCCTTTGATTGCTTTAGTTAGCTATAATTCAAATTCATCTAAATCCCTAGCAAATCTCTCTATCGCCTCATTATTATAAACTGTGAAAACTTTTATGGCTCATTTATAAACGTTGTCGTTGTCGTTGGAAAAAATGTTTTATAAAGGCATTTTTACGCCAACGACAACGCCAACGACGACGCCAACGACAACGAAAAATTTTTCTTCCAAATTACACAAGTTTTGCATTTTAAGTCAGAATTTTAAGGATTAACTATATTCTCCACACGTTTTCCCTTGAAATCTCGTCTGAAAATGCGAAATTTATCCAATTTTGAATGAAAAATTTTGTTGTCCTTGGCGTCGTCGTTGTCGTTGGCGTTGTCGTTGGCGTTGTCGTTGGATTTTTTATAAATAGGTCGTCGTTGTCGTTGTCGTCGTCATTGGCGGAAAAAAGGGTTTTATAAAAAAATATTCCAACGACAACGACAATGACGACGACAACGACAACGACAACGTTTATAAATGAGCCATTAATTTTTTAGAGATGTAGACCGTTTTTGGTTTTTATTTAAAACAAGGGGGTACGTCTTAAAGTCAATTTTTTATATGTTCGACCAAGGATGACGTATGCTGTACTCCTGCCCCTGTTTCTAGCAGTCATTGAAATTACCTAGCCCGATGCCGGAGATTATTAAGTGGCTCAGACATCGACACCGGGCCAGAAATAAATAATACTCTCGTGTAAATAGTTTTGGGGCCAAACCGATGTCGATATGTAGATAGGTCTAAATGATTCATTTTTTTTAGTTAGACAGACTATTTAATTGCACTTTATCAAACTCTTTTAAGCAAAAAAAAATTCCGGAACATAAATTTTAAAATTTCTTGCTTTGATCCCGCAAGCTTTCAAGACATTTAAAAAAATTCCAAAAAGAACCCTGAGTGACCAAGGCCAAACATTTTTTTGAAATTTTTGTACCAAAAATTTTTTTTGCTGAAAACGGTTTATAAGTGCAAAGAAATGTTTTTTGAAACTTCAGGAGAAACAATTTTTTGAAAAAAAAATCAAGATGGGGACTAAGATCAAAAATCGGTAACCAATATAGGATAGGGCCCAATAATCCGTGGCACCGGCTGGGTGATTTAAATAACTGCTAGGAACCGGTGCCTGAAGTTTAGCCAGTGCCGAGATTTACAGCACTGCTTGGTAGACCCTGTTGTTTTGAAGGTGATTATGTTAACTGAGTGGCAGTCACATGATCACTATAATCACAGTATTAACGTAACTATAATGAACAGGAGAGGACCAAGGCGAAAATTGGAAAAGGATTCTCCACTAGAGCCACGTTGTATAGAGTTCAGGTTATACAGAGTTTTAAAAACACAGTATCACGTTATACAGAGCCAAATACAGAGCTTTCATGATTTTGTTATAAGAAGTTTTACGTGATTTAGAGTTACGTTGTGTGTATTTTTGACTGTAAATAATTAATCTAAATAATTATACAAACTACAATTATTGAATAAAATTTTATTGTTAATTCTGTTTATAACTATGTTGCATTTTGATTATGGCAGCTAAACTTGTGCAAAAAGGTGATAGAGCTTAGTGACAGCGACCTCCTAAACATGCACTTATTTGTATCTTCTTTGCTCAAAAAATGTGACTGAAGTTGTAGACCTTGTGCGATGGAAGTCCTAGACTCAGAAATGGCAGTTGCTGTCTCATTTACACTGCTTGAAACATTTCCAGAGTTTTTAAGGAGGATCGAAAAATACATAATACTAAAATTAAATTTTGGGGTTTTGAAAAAAATAAATTTTTTGTTGAAATACAGACTACTCTCGATATAGTCTAGGTACAAAAGTTCGTTCCCGCCTAGCGTCCGACACCTTTTTACCTCGAATTTCGAAGGTTTGTGCCAGTCGTCTTCGACTAGTCTGGTCCTGATTTGGATTTTGCCGATCATTTTTGTAAATGATAAAAGTTTTGCCGAAAAGACCCGCGCCTCTTGATATAGTATAGTCTTATTTTCAAAAAAGGCACACTATATCGAGCGGCGCGCGTCTTTTCGGCAAAACTATCGCTATTTACAAAACAATCGGCAGAATCGGAATCTTTGCAATATTTTGGACCAGCCTAGCCGAAGACGATTAGCAGAAGCCTTCGAAAATCGAGGTAAAAAAGTGTCGGACCCCAGGCGGGAACGAACTTTGTGCACCTACTTCGTATCAAGAGTAGTCTGTAGTACAGACTCTGTACTAAAAATTTTACCTGCAAATAGCGGCATTTATCATGGAAAGCATGGTGAGGTAATTACCCAGAATTTCCGATGACACTCTGTTGGTAATCTAAAAGCTTTTCTTATAAAAAAAATTTATAAAAAGAATTAAAAAAACGATATGAAAACTAGCCAGAAAGAAGATGCAGTTAAAGTAGGTAGGAGCGATGTTAAAACAAATCTCAAGGACAGTTGAAATTTTCACCACCCGGTTTTTCTATAAAAAGTGACTTGCATAATGAAAAACTTTGGAATGTAAAAATTTAATCACTCAAATTATACCGTACAACCCAGGGTTGTTGCATGGAAATTTTTTGAAATTCAAAAAAACAGAGAAAAATTAAAATTTACTGTTAGCTGATTTTTTAGTATATTCGAAGCTTTACAGTTATCAACGTGGACTCATCAATTATCTTTCAAATCATACAAGAAATTCAGTTATCTATAAGTTATTCACTGCTGTACAATTTTTGTGTAATTTAGAATATAACCGATAGATGTACATTGAAAACTACAGATTATCTTGAATTTTTGATAATTCTCGGTTTTAAACGCTCAACCTCCATACCATCCCCCCCCAACAGCGACTCGGTTTTAAACCACATCCATCCCTCTTCAATAATTTTTAGGCCTAGCAATGATGCTTTAGGCTTAGGCTTCAGGACTTAGGCTCGAGAACAACGAGTACTAATTTCACCTTTTTCAAAAAACGGATGGTTTCAGGTGGGAGGAGGGTTAGTAAAACCGAGTAGCTCTTCATGGGCGAAGCTAAAAATGAGTAGCGTCGAATTTTTCGAAATTTTTCTTGTTTTCGCCACCAACGGGAAAATTTTCCTGAGAACTGTCCGGCTAACACACAAAATCTTTTATTTTCGGACAAAAAAGCAACCCTTACATAAGTTTTGGTGATCCGGCATCTAATTGAAAAAATCGGGTTTTTGGCATTGTGTCTTTGGTCCACTTTTGAAGACTCTTCTTAGACTAGTTACCACCTTCTTTGTAGCTGATTGTTACCCTTTTAACATGACGGGTAAATAGTCCAAGAGTAGTTTTCAAAAAAGATCAAAAACATAATGCCAAGAACACGATTTTGAATATAGAAAAGACGAATTTTTATACGGTAGTTATAAATTTTTATCCCCAATTTTTTCACAGATTTTGTAGTGAGGTTTTGTTGACTGACTTGATAAAATGGTCATTAGAAGTTATTTTCTTCTGGTTTTTTTGTATTTGTTTTTTTATCAACTTTTGAGTGCAAGAAAACACAAGCAGGACTGAAAAGCTATAAAGCTACAAAAAATTTGTAATAAACCAAAAGTCATTGCACCACCAATCCCCAATATTACGTAAAAAAGCTCTTACTATATTTTTTATCCTTGATTCGGCCAAAAGGTAGAAAAAATACATGATACAAATAAAGTTGAAACTAGATACAACTAATTTAATGAATGAAATATCATTTTTGGGAGACTCCAAGAAAAGTGACTATAAGTATCTGTGAGGCACTAATAAGCATAGCTGCTAAGCTGACACCAAACAGAAGTCTCTTTCTTCCTTTGGTATAGCTTGTAGGAAATTTGAGCGACATGCATCTGTCAAGGGTTAGGAAAAAGACAGTAATCGGTTCAAGAAAAAGGGCAAGAAAACTGGTTTTTTTCGGAATCGTAAAATAGCACAACTTTGATGGCTAACAGAGACTTTGAAGTTTGTCTAAGGACTTTTTGAACACTCGTTATAATACTCATATACTTCATTTATCTCCCTTTAAACTTCCCCGAGATTAGAATAATTTTTTGTAATTTGCTACAAATTTACTCACCTAATTTCAACAACAAATTAAAGACATCAAAAATAGCCAAAAAGAAAACAAAGTGTTAGTAAAAATATATAAAAGCATAGAATTTGAAATTTTGTTAGCCCTTAATTTGCTTTTTTAAAGAAAGCACAATAAAGTAGACGAGCCATCAAACAAACGGTAATGCATTGAGCTGCTATAGTAACAAATCGCTGAATTATAATCAAAGTAGGCATAAATGTTGGTTGAGGGCTTGACATTATTGGGACGAGATCTGACAAAACAAATCGTTTTTACAAACAAAACAAGGGTGCACTGAATATTGTACTAAATATTTGCTGTTTATAGCATATTTTGAAAATTGTATTTGTTTTTTATCTTCAACTTACTCAACTGATGAACTAAACAAAAATGCTCATTAAAAAAGTATTCGAATAAAGCGTAACATTTATTATTTGGTGTGTTTTAGTAGATACATTTTAATATTGGCGTGAGTTCTCCAAATTTATAACATCTGACTTTGAGTGTATTCTAAAAACACATATTAGTAATACAATTTTAACTTTTAGAAAAAAAATTGTCTTGAAAACGAAAAAATCAGCTGTTTAAAATTTTTTATTTATAAAAAACAACATTGTTGCGCATTTAAAATTTTTTCCTGTTTCAAAAAGTCTTCAAAGAACTGTTGCCATCGAGGGGTGGAGGGCAAGCCTCTCCTCCCTCTGCCTAGGCCCATGGGCGTAGCGGTCAATGGTTCTTTAAAAGTCTAATAAAATTTGTAACGACTATATCTGAATCAAATTTTGATACATCAATTTTTGACAATATTTCCTATTTCTTTAAAGTACATTAAAGCTATTAATTACGCGAAAAGTTTTTTTTTGAAAATTGAAAACAGCTGATTTCACTGTCTAATTATTCAAGAACAATTTCAGTGAATTAGTTTTAAGTCTCCGTAGCAAAATATAATTACTTTTCAGAATACTTCAACATTAAATATGTCTACCACACGATCTATGACTAGCTTCAAGGTGACCTGATCAGGCCTCAGGCGATCGTATCGGTTTCTAAGTGCCTGACTTACCTATCCTGAGTGTTTAATTGTCAAATTTAGACTTTAAATACATTCTATATCTACTTATACAGCGTACACCTCGAGTGGAGCCTAATTTTTAAATGGCCTGCTTATCGGCCTAGAAATTTTTCATTGTCCACTTATGAACTTTCAATTAACCGCCCGTGTGGAAATAGGTTTTCGAGCTCGAATGCTGTACAGTCAACCCTCGATTTCATGGTCCCTCGGATTTTTTTGGTTGGATTTGACTAAATCATAGGGATATCCTCGATTATCCGGTCGGCTTGATTAAACGGTCCAATAGGGTCCGTCCCAAGGAGGGGGGAGGAGAGCAGTTGAATCGAGGGTTTTGTGCAGTAGTGAAATAGTGGCGCTGTTGCGCAAAGAAAGGGTGCTAGTGGATCCTATCTCTTCTTTATCATGCCGATTTCGAAGGTTTCAATGGGCGCAAAACATTAAAATTTTGAACAGAGTCAGTAATGTTGCTAGTTTGAATATAAATATATTTAAATATAGCCATGTTCTGGCAGCTTTCTGGATGTCAGTCAAAAGCGCCCTTGCCTTAGCTTCTTTTCTTGTCTACATTCAAAAATGAAATGCAACAAAAAATACTAAAATAAAAATATCAGACCTTTTTATTATACCCTTCTCACAATTAAAGTTCAAAAGACGTATAATTAAGACAGCTAAATAGCTGAAAAAAGCTCAGACTCTAGCAAACATACTGATAATAAGAGCCAGACTGCTTTCAACTTTTTGAACCAAGTAAAATTGATCCTAAGAGGCTATATATGGCTGCACTTTTTAGCTAAAATAAAGCACTTTTAGACTTAAAGGACTAGGCAACTTGATAAGCACAGCAATTTGCAAAATTTGAATTCGCGCGGGACCAACCTAATTTGGTTAATAATATTTACGAATAATTTTTAGTTTGCACTTGAAATTTGTTCAAAGTTTTTAACCATCCACTGGTCAAGCCTAACGTTGTTTGACAATGCCAGATCGGACGACTTAAGGCACGTGTACAATAAGTGTCGAGTGTCGACCGGTCGACACTCGACACTTTCGGAGTGTGGGTCTGAGTGCGGACCTAAGCATTTTTACCCCATTTTTTATTAGATTTTGCTTTTCAATAGTTCATTTTGATCCCTGCCTCTTAGCTAAAAGATGGTGCCAACAGAAAAAAAAGTTTCAGTCAAGAAAAAGACTACATCTTTTTCCGCGTTAAAAACACGCCAAATCTCACACTCAGGTCGACACTCATCGTGAACGTGCCCTCAGGCGGCTTCCGTTGCTCTACTACTGTTTATTACAGAACTGAGGTCTGTGTAGACTAATTAGTCTAAATCATATTCAAAATGCACAAAAACACAAAGCTTTATTCAGCACAATGCCTGTGAGATAAGGAGGGAGATGTCTTCATATATTTATTAAAAAGAGATGTCCTTATATTAAGCGTAGACCGTACATAGAAAGGCACTGAAGATTTATCAGGTTGGTCAGAAAGTTCGCAACTGACCATAAACACATCTGTTTTGACCTTTTTAAACAGAACCGTCTTTTAACCTTTGTAGAACAAGTATTCCAATTGAGACCATTGAAACAAAATATTGATACAAATGTTGTTTTATTAATTTATTAAATACGACTGCCGGATTACTGAGGGTTAGTTGATCGGGAGTGTTCAACTTTTGAGCGCCGGATTATTGAGGGTGCCGGATTACCTGAGTGCCGGATTGTCGAGGGTGAACATTAAGGGTTTTCTTCGGCGGCCAACCAAACTAAGCTCGGGCTGCCGGATTAGCGGGGTGCGGATTAGCAAGACTCGACTGTATCAGATTTCACACGAGACGAGTGAAAACAAAAACATTGGTGGTCCCCGCCTTAGCACGCCCAATATGCACCTTTAGACCTGTATATTCTGACTCAGGATTTTATGCTGAACACTATGGCGCAGGTCTTTTCTGCTTCAATCAATGACAAACTAGGTGAAAAAGGGTCTAGAAGGTAACAAGTTATGGATGGTCGAAATCCACCTGGATCCACGCACTAGTTTTGAAGTGGTGATCGATGATTGTCCTACTACACACACTAATGATATACTAAAATGACCGCTAGGAATCATGCTTTCTAACCATACAATTGTTAAACGGATTTTGTGTGAGTCTCCCATCTTCGGTACTTAACCTTGGTACTTCCTCATGATTCAAAATAGCATAACTCCCAATTTTTGTGAATACTAGCTTTCTCTTTTCGAACTATTATAAAGCTCATGAAAAGGGCTTTCAAATGACATTTCACAAGCTTGTATATGTCTTGAAATCTTAAATAAAAATATTTAAATTTCAAAAAATTCCATCTTTTGAAAATCGAACTTTTTACGAATTATGGCTCAAAAACCTACTTCAGACGCTATATCAAAAAAAAAAAAAACTTTATGCCATGAGAAAGAGCGTTAAATTTGGTTCTCGAAGTGATACTGGTTCAATTTTTGTCTGTAGAATTACCACAAAACGAAAGGGCGCCAATTTAAAAAAGGGAATTTATGATAGCGACATTTGAAGGACACATGGTTTAGCTAATTTCATGTCGATATTAAAAAGAATTTTCGGTCCACAATATATTAAAATGATCAGCAGAAAAAATGCAACAGAACTAGTGCAACCATGGTATTTTCAGCTTAGTTTTGTATTTTTTTCAGAATTTTACCAGGCATATTTCAAAAAATAAAACATCGTGTTGTAGCGCGTTAAAAGCTTCATCAGATTCGAGTGTTAAATTTAATGTGTATCTGTGCTTTCCTATATACTGAGAAAAAATCTTAAAGTGACCATATATGACCATGTTTCCAGCATATTTATTCAATCTCCTCGAAAAGACAGAAATTGTGATCTCACTGAATTTTTCACATTTGTATCTGATGAAGCTTTTAACGAGCTACAACACGATGTTTTTATTTTTCAAATATGCTTGGTAAAATACTGAAAAAAAAAACAAATAAAAAATACCATGCTTGCACTAGTTCGGTTGTATCTTTCATGCTGATCATTTTAGTATATTGTGGACCAAAAATTCTTTTTGATAACCACAGGAAATAAGCCAAACCATGTGTCTTTCAAATATCGATATCATAAATTCCCTTTTTAAATTGGCGGCCTTTCATTCTGCGGTAATTCTACAAGTAAAATTGAACCAAGATCACTTCTAAAACCAAAATTTTTTTATTTTTTCATTATCGAAATTATAATAATGCTAATCCTTTTTTCGTACATGTTTTCAATCAGAAAGCGCTAGTTTTTATTGGATGTGCTGTAAAGACCGACTTACAACAAAAAAATATGGTCCCCAGAAGACTTCCCCGAAATTAAAATTTTCGACATTTTGGGCCTTGTGTACCCAACTTCAGGGCCATGGTTGACTATTTTCTGTGTGTCGTTCAGACCCAATCTTCAGCATATATCATCAGCTCCACTCTTGATTTTTTTTCAGATTCGGAAATTGTTCTGACATGATAAATTCAGTAAAGATATGCAAAAATGTCCAAAAATAACCATTTTTTCGGCATTCTTCAGTCAAAAACTCAAATTTCGGTAAGAAACAGAAAGGATTTGGACTAGATTTATTTGTAAAGTCTTTTTTTAACAGTAATATCTCTTGCGAGGCGCTTCTCTAGGCGCCAACGATAACATGTGGGATTTTGCAAATTCCCTTCACCTAACCATACCTTATGAGTGTTTTTCGCACCATTTTATGAGAAGGTAAACCTGTGCACTTTATGAAATAACTATTTTGGAAAAGCTTTTTCGGCGCTATTCCTTCTGAGTTTTTGTGAATGAATAACACCATGGTGTTCGACTTGGCACAAAAAAGCACAGGAGTTACAAACCATCTTCGGATTGTAAATGTACATTATTTGTCAAAATATGGGAATGTAAGCAAATTTATAAGTGAAAAATTTCATTGGCGCATAAAAGTTGACTAGGGACGGGCTGTATATTAGAATTGGCCCTAGCGCAGCGGGTGAGCGTTTGTGTTTTTGATATGGAATCCTTCGCAAGTTTGATACCACCTGGTGGCACGACCAATCTCTAGGGCTAATTGGGATCACTGCTTCAGAATCTGGCGCTAAAAAGCCGAATCACCCTTAAAATGAGTCATTAAGATGGGTAAGCAGGCAATTTTCGCCCCGGCACCGCCACACGTCCCGAGGCAAACCAGACCACCGCCCCGGCACCGCCCCAAGATTATCGCCCCGAACCGCTCCATGCCCTGGGGCAGGGCTCCCCGGGCGCACCACACCGGGTTATGAAGCATTGCCGTGGTTCTTTTTAGCTGCTACCGTATTTCCTCTAATATACCGACATGTCGGTTTATTTTTCAACCCCTCAAAAATCGTGAAAATTTTGGGTCGATCTCGACAATTTTGGATGAAGATCCAAAATCGAAAAAGCGGAATCGATAGAGCTCGTGGGAGCTAAGAAAACGCAAAAAAAAGCGATGTAAATTTCTTTCTTTGGACTGAGATACGGACCCTCGAAGTAGGGGGTGTCGGTTTATTAGAGGGTGTCGGTATATTAGAGGAATACGGTATTATAATTCAGACAGTTCATAAGGCCAATTTAAATTGAAATTTAAACATTTTGAGGCCTTCTTGCAAAGTTTAGGTCAAATAAACAGGCTCCGGAGCGCCCCATACACCGCCTCACCCCAACACTTTGCCTTCGCCCGCGTCCCGGGCTACTTTTTTCGCGCCCCGGCACCGCCCACGTCCCGGGCGGAGTGGACTCATTACTGGTCATTAAGCCAAAACAAATATCGTGCCACCGAACGGGATCGAACCTGCGCACGGTTTCGGTCGAAAACACAAACAATTACCCACTACGCCACCGAGGCCGAAATGTAAAATTTATATACGCGCCCTGATTAATTAGCGGGTTTTATCACAATTCTTATCTTGCTTCTTTATGGTCTATTGTTATTGATAAATACTTCTGCATTGCCGTCAGCTTCTTGTTCTACGTTGAATTCAATGATGTTAGCTCTAGGATGTTCATGATGTCTCTTTTTATAGCTGTGTTTAGGGGGTGAGCTACTCCCACTATCTTCGGAACTGTCAGATCCACTACCACTATTTTCTATATCGTCTTCTGCTCTTTTTCCTCCAGAACCATCTACATTAGATTCATCTAAAGAATCTGAACCTTCAGACGAATCACCATCTTCTTGACGTTTACTCGGATATGATTGAGAGGTGAAGAAGCGATGACTTAAACAAATTATCATTAATTTAATTTTTTATTTAAGAAAAAAAATTTCTTCAAAACAGGGTGGCAGTTACAGAATTTTTACTGGCAGAAAAAAGCTTGAAAAATGAGATATTATAAAATTGGCAGAAAAAATTTTCGGGCTGGTATTTAAATTTAATAAAACTTAAAGGCATAACCGGAAAGTTTTTATGTAGTTATCTTCGTTATAATCTGGGCCATTATTTTTCTATAAGCATTAAGTTTTCGCACCAATACCAAAAAAAACTACTATTCGCAAATTGCTGAAAAAGAGGCTATGGACAACACCAAGCCGAAACTGTGTCAAGAACGACATCTTATAATTAGTGCTCTAAGTTTTATAGCAAAAATTTGGCGCTACTTGCATATACCTCATCCCAAAATCAACTTGTTTTAAAATGTTCTAAACACCCTATATCTACCTAAAATCGCCTCAGAATCTTAACAAGACCATATTTTCGAGTTCTGGTCTATGAAAAATTGATTTTGGGACCACTCGAAAGTACCTATTTCGACCATTTTTAAAAGGATTAGGCAAGGCTTCCAAATCAAAATAAAAGACATTTGGTCAAAAGTTCTTTTATCTAGTGCTTGTTGGGTTTTGAGTGCCAAAAATAAAGATTTCCTAAGAAGTAATCGAAGCGCAAATTTTGGGGCTAACTTTAATCCAAAAAAGTTGGAGAAAATTGGACTTTGGTCATTTTTTCAAGACTCGGAGGTTCAAAAACTATTCTGTCAAATAGGTTTTATAGCTCTTGAACTGCGCTACAACATCATGCTAACACATTGAAGATTTTTTAAAAATAATTGTCAGATAGAGTCACTCGGTCAAATTTACCCAGTTTCACATATGCTCAGTAAAAGAGGTCTCTATATGTGTTCGAGGGCGCACCCAAAAAATTGCCTTGGTCCTCCTGTTGTTTTTAAAAAAAAATTCCGAAAGTGCTTGGAACTGCCTGTTGTTTTTTTGGCACGACTTTTTTTATCTCAAAATACTTTTATTTTTTCAGGCTTGAGGCTTAGGCAAGAGTAGACCAGTATATGTTAGGACAGGCTAAAACATGCTTTTTGAAGTTTCAAAAAGTAAAGAAACATGATTGAGTTCGTACTAACGTAACGCTGGCCTACACTTGCCTAAGCCTAAGTCTTTGCCTGAAAATAGTTGAAAGCGTTAGTAAATAGTTTCTAAGACTTTTTAAAAAATTGTTTTTGCAAAAAAACAACAGGGGGACAAGTCAATTTTTTTAATTTTTTTTGGCTACACATTCGAACACATATTGAGTCAAAAACAGCATCACAAGGAGGGATAATCATTTTTATGGCGCAAATTTACTTTATTTTGGTGAAATTTACTTTACTGTGGCACAGATACCCTTTTTCTGGCGCAAAATGAAATTATCGCAAATAAACTTTTTTGGCGCAAATACACTTTTTTTGGCGCAAATTTACTTTTTCTTGGCACAGTTACATCATACCATCTTTCTTCTTATTAATTTTAAAAATTAAAAATTTTATTTCTTTACCACTTACTTTTACCCCAGGGTTACTTAACCCCAATATTCAAGTCCTAGTAAATGGACATACCTCGAAGGTCGGGTACTTACTCACAAAATGTATACCCCTGGGTATCACTTGCACCCTTTTTGATGACATTAGGAAGATTACTAAGTTCTTAGCTTTTGAATACAAAAAACAGATAAGTAAATGCTTTTATTAAGATTAAAGTTCTTTCTCAATTTTAAAGGCGCATTTCGTGAATTTTTGTAAATCGTGATTAAACGACTCCTAAGTATTTTTATCTGCTTGAATGGGCATACCAGCGCGGTTACACGGGCGATTTCAAATTTGCAAAAGCGGGGACCAGCCATATTCAAACGTGAATTAATTTTAGATTTAAATTTGTCATTTTATACAAAAGCTATACACCGTGTTGGAACCGAACTGAACCACGTCCGGACTGAATCAGCACATTACCACTGAGCTACTCATGTTGTTAGACCGACATTGGGCTTTTCATAACATATTGCTCTTTTACAGAATAACAAATTTGCATTTAGAAATAATTCTCGTTTGAATATGGCTGGTCCGTCTTTAGAAATTTGAAATTGACCGTGTAACGCGCTGATATGCCCTTTAAAACGATAAGAATGCTGTTTTCTAACATTTTACCACATAAAAAACCAATCTTTGGAAGAAATAAATTTGAACAGAAAGTTGATTTGCCTGGCCTCCAAGGCAAAAAGTCAAATATTGGGCACTTTTTTCCAAAAAATCGATTTTTATGTGGAACAGTGTTAGAAAATAGCTTTTTTCGAAAAATTATTAGGAGTCGTTTAAACACGATTTACGAAAATTTACAAAATGCACCGAACCCCCAAGCGAGATAAATACCCTCAAACAGGGTATACGGGGGTACTCATACTAGGGATAAAGGATGGCTCATTCCGGGACTAGATAAAAATTTTGAAAAAAAAATCCGGGACGGGATGACCGAGAAATTTACTCCAGGACAGAAATCCGGGACCAAGTAAAATTCTCGTAACGGGACCATGACTTCTCCGGTCGGGACACAACAGGACATTTGACAACGAAAATCAGTTTTCAAAAAAAATATGCGAAATATATTGTTCCAGTTTCACATCACGGACATAAGCTAGATATTGTCCAAGTATATACTCAAGTAAATTCTCAATCAAGAAGCCTGATGTTTACAAAAATTTTGCGAGAGTTTTAAATGATAATAAAAACTAGACTAAACTTCAACCTGATTTTCGAATTCGGAAAATGGCACAATAAATCCAGGAATCCAAAATTACCGCGGCACGAGACAGACTCAAAAAAACTTTCCGGGACGGGAAAGTTCGAAAAACTCTCTGTGACGCGAAGAGACGGGGCGTCCTGTCCCGACTCCATACCCTTCTTCATTTATTACCAAACGGAGGTAAATTACTTTGGGGATTTAACTCTGAGGTATGGGAGTGGGGTATATACCTCTCTATATCTACTACCAGCATTTAGAAATTGATTCAAAACTGGTCCCTTTATTCAAATTAATCGAATGCCTGTTTCTCGGAATGAAATTCAAGAATCAAGGCTGATTTGTGATATGCGTGACGTGTGTGAGGATGATCTCATCCTTTATCTGGGTTCATGAATTAAACAAGATTAACGGCCACCACTCAAACCTATTGATTACTGTTTCTGTTTTAATAACATTTGTGATTTTAGAAAATGAAATTTTAAATTTTCAAAATAAATAAGAAGAAAGACGGTATGATGTAAGTGTGCCAAGAAAAAGCAAATTTGCGCCGAAAAAAATCAAATTTGTCAAACCAAAAAAACTTACAATCAAACAGACGACAATAAGCAAAGAGAAATTAGTGAATTAGAAAGCATTATCTAAAGTAAGCAGCATTTAAATTTGGATAAAAGGTATGAATAATAATAATTTGAAATAGTTTATACAGTTGCTGTTTGCCTTTTATATCGTTTGACACAATACATTTTGAAAAATTTAAAATTTAAAATTAAAAAAGCCGATTTGTTTGCTTTGGTTGACAGTATTATGCACTTTTGCAACGAGAAATGATAGTTTTACGTATGAAACTTTGACTAATAGGTTGCACTTAACTTTCAAAGAGTTATTTTAAAGGTTTGAAAAAAGTTAAATAATTCAGCCGTCAAATTTTAAGCCAACAAACTTGCAAAAATAATAAATTAATAAAATTTAGATTACAATTGAATCATCCATAAAGATGCAGATCCACTGAAAAATATTTTTTGACATAAATATCTATATTTTCCCTGGGCTCAATTTTTTCAAGTGAACTAACTAGATTTGTCCAACCGCTAAATGAGCGGCCATTCAGCTGTCTATTTAGCCGCTGAATAGCCGAAAATAGCCGGCACTATAGCCGACCAATATAAAAGCCGCTATTTTCAAAATTTGAATTTTGCTCAAAATAAGCAGAAGTTTCATCTAGCAATTAACGTAGTAATTTAATTACCTTAGACATGATTTTCATTTCGCCCGAAATATGTTCAACAACGAATTTATTGCAACGACTTCAAACAAACAATTGATTTCGAAGGAAACAAATGTGTCTGATTTAGGTATCTTTTTCAGACGCCAAAACGACCATCAATCCATCCAGGAGCACCACGACTTGCACGGCGAAGCCCTCCACGACGAACAGCACTGGCAGAGCCACAAACAGGGCCATATTGGAGCGTGCCTGTCGAAGGTTGATTATTGCCGGAACGGGACCAGAGGCATCTTGCTGCACTACCATGGCTGAGACAAGGACGGCGACCACATCATAGAACTGGCAGGCGAACGAGGCAGAAACTAAGATCACGACCAGCAGGCGAATGATCAAGACGAAGCAGCAGGACCAGCAGGCGGATAGCAAGACGGGGCAGCAGGACAGAGTAATGAGCAAGAACGGCAGCAGGACCAGCAGGCGGATTGAGCAAAAACGGGCAGCAGGACCAGAATTTGAAAAATTTGGCCTAAGATTAGCTCCTTGCCGCGTCGATTACGTTTTAGACCCTAACCCGAGGAAATCTCCAGAATTACGGGCTTTCACCATCAATAGCACAGGACTTCCCATTTATCTTTTATTCGACAACAATAAACAATAAGAAACAAAACAAAAAAGGATAAATTGAGACAATAATCAAAACCTTTTGGATCTCTAGCATCTCTTCTATACAAGTTTGAACTGCTTCACACCAAGTCGGTTTGCCTGCGCTTGATGTTCTTGATATTAGCCATGATCTAAACGTAAATGCATTTAAAAGGAAGAGATATACCATGCAGAAAGCATAAATCGAATTAAAATTGATAGCATATAAAAAAAATTAAGAAGAAAGAGCAATGTGCGCGTAATTCGACACACCTGTACATCGTAGGCTATCGTTTGAGCCCGAAAATTCCAATTTTTTATTTTCCAATGGCTCTTTATTTGATTTCATTTCCCGCCCGTCCCGCCCGACGCAAATTTGGCCATTTTTTCCGTCCGAACCTGACACAAGTCTGACCCAAGAACAAAATCACTAAACTTTCTTTAAGAATAAAAATTATGTGGTTTTAACACAAAGTCAAAAAAATCAGAGGTTGAAAATAGAAGAGCATGCTTTTCTATACAATAAATACGGTATTGCTATTCGGATGTATTGCAATTCTTGATCTCTATGTTGGCCTCAATCCTTCCCTCCCTACACAAGCCATAAGCCTTCAAGACCAAATAAACAAGTGTATTGCATATTTTTAATAAAAATTAAATTTTTTTAGATGTTTTGGCCGGCCATTAGAGATAATACGGTAATTAAGTCAGATTTATAGCTAAAAAGCTCAGCCTCTAACAAATATACTGATTATAACAGCCACACAGCTTTAAAATTTCTGCACCGAATGAAGTTGATCTCAAAAGCCATATACCGTATTTTCTCTAAGAGACGTTCTCTTTGAAGACACTCTCTAATAGTCCCGACGTCCCGTCCCGAAAAAATATTCATTTTTTGTGCCGTCCGCTAGAAAATTCAAGCTAATTATCCGGGACGGGAAGTCCCGTCCCGCCCGACGCAAATTTGGCCATTTTCCCGTACCGAACCCGTCCCCAAAATGTTTTTGACCTTGTACCGTCTCGAAATTTTTCATAATTAATTTTGTCCCGTCCCGAAATCGGCCATATGTCATCTCTACCTTTTGGAGCCAAAACTAGGAGATAAACCATGTTTATTTCATTTTCATCAAAAAAATCAAAAAAAAATTCGGGTGTGGAATAATAGATGGGTATGTTTGTATATTACCGAGAATATGGGGCACTAGTGGAGAATCAGTTCCCATTTTTGCCTTGGTACGCCGTGTTATTTTTTTTCGAAAATATGCCTTGATTTTTTTTTATCCTGCCTGTTGATTTTTTAAGAAAAAATAGGAAATAATTCTCTACTAGCTCGAATACGGTAAGTGTGCACTTGAGTTTCGCATCTCGTTTTCGCTAATTTTCTATCTCTTCAGTTGGCTTCCCCAATTCGCATTCTCTAAAAAATGAACTCTGCTTGCCCAAAACGAAATAAAATTTTGATTCAACATTCCCTCAACAAATTTATTGCAGAAGAAACTATTCATTATCAGTTTTTCTGCATACATCATTTAGCTAGGAAGACAAAGTAGCAGTGAAGTTGGTGATAAATTAAGCAATTAGACAAACAAAGAAGTCAACTCACTTTTGCTTTTCATATTAATTTTTTAATTGAGCTGACAGTTATTATGCCAGTCCTTTTGGTCCTGAAGCTGCTTCTAAGTTCTTGCTTATTCTTGACTTTTGTCGTTCCAAACGTATGTCTAAATTACAGTAATACAAAAATAAAATTTTGCACGAAAAATCATTTTTTCAATCTTTTTTCTGAACGCTATCAAAATCATTTTTGCAAAATTACATTCCTCCAAATTTTATGCTAAAATTTTGAGGTGAAAGAATATTCAAGTATAAATAGCCATCTTCCAGGGTTGAGATTTTTTTTCGAGAAATTTCTTAAGAAAATTTTCGATAAATTTCTTCAAAACCGACCAAAATCGAGCAAATCTTCAGTCACTTTTTGCCCCATGTTAACTGTACGTCGATAACTGTACGAATATTATACCAGGAATTCTACAGCTATCAAGTGACGCAGAATGTCTGAGATATATAAGCCTTGAGTCACCATCATCTTCTCTTGTCTACAAAATAATTTTTCAGAAAAAAACAATACTTTAAACGAAAAAGTTGAGAAATTCCAAAAGAGATTTTGCTCAATTTTTAATCGAGCATGCAAAATCTCAAAATTAAGAAGACATTTCTCGAGAATTTTCTCATTGGCCAATTTTACCATTTTCCTAAAGGGGTGGGTTGAAAGCTGTTAAGGATATAGTCTCGACACGAAAGATTAAACCAAGTTTTTTTATTTTTCAAATGTAATCATTGAGCCATATTTGCCATACGGAGATATTCGAACAGGCAAATCAAATTTGACAGTGACTTTATTATTTGAAAGGCATTATCACAATCTGTATTCAGTGAAAATCCATTGTCAAAATTAAGAATTTGCTTAAAGGTGAAGAGATTTGAAGAACATGGTAATACAACTTTACCCGTTCAAATCCCTCCTGCTTTCAAAAAAAATTTAGCCATCATGTTACGCGTGAAATTCTGCACGGAACGCATAGTTCGGTACACAACGCCTTTCACGTGATAAGAAATAATTTTTGATTTTTAAATTAACGGCAAAAACGGCTAGGGGAAACTCGCCAAAAAAGACATTTGCCAAACGCATGTTTTGCCGAAACTTTCGGTGAAATTCGGGCGGATTTAACCGAATTTCACTGAAAGTTTCGGCAAAACATACGTTTGGAAAATGAAAATGAAAAAAAGGAAAATGAAAAAGTAGACTTAGGTTTAGGCTCAGGTCCTAACCATTACTAACAAGGGCTTTTGTTCAAGTTTTTTTTAAAAATGGTGGTTTTAAGTAATCTCCAAAAATTTTTAGGGGAGGGTGTATATTACAGTAGCGTCAAAAAACTACAGGGTGGCGCAAGAAATTCGGCCGATTTCAAGCGGCCATAACTTTTTTTCCAGATCGAATTTCAAAATTCTGTAAACGCCATTCGATTCAGAAAAAATATACATTTTGTTTTTTGCGCCTAACTCAAAAAAAATTTCAACATTTTTTCACTTTTTTACCTTGGTCCCCCTTTGGTATACCATTTCTGCTCTAAAAAAAGAATTCATAATAAAGCACCGTTTTTATACCAAAGGGGGACCAAGGTAAAAAAGTGAAAAAATGTTGAAATTTTTTTTTCGAGTTAGACGCAAAAAACAAAATGTATATTTTTTCTGAATCGAATGGCCTTTACAGAATTTTGAAATTCGATCTGGAAAAAAAGTTATGGCCGCTTGAAATCGGCCGAATTTCTTGCGCCACCCTGTATATTTTTCTTTAATCCAGGTAAATTCAAATGGAACTCCTCTTTTTTCCATTGCCGGACGTCTTTTTCTGGGCGGATTGCTCCACAATGATGATCATGTTGCCTTCAAAGCAAAACCAGAAGACACTTCCAAATACGAAAAATATTTTACACAAAAATTGGATCATTTCAAAAAGAACAGTGCTACATTTCAACAAGTGAATAAGCTTTTTTAATTTGTAAAGACTAAACTTTTTAGCGCTTCTTTGTAAATGCACAATACAGCACCAATAATTCGATCTACTTCTTGTTGGTGGAGGGGGATAATGTAGCTAGTTCTTCTCGAGTGTCTAATCTTGATTATCCTCATATGATTAGTGCTAAGGATGCTGGTGCCACTGTTTACAACCTTGAACACCGGTTTTATGGATCAAGCCAGCCTTTTAAGCATGTTTTTTTTTAATCTTTTCAAAAAAATTTTGTATAGAAGTTGAAAATTTAGGACCATGTCAGCAAAAAATATGACCTTTTTGACTAGTCAACAAGCTTTGGAAGACATTTCTAACTTTATAAGGACCCAAAACCAACTGTCAGGAGATAAAAACCCTAAGTGGATTCTCTTTGGAGGCGGATATGGAGGTAAAATTTTGATAAGTATGACATTTGGGATCTACCCTACAAGTCGGTGTCAAAGTATGCCTCGATCCCTCTTTTTAAGGCTCTCCTCATACTCCCGCGAGACACAGGACAATTTTATCAAACACCTCTCAGATCTCCCGCCAGACAAATCCCACATTTGTATCGTGCGAGACAAAACCAGCAGGAGAGCCAAAAATCATTTTTTTTATGTCTCAACTTTACATACACTAACTGGTGTGCCAAAAGCCTTTTCGGACTTTTGAGCTCACTTTTTAAAATTCAAATATTTGAAGTCTAGGACATAAATTTGGGCAGTCTTTACTTGAATTTAAGAAGGAAAAAATTGGGGGGGGGGGGGGTGGTGATATTCTTTAGTAGGGTCCCGTATCCCGTTGCCTTATGAGCACTTGTCTCGTGTACCGTGCCCCGTGTCCTGCGGGAGTATAAGGGCAGCCTAAGAGATTATGTTAAAGGTGATCATGTTGATCAGAATCACCCTGATTGCCATAATCACAGTGTTACCATAACCATAATTACCAAGGGGACCGAGACATTTTTCAAGATAATACAATAGAAGTTGAGTCAAAACCAAATTTTAAGGCTCTTTGGTGGTTTGGCACCGTCAAAAGTATCCAGGCTTGAGTACTGGTGTGATTAGCAGTGGAGCCACAGTGATTGCTTCTGGAGATTACTATGGTTTAATTTGATTCAAAGAATTTATCAAATTTATCATTATTTTCAGCTTTTCAATTGAACGTGGAAAATTCCTACAAAGAAGCTGACAAAAACTGCTTCAATGGAATTAATAATGCGATCAATCGTCTCAAGCAATTGGTTCAGTATGAAGAAGGGCGAGATATCCTTAACAAAAAGTTGAACCTTCAACCGCCGTTTAGCTCTAAGTCGTTGCCGAAGTACAGAGACTTGCAGAACTTCTTCCACAACATAGCCGTTTTGCTGCAAATACCTGTGCAAAACAACAAAGTCAATGCTGTAGGTTCAGCAAAGTTGTTTACTAACAAGGGAACCGATCGAACTCTACGATTCGATTCGAAAATACTGACAATGCCCACTTTAGAGCATAGTCGATTTAATTTTAATATTTTTTGCTAATAGACAGAAAAATGGAATTTATAGACTCGAGAAGCATGTCGAACCGCCTTGGTCCCCCCCCCCTGTTGATTTTCAAAAACATATTTTATATAGTCAAGCATCAATACAGTAAAACTCCAAAGGTTGGATCCCCAACTGGTTCCAACACTTTTTTGTGGCTCGATGTTTCTCGAGTCTCCAGATTCGATTTTTTCTGTCTCTTAGCGAAAAATACTGAAATTCTATGCAGTAAATCGACTATGCTCTACAAAATAGCATTGTCACAATTTTTGAATCGAATCGAACAGTTCGATGGGTTCCGTTATGAAAAAAGGGCGTTATATTTTCTGCAATTTTCGTGACTAGAATTTTCTTTGATGCATGGCGCAGTGGATAAGCGTTAGTGTTCTTTGGCCTAGAACCGTGAGCAGGTTCGATCCCACGTGGTGGCACGTTAGTTATTTTGGCTTGTTTGAAAAATTTCAAAAGTAATTCGACTTTTCAACACCTAATTTAAAAACAGCGAACAAAATCACCCCTAAACGTTGGTCAAACAAGCGTGCTCATGACTTTAGGCCAAAAAAGCAATGAAGCTCACTGCGCCATGCCACAAAGAATATTCTAGTAGCAGAAGTTTCCCGCTCTCTTCAAAAGATACTGAATTTAAGGGTATTTAGCAGTATCAGGTCGTTTAATAAGTTTGCAATCCAACCCATTTTAGGTCCTAACTCTTTGGTGGGTTGCAAAAAGATTTTTTATTTATATCACGAATGTTATTTTGTGATGGGTTTCACTAAATGATCTTGAATAATTTAGTGAAAACCACAAGATAACATTCGTGATTTAAATAAAAAAATCTTTTTGCAACCCACCAAAGAGTTAGGTCCTAAAATGGGTTGAATTGCGAACTTATTGGATGACCTGGTAGCTGAAATACCCGAACCCCTTAGATTTTGCTCTTTAGCGCAGCCTTAACACACGAGCGTTCTCGCTTTAAGGTTGCGCGAAAGTCCAAAACTTTAGTGCTTTGGGTATTTCAAACATATTTTTTGGAGCTACTGCTAAATAGCCGCACAATATGCAAGAAATCTCCCCATACAAGTTGGGTACTCAAAAAATTTGTGAAACAACGGTAACTCAAACATTAGGCCAAAAACCGTATACCCGTATACCCGATACCCGTATCATGGTTTTTCAGAGACTTCTGGTGGCCCTGTCTCTCAAATTTTTTTGATGTCTAGTTATATCAATATATCCAGTTTCTTTGATAAAAAAATGAATTTCATACCTGCTTTTAAGGGTGTGTTTGCCACCGAAGTTGGCATCGACAATATCTGCAAAATTTTCAATAGCACTGCCATAGAAAATTTGGACAAAGTTGCTCAGATGGCTAAGTTTGTAATCACCCAACTTAATGGCACATATACTGGAGTCAGCAACAGCTACCATGACACCGTAGCCTACCTCAAAAACGAGACCTTTGATGTTAACCAAAGCAGAGGTATTATTAAACAAGGGATCAAAATAAACGAACACTCTACAAAATTATAGCTGCGACAAGAGCTTGGTTCTGGCAAAACTGCAATGAATTTGGATATTTTACATCGACCGATAATTCTGGTCTTGCTTTTGGCAGTACTATTCCAAACAAGTATGATTTTAGCAAAGTAAAAAAATTAACATAATTTAACTTTAAATTAACTGCAGCTTCTTTATTAACTTGTGCGTAGATGTCTTTGGGCACCACCATGGAATTATGAATGTGCTAAAAGTTGTGAAAAACACTCAAGATTCTTATGGCCGAGAAAAGAAATTCAATGTAAGTTTATAGATTCGAGTCTTAAAATACCGTATTTACTCTGATAGAAGCGCAGTCTCTAGTAGACACACCCTCCCCACCCTCTATTTTTCGTAAAAGTTGAAGTGCACCCCCTTCCTCCAAAGAGTATGAGTTGTCTACCCTAATTTCGGTTAGAAAAAAAACAGGGGAGGGGGTGCACTTCATATCCTGTCACATTTTTGACTACGACTTTAGAGTTAAAAAGGGCATGCCCATCACCGATGAAAATATTTTGAAGGCGGATGCCAGTGAAATATAAACGAGAATCAAATTAAAAGAAAAAAGATTAACTCAATCGGAGATGACTCGTCGATTGACTTTTACAGCGCCTTTCAAAATATCCCCATTCGCGACGCGCATGCCCCTTTATACGGACACGCCCAAAATAATCTCGCGCCAAAATACTCTCACGGCCGAAATACCCTCGGACGAGAACGGCCATAATACTCTCGGCCGAAATACTCTCGGCCATGATACTCTCGCCCATAATACTCTTGGGCCAAAATACTCTCGGGCAAAATACTCTCGTTGTTAAAATACTCTCGAAATACCGGAGTAATGAAAATTTAAATTTTGAAAATATTTTGTCCTACAGCAAATATTGGCGCTAGTGTAGAATATTCCCCCATAAATCGGACCTTTTCAAAATCGCTGTAACTACCCTTTCGAACAACAAGTTTAGGCTTAGCCCTTAGGCTGGGGAGAGGGGGGGGCGGTTTGGGTAGGCCAGCGTACGGAAGTTGTGACTAATAAATAGTTCACGCACTTTTTGTGTGGTCTAGGACATATATTTAAGTACTCTTCACTTAAGTTTTAAAGGATAAAATTCATGGGAGGGGGGGGTATTCTATACTAGGGTCCAAACATTTTAAAAAAATTTTTGACCTAAAATCGACTTTTTGCCTTTGGGACCAAGGTAAATCAACCTGAAAGGGTAGCTGGATTACCTAAAAGGATAGAATTTTAAAATATTTTTGTTAACTGGCGCCTGGTATGAAGAAGTCTATAAGAAACTCTGGTATGCATGCTTTTTCACGCATCCAGAGTCACTTTCGAGTGATTTGTGTCTAAAGTATGTGGGTGTGCGCATCTCAACCCCAAGCAACTTGGTTGGTTAGAGATGCGCGCACTCACTTACCTTAAACATGATTCCGAGAATTACTCTTGATCATAAAATGGATATTGAGACTCTTTTTGCCCAGCTCTAGTGACCAAAACAGTGTAGAATAGCCTTACGTAAATAAAATAATAGATATCAATGTATCCTCAGTACCTTTACTTTGCGAGAGTATTTTGGCACGAGAGTATTTTGGCCCGAGAGTATTATGGGCGAGAGTATTTTGGCCCGAGAGTATTATAGGCGAGAGTATTTTGGCCCGAGAGTATTATAGGCGAGAGTATTTTGGCCCGAGAGTATTATAGGCGAGAGTATTTTGGCCGAGAGTATTATAGGCGAGAGTATTTTGGCCCGAGAGTATTATAGGCGAGAGTATTTTGGCCCGAGAGTATTATAGGCGAGAGTATTTTGGCCCGAGAGTATTATAGGCGAGAGTATTTTGGCCCGAGAGTATTATAGGCGAGAGTATTTTGGCCCGAGAGTATTATAGGCGAGAGTATTTTGGCCCGAGAGTATTTTGACACGTACCGCCCTTTATAGGAGGGAGAAAAGCTACTCATGTTTCTTAGAGAAAAATACTCTTTGGAGGAGGGCGGGCACTTGGGCTTTTACGCGAACCTGCAACACCATTTTGGGCCAAAAAATACAAACGCTTATGCACTGCGCCGTGGAGGCCACTTTTTCAAACCTAAGTAGCTTCCGCCTTTAAATAGTTAAGTAGCTTTTCCCCCTCCTTGAAAGGCAATTTAATTTACGATTTCAAGATTCTCGGGCATCGAAATAATAGACGCATATGTGCTTCTATCGAAGTAAATACGGTAACAATTTACTAAATAAAATTGTTAAGCAAACCAATGCTGTGATCACTCGCGGCTCAGTTGATCCTTGGAAGTCGTTGGGAGTTGAGTCAGTATCTGATAAAACAGCCATAGCTTATCTGGTTAATGGTATTTTTTGTAATCATATTTAAAATATCTATCTATCAAAATGGTCCGTAGGTGGAGCTCATTGTGCTGAGTTTCAACCGCCGAAGAGCGATGATTCTTATGGTGTCAAAATGGCTAGAAATTTGATCAAAACTCGGATCACTCGATGGCTTTCTGCTAGAAGTATGTGTTGGAACATCAATAAAAATGAAAAATACTCAATTTTAGCTAAGAAAACGATGGAAAAAGTGGCAGAATTAAAAGAAAGAACACAAAAAAACTTTTCTAAGCGTAGAGAAATTGTCAACTGGGATGCTAAAATCGAATGGAACATTACACTACCTGAAGAATCAGCGGTAATCAGTTTTTCGAAAATAATAGGGTTTTTCTACTTATTCTTGTTGGTTTAGTTACTTTCTGCGCCACCAGGCAAAGATAGACCCATCCTAGCTGATTTCATTGGTCAAACCTCAGCAAATCGTCATCTTAAAAGACAAAAAGAAGAAAATGCCTTTGCTGCCAAATCTGCCGGCGTTAAGCCTTTTTACTTTTTGGGTTATGTCCTGCAAGACCTAGACCATTTCAATTCTTCCAATAATTTGGCAAAGAAATGGAGACAGGTTAGTTATTATAGATATTTTCAAGTAAAAATTACTCATTGATTACATATTCTAGCTATTTGTGAGCAACAATGCCCACAAAAAGAAAGACGGCCCCATATTTTTGATGGTTGGTGGGGAACGCGACTCAGCTGGTATGATGTCTACCCTTTTTGGTCTATGAGTCAGTGGGCCCGACAGTTTGGAGCTTCAGGTACTCATTAAGTTGCTTTTTTATTTAGACAAAGCTAATTTTTCCAGTGTATGCGCTTGAGCACCGCTATTATGGTTACAGCACGCCTTTCACGTTAGTAGCTTGAAAATCTTTCAACTTACTGACATTGAAAATTTTTGGTTTAGCAATCTCACAGTGCAGAACCTGACCTACTTGACCAGCGAACAAGCTCTAGGTGACATCGCTGTGTTTATCAAAGCAATCAACAAAGAACACAACAAAACAGAAGCAGAACAGAAATGGATTCTGTTTGGAGGTGCTTACGCCGGAAGTTTAGTGGCCTGGTTCCGCCTGAAATATCCGGAGTTGTCAACTGGGGCAGTAGCAAGCTCGGCTCCTGTCCAAGCGAAGACTGACTTCTTTGGTTTGTTTATTAAGCTCTAGGTTAAATTCAATTGTTTTGAAATTTAGAGTATTTGTTTGTGGTACAGAACTCGACAAAGAATTTTGGAGGAAAGACTTGTGCTAAGAATGTACACGAATTTTTTGCGTGGGACAAAGCAGCTTGATGAGTGTCAAAGGTAGAGAGAAGATGAGCAACTTTTGGTGGTGAGTTTTAGCATCATTTTTCAAACTAGGAAAGTGTCAACAACCAGGCATGTCTTACAAATAGCGACGAATTTCGCCCACATTTTTCACTTTTTCGTTAACTGTACAAGTCATTTTTGTCAAATGTCAGGCGATATTTGTAACTGATGATGTCAAATGTCTATTTACCGGTAGATCTTATGAATAAAACAGAAAATTTGAGACGATTTTGAGTCATAGTTAAAGGCAGTCCTCCTTTTCGGCCGGACGGGGTCGGCTTTGACTACACGGATTACGACCAGTAACCAAGCCGGAAATTGAAGAAAACAAGGCCGGCCATGTTTTTTTCATTAGACGGGACGGTATACAGGCAGGGCCGCAATTTGAGGGGGTTTTAATTACCCCCCCCCTCCTCCCTTGACCGAAAAAATTAGGCAAATTACCTCCCCCCGTTGAAAAAGTTTTAACCTGATTGAACCTGAGAACCGTGAAAGTAGGATGGGACGAGCACTAAACAAGCGGCCGGTCGCACAAAAAAAAAATTTTTGAAACCCGGATGATTTTATTCCAAGTCTTGCGACAATTTAAAAAAATGTTTGATTTAGCATGTGTGAGCCTTGGGATGACGCCTACATTGATGAAAAGACGGCGAACTAGCCCTAGCTTCAATGGTTTGGATAATGTCTGAGTATGTGCAATATGATGATGAGGTTTTTTATTATACCACAAAAATTTCAAAATATCAATCCCAACAATTCAGGGCCATGACTTTGTGGAATACATTTGCGACGTATTTAATGAAGTTGACATTGACGTGGGTGCTGGGAAAAGTAGGCGCAAATCTGTGCCTAAAATTAGCAGTGAAGGCTACACTGAGCTAGAAGAAAACAAGTTCATGGAGGTCGCCAGAAGACTGATTCAAAAGTACAACAGCCACAACAAAGTGCATAGTTACTATGATGGAGATGACACTGACAGCACGGAAACTGACAAAACTCCAACCAGCACTTGCTGGTCTTGCCAAGATTTCTCATACAAAACATTTATTTACAACTTGAAATACTATAATGGTATTATTTAGTAATTTGGAATTTTTTTAAATTGTGTTTGTGTTAAGTGGATTACAAGCCCTACCTTTGGATGACCTGCAATGAATTTGGATGGTTCCAATCTACTAACATCGGCTACAATTTGTTTGAGAGCTCTGTTCCGGTTAAGTAAGATTTTCTCATTTTTTAAGATTTTTCGACAAATTCACTAAGTTGTCAGAAAATGTTTTGAGACTAATGTTGTGGGGCACCCCTTGGAAGTTAATTTTATTCCAAAAAATTTTACCCGATGTAATGGCTCGTCAACAGTTCCATACGCTAAAAACGATGGTAAATTAATTTTAAGACCATTTTATACCATATTTCAAAAAAATTAACCAAATTAAATTTTTTTGGCCCCGGAAAAGCAAACTTTACTACAATGCACTCTCGAATTAAGGGCAGGAGTTCGTTCCCATCCTGTGTCCGACACTTTTTTACCCGATTTTTTAATTTTTTTGCAAGTTGTGTTTTGACAGTCTAGTCCTTAATAACGATTTTGCCGATTGTTTTTCAGCAATTCAAAAAAATTTTCGTAAAAAGGCAAAAACTCGATTTAAGAATAGGAATTTTTTCGAGTTTTTCTTTTTTCAAATTTTCAAATTCCCTTTTTTCGAGTCTCGAGGCCTCGAAAAAAAATTTCTAGTCATTTTTCGAGTTGCGAGACTTCGATTTAAAGTTTCAGACTCGAAAACTCGAAAATTTTCAAGGGGCCTCGAAAATTTTCGAGTCGGTTCGAGTCCTCGAGTCAAGGCCTCGAAAATTTCGAGCCCTCGACAACCCTATTACTGTATCTGTAAATCCGAGTTTTTGCGATTTTCGCGACTAAACTAACTAGAGACAACTAGCGGAAGTATTCGAAAATCAGGGTGAAAAGCGTCGAAAACTCGAAAATTTTCAAGGGGCCTCGAAAATTTTCGAGTCGGTTCGAGTCCTCGAGTCAAGGCCTCGAAAATTTCGAGCCCTCGACAACCCTATTACTGTATTCCAAAAGCTTGTGAGGATTCCGATCATAGCTGTGGTTTCTCAAAATCACCGCAGTTTTAATATAAATCACTTTTGAAAAAACATGTTGTATTAGAACCGCGAGTCTTCTTGGTAAAACTGTGGTAATTTCAAGAAAAAACTGGTAAAATCCGAGTTTTTGCGATTTTCTCGACTAAACTAACTAGAGACAACTAGCGGAAGTATTCGAAAATCAGGGTGAAAAGTGTCGCACCAAGGGGAGGGGGCGGTGGTCAAACTCGAGGTAGTGTCATTACCGTCTTCTCTCTATTAGTTACACATGTGGGATTATTTTTCAGTCGTCCGAAAATCGGAAAAATTTGTGGTCGATCTCGAAATTTTCGGGTGCTCAACCAAAATCTAAAAAGTGGAATCAGTAGAGCTCGTGGGAGTTAAGGAAATGCAATAAACAGCTTCTCTAAATTTTTTCTCTGAGCTGAGATACAGTTTTCAAAGTCGAGGGTGTGGGTTTTATAGAGAGTGTGGAACTAATAGAGAGAATACGGTATTATAATACAGTCAACTCCCGATTTAGTGTACACCGGATTTAGTGTACACCTCGGTTTAGTGTACACCTGGATTAAATTATTTTGTCCGGCGGTTAATCAAAATGACTAAAATGAGCCCTCGATTTAGTGTACATTCGATTTAGTGTACACCTGGAGCCGGTCCCCAGGGTGTACACTAAATCGGGAGTTGACTGTATTCTCTTCGGCTGCAACTGTTGTTTTAACGATTCTGTAAGAGCAAAGCTAAATTTTACAATTTAGCTTCTATGTTGACATGTGTGCAGATGTATTTGGCAAAGACTTATTCAACAGGGCCACTATTGATGCCAAAGTAAAGGCGACCAATGACTTTTACGGCGGAAACGAAAATTACAATGTAATTTTGTTAAATGGAAGAAATAGTAAAAAAATTATATGAAATTGATATCTCCCGCTTTTTGTCTTAAATCCCCCGCTTAATTTAGAAAAAAACCGCGCCTTTTTTCCTAATTTCAACTTAATTTTTTTAAATTTTTAAAACATTTATATTATTGTGTAGTTCTGGATCTCAGCTTTCTAATGAGCTGTTACTCTTAACTGTATAATTGCAAAAATGCAAAAAGTAAGTTTTTGGTCCAGGCTTCTCCATTTAAATACGTAAATCTCTTTATTTTTATATTTTACAATGTTCATTTCTAGCTAGAAAGCTGAGATTCGGGGCTATATGATGATGTAAAAATTGAAAAAAAAGTTATGTCAGACAAATGTAGAAAATGTGTCACCAAAAAAAATTAAATGAACACGCAAACTTTTTCAGGGGACCAACGTGTTTTTCGTCAATGGTAAATACAATTTTTGAAAAAAAAATAAGTGTTTATGTTTTTAGGCAGTGAAGATCCTTGGCATCCTCTTTCAGCCTACCACTTCCACAACAAAAACAACAATGTGAATGTTACGTCTATATTAATTGAAGGCACATCCATGTGCGAAGATATGTACCGCGGAAATCACTATGACACACCTGAGCTTAAAGCTGCTCGTAAAAAGATTCGTGCTCAACTCAAAAGCTGGCTACAGTGAAGCAACTGTTGTCATAAAGTATTTTAAGAGCTCTTAGAATTTCTGAAATAAATATTCATTGCAACTATACCTAGTACTATTCACATACATCGAAGCACTTAAGTCCGTTTTAAAATTCAGTACAGTCCACTCTCGATGCAGTGTAGCTCGGGGGGATCGGAAAAATATGCACTATACGAGGGTCACACTATATCGAGGGTACGCTGTAAGCCAGTTTGGCTTAGAGATGACTAAATGAGGTTGAAAAAATATGCACTATATCGAGATTTACACTATATCGAGGGTACACTGTAGAGTTGGCTCGGAATCGATATTTGGACCGGAACTGCAGATTTGTGAAAACCGGAACCGGAATTTTCGATTTGTGAAAACCGGAAGCGGAATTTGATTTTTGTAGAAATCGGAACCAGAATAGGAACCGGAAATTCCCTTTTGCCGAAATCAAAACCGGAGTCGAAAAAAAAGAACTTAAAAAAATTGCTGCCTGTTTACATGTTTTTTGTATATATTGATATTTAACACGAAAAATTTGTTCCAAAGTTGAAAATGAATAATCAAAAATCAGCCGAGCAAGAGAAAAATTATAATAGAGTTGGGATCGGAATTGATATTTGGACCGGAACCGGAACCGGAATTTTAGCTTTGTGAAAGCCGGAACCGGAATTAAATATTTTTTCGCGACCGGAACCGGAACCGAAATCCAAAAAAAGACCGGAATTCCGGAAAAGCGGAACCGGAATTCCGGGCCAGCTCTAGTACACTGTATCGAGAGTTGACTGTATTCCTCTGATAGAGTCGACTCTTCTATTTTTTAATTTTTTTGGGCAGAAAGCGTAGATTTTTTTTCGCATCAATAGTTATTTATTAGAAAAAATATTAATAAAATATAATTAGATAATATTTTAAGCTGATCCGTTAGTGACGAGACTATATACCGTATTTCCTTTAACAAGCCGCCACCCTCGACTTTAGTGACCTATACCTCGGCCTACAGAAAATATTTAGCAAAGCGGTTTTTTTGAGTTTTCTTAACTCCCGTGGGTCGAAAGTTGGTTTGCCAGCAAAGAAACAAGAGAAAGTTCACTAAATAAACCACCAACTTCAGTGAACTGCCACCCCAAGCCGCTCCCGTCCTATAGAATCCTATAGCATTACCCTCAGTAAACCGCCACCTCAAATATTTCGCAAGATTTTTAAAAATTTCGCCTTAAATCGAAAAGAGTTTTTAATTTTTTATTAATCTTTTTTGGTCTCTTTTAACTTCTTGCTTGATTGGGTCATTTTTTTGTCGTTTTATTTTCTTTTCCAGTTTTCATGATTTTCATCTGAGTTTCAGGCAAGTGTTCTCACTGTAATGATTGAATCCCGTTAAAATGTCACCCACGAAAAATTGGCGTGCAATTTTTGCCCCTCGCTGATAAAATGCCACCAAATTGGCGCTCCCAGGGGTGGCGCTTTACGCAGGTTTGACTGTACAGTCTACTTTCTATATAACACCACTTTGGTATAACACCGCTCTTGATATAACACTGCTTATGGACAGTCCCGGAAAATTAATCTAATCGAGATTTGACTGAAGTTATACTCCCGTCATAACATGACTCTCGATATAACACCGCCAATGGCCGGTCCCGGGAGCGGTGTTATATCGAGAGTAGACTGTATTTTGATTTAATTTTTTGTATTTTATTAAAATGGTGTTTACTAATGAAGCTAATGATCGGTTCCATAATTTATTCTGTTATTTAAATTAAAGATTAACTAAAAAATTATTGGACGAAAATTATTTTTTCTTCATAACCACTTGGCAATTTCATTTTTAATCTTTTTTCTTGCATCAACAAGCACTTGTTTGTCATCATATTCTGGCTCATACATGTCCTACAAAAATTAAATTATTAATGAACTTTGTTTAAAATAGGTGGAAATTCAGTGTTACTTCGCAGTGACTAGTGCCTTTTATCAAAATGGAAAGGACTGTATCAGGATTGAGTGGCTCATACACACTGAGGGTGTGCCATGGATCTTCGCTGCCTAAAGCATCATTTTATTGAAGCTATTTAATTTTTTTAATCTTGCCATTTGCAAATACAACATTAGTTCCCTAAATCATTTTTTATTTACTAACAAACAAATCATTTTGATTCAAACAAAATTACATTGTAAAAGTCTTGTCCACCATAGTTGTTGTTGGTAAACTGAACATTGGCGTCAATATAGTCCCGAGTGAATTTAGGCCCAAACACATCTTTACAAAAATCGATGTTAAAGCTTAAAAAAATAGTCATGACGTTTTTTTAGTTTTTTTTTCAAAGCTAACTTGACAGGCAAAGTGCTTTCAAACAGGTTGTAGCCACTGTTGGAAGATTGAAATACCCCCAACTCGTTGCAAGTTTGCCATACCCAGCAGCGATCAGCAGCTAAAAAAGTAGTAAAATACAAAAGGTTTTGTAATTAAATGACCACGCATCAACATCAACAAAAATTTAATTAAAAAATTAAAGATTTCGAAACTTAATAATACATACAGTCAAAGCTAGATATGACGCCACCCCTAAAAGTTCGTTCCCGCCTAGGGTCCGACACTTTTTTGCCACTCTTTTCGAAGGCTTTTTTCCGTTCTGTTTTTACAGTCTGGTTCCAAATATCGCAAGGATCTCGATTCTACTGATGGTTTTTTTTGAAAACTAAAAATTTTTGCCATTGCAAGAACAGAACCTCGATATAACGCCACCCCTTTTTAAAAACAGGTTTGAAAACTGACTGTAAAAACAGAACCGAAAAAAGCCTTCAAAAATAGAGGTAAAAAAAGGTTTCGGACTAAAAGATTTCGAACTTTTTCGATCAGAAAGCGTGAATAAATATTCTTATACATAGGAAAAAGCTACTTTATGTCACTTTTCATAGCTTAAAAGCGGGGGACCTAACTGGAGAAGTACTAAATTTATCTACAAAGTATTTTTTGGAAGACTTACAATCGAAAGGCGTAATCTGCTGGAACATATCCACATAAGCTTCGTAGCTCAAGCCTTCACAGAAAATATCTTTTTCTTCAGAGTCACTGGTTTCACTATCTTCTTCATCTTGACAGTCTGGATCGTAATCATAGTTCTCGTAAGATGGGCATTTCTCCTTTGGTTTGACATTTTTATTTGCTTTGTTGACTTGCTTCACAGTCGAGACTCTAGCTTTGGCCTTTACTCCATCAGCCATAATTCTAGCGACTTTGAGGTGTTTGGCATCCATTTCTTGATCAGTTGGATTTTTGCCATTAGCACCCACTTCATCATCAATTTCTCTGTACACTTCGCAGATTTTTCTGACATAGTCGTGATCCTGGTCGTCATATTGCACAAATTCTGCCACAAAAAAGACGTAAAAAGCCAAAATTAAGTCGACATCTTTGTCATTCACATATTTGCTTTCCCATTTGTCGCAAAGACTGAAATTGAGTTTTTTGAGTTTTTTTCACTCTCTTTAAAGCTAGTCTCACTTAAATTCTTGCTCAGTTTTTTCCTGTTTTTAATGGAAATTGTCTGTTGCTGAGCCCAGACAAAAAATTTATGGACATTGTGTGCACATTTGCTGTATCCGTAAGTACGAGTGGATAAGCTAACTATTTGTAGATATTCTGCAAAACAAATTATACTTTTAGTGCAAATTTTTGGAATAAATTCGTAAAAGCCAGTTAATTTAGTTATTTAACCGCGTATAACCTCTATGAACTTTTTTCAATTTCGTTTACGGGCCCGAACAACTCAAAATTGTGGCTCAATTTTGAGATTTTTTGGCCCTATCTCTTAATAGAAACCTATTTTTTGGAGCCGGTCTAGCCTGGCTGAGGCAAGGGTTGGACAGTGTATGATAGGAAGAAAACCGGATTGTTTTGGACTTGGCCTAACATACCCTTGGGCTGTACGAGCTTTCGTAAGAAGACAATTTCGTAAGAGCGAATTTTCGTAAAAGCGAATTTTCGTAAGAAATTTTTTTCGTAAGAGCGAAAATTCGTAAGAAACTTTTTCGTAACGCGGTTTTCAGTAACATTAGTGATATGTTAACTTGCTTTTTTTGCTTTTTGATCCTCCTTTGATGTTTCTGATAGCTTCTGTGATGTTTTGACCAAAAATAGTCAAGAAAAAAAATGAAACAGTCAGAGGGTGGAATCGAACCACTGGTGAAAAAAATTCACCCTATCAACTTACCTACTTCACCATACATGCCACTATTGGGAAATGGCTATGTGTAGCATATAATATATGAATCTAGCTCGGAGTTTTTCACCACGCTTTTGGGTATTTCTGCTGGTCTCCTAATGGATGAAAATCCGGGGGTCAGCTAATTATCGAAATTTTCAGTCATATGACCTATGCTTACCAACTTTTGTGCTCATACAGTTAATAGTCATATAATTAACTGTTCGAAGTGTCAAACAGTGACAGAAAGGCCAAAACAAATCAATCAGATGAAATCCTGAATTAGAAAAATTGAATAAGAGTGAAAAAAATTTCGATTATTTCCTCTTACGAAAGAAATTCGTTACGAAAATTCGCTGTTACGAAAAAGTTTCTTACGAAAATTCGCTGTTACGAAAATGTTTCTTACGAAAATGTTTCTTACGAAAGTTCGCTCTTACGAAACTTCGCTCTTACGAAATTGTCTTGTTACGAAAGCTCGTACAGCCTACCCTTGCCTAAGCCTAACAAAATTACGAAAAAGTGAAAAAGGCACCTACTTGAAAAATCAGCACAAACTGAGGAATAGGGCTGATTTTCAGAAGCAAAATCAAAATCGATGGAGCTCGCCATTTATAAGAAAACAGCGATGTGAAATATCGGCTATGCATTTAGATATAGGTCCGTAGGGGGGTGAATTATTATAGTTATTATTATTTGGAAAGTCGGACTGATAAAGGTCATATGGCAATAGTTATACAATAATAGCCTTACCGAACAAGTCCACTTTGGCTTGAACTGGAGCTGAGCTAGCCACCGCACCAACTACAAGACTAGGGTACTTGAGACGGAGCCAAGCAGCAAGGTTTCCTATTATTCAACTTCATGATCCAAATTATTTTGAGAAATTATTAAAAAGACCTGCATAAGATCCACCAAAGACCACCCATTTTGGATTTTCGATATCTTTATCCTGATTTATTGCTTTTACAAACACAGCTGTATCAGCCAGCGCCTGCTCAGTGGTCAGCCATTTGAGGTTGTCTACAGATAGGTCCCTTGAACCAATTAATGCAACGATGTTATTTTTTAAATTTTTTTATAAAAAAGCTTACTCTGTAGGCAAGCTTGTGCCATAGTACCTATGCTCCAGTGCAAACATAGTCGCATCAAAGTCTCTGGCCCAGGTGTTCATAGACGTCCCATAACTGACATACCCATAACTTATAGGTCCTTCTCCACCTAACATCAAAAAACAAGGACCATTCGATTTTCCATAGTAATCGTTGCTGTAGTAGTACTGAATGTTGTTGTGAGTTTGTATTTTAAAGGACCGTGGCAGTTGAGGACAATAGCAATTTAAAGTTTTTGAATTGGCGGGCGACTGCCCAAAAATCGAAAATATTTTTTCGAATTATTATTTTTATTTGAATTTAAAATATATGAATCATAACACAGCTCAATGGAAGTAAGCTAAGTCGTCTGATCTGGCATTGTCAAGCACATTGGGCTCGACCAGTGGATGCTTATAAGCTTTTAAGAAATTTTAAATGCAAACAAAATAATTCCAAAAATATTTTGCGTAAAAGCGCAAGTGCTCACCTCTTCAAAGAGTATTTTTCTCTAAGCCTACTCGACTAGTGGATGGTTAAATGCAAACCGAAAATAATTCGAAAAATATTTTTGGAATAAACGAGGTATCCACCGCCAATTTGAAAACTCGAAATTGCCATTGTCATCAACGGCGATGTTTCTTTAAAGAAATTAGAATAATTCTTGTTAAATTCTCACCTGAGTAAAAGTGGTATTGATCGAGGAGTCAAAATGGTCCAAATCTTGTTGAATGGAATTGTAGGTACTGTATCTTTTGTTTATTTGAGCCTTTGTTTGATTCCCCTTTGTCAGCAAATCGCTAGCTTTTTGATTAAATCGACGAGCAAATGATGTGAAGCTAAACAGGCTTGGTAAGGATCCTGTCCGATTAGACCTTTTCTAAATATGTATCAATAATATAAGTTGAAATTATGCAGACTAACGGAATTAGCTTCTTTCAAAACAGGAGCTGTAATATTTTGGTCAAAATTGCGTTCCAGTTCTTGATTTCTTTGCGGTTATTCATCCCTTTTGGAAATTCTTCTTTGATTACTAGTCTTAGTGGTTCAAATTGAAGGTTTGATTTGCTTTTGCTATCTAAACGTGGAATTAATAATTATTTTAAACTATTAATACACTTAACTATCTACGGAATTTATCCATTTATTGACATACTCATTAGTTGTTTTTCGGGCATTTCTTAGAGAAATGCTGTCGGCTGCACTTACAGGGCCATGTCAGCTGATTGAGCACCATCTGAATTATTTAGAGAATGAAAGTTGCTAAGTTTTTTATTTTAGTAACCTTTAATTTGAATAATTGTGGAAGAGGCATCTGCCGTCATATTAAAACCAACAGATCTCCAAGGGTCGGCAGACCCAATAGTGATTACTGTATTGCTTCCCTAAAGTAATATAATTTTTATACAGTTTAAAAAGCAAAAGAATTTTGGCGCTAGTAGAGAATCAGGTGCAAATGTTGCCTAGGTCACCACCGTTGGTTCTTTTCATAGTTTGCCTTGGTCCCCCTGATGATTTTTAGTGTGATCATGGTGACCAGGCATCCTCAGTCTCAGCCGGCTGAAGTCTGAACTCAGTCATCGGCCGACTGAGGCTGACCGCTGAGCTAAAATTTAAAGCTCGACGGATGTCTGACGCTGAGCAAAATATTCAGACCTCCGCCGACAAAGATAGTCGTCAAGTATACCACCCTGATAGTGACACAACAAGGTAGACCAAGGCATTTCTCACAAAAAAACAGGGGGACCAAAGGCAAAATTTGCACCAGATTCACTATTAGCGCCAGAAATTATCAACTTTGTAGACAAAAGAGTTTCCATAGGCTTTTGAGATCTTTCTCAACCCTTTCTTCAGCAAAATAACATCGTAGTCGTCTCCAAACACATCTGTGCATAAATTTAGGAAGAAGCTAAAATTGCGCAATTTTACAAGTCAGGGTTTAATTTTGAAAACAATAAATTATTTTAGACATTTTTGACAATATTTGCAAAAACTTACTTGTTGGGAATAGTGCTAGCAAAAGCCAATCCCCATAATCCGTGGTTTGAAACCAACCCAGCTGAGTGCAATCCTGCCACAAAGCAAGTCTTGCACTTACAGCTCCTCCATCATTGTCATATTTAACCTTGCTCAATTGCTGAGTGAGCAAAGTGTGATTGTTGGGCCAGCTAGTGAAATCTTCTCCATCATTGATAAAAGGCATAACATAAGCAGCTAATTTAGCTACTTTGCTCAAATCATCCACATTTTTGGCTTCAAATATATTGCACACTTCATTGACACTAATGACAATTCCACTATTATTTATTTGATTAAACTGGACTGGAGCTCGAAACAATGTGGCTAGATTCAAAAAGAAGTACTGGAAGTCAGGGAACATTAAGCGCAGAGTGTTCAGGCTTGGCTGTAGCTTTAAAGCAGCACTTATTTGGTATCTACCGTCATCATACTGGACTAATTGACGAATTGTAAGCAAGGCTTGAGCTATGCTTGCTCCACAACTTTGTTTGTAGTCATAGTAGGTATTTTCGACATTCTTGTGGTATTTGTAGAAGTCAAGCGTTGTTTGAACGGGCGCAGAACTAGCCACGACTCCCACGCTTAAACTGGGGTATCTTTGGCGAAACCAGAGAGCAAGTGTGCCTAGATAGCAAAGTTTAGGTAGAGATTAAGCTTGGCTCCCAGACGTAATTTTTAAGAGATTTGTAATTTAAGGAATATAAACCTTATTTTTTGGAAACTCAAGTCAAAATCTTATTTTCAGCCGGGCCTGGCCGGCCCGTGCCCAGCCCCAGTACCAGGTCAATTCAAAAAAGAATTATTTGAAATAAATTTTAGTTGAGTATTCTGCGCTTAATAAGTACTTAAAAGCATTTCCATTTCTATTGGCATCGGTGGCATAGTGGTAAGGCGCCGGCGGACTGTAAAAGTCTGTAGTAGGTTCGATTCCTAGTATAGGTATAATTTTTCCATCGACTTTTCCAAAATTTCGTCAAATTAGTTCTCGTTTTTATCGCTGGTACACGCCTTTCCAAATAGTCCCATCGACGAAGACCAGCATACTGCCCCTTTAAAATGTCCTAATTTTAAACAAATGTTCTGATTTTTAGCCATTTTTTGTGCTTACCTCCATAGAAGCTGCCATAGACAACCCATTTCGCTGATTTTTTCTCCAGATACTTTGTTTTGACCCTTGATAAAATCAGCGATGTCAGCAAGAGATTGGTCGACGGTAAGGGTGTAAAGACTGGAAAGTGAGGTGTCACTGAAAAAATTAGTCTTTTAGAAGCTTAAAAGTATTTGAAGCTCAAATACACACTCAGCTGGCCGACTTTTGCCAAAAAAACGATGCTCTAATGACCAAACAGTAGCTTTGAAATCTTTAGCCGCTCTGACAATAGATGTATTTTCATTAGTGACTCTAGAAGAATCAGCTACAACACGACCTTCCACAAATAAGAAGTGGATTTTACTATCATTGGCAAACTTTTTATTCACAAAATAGCGCTAAAAAATATTTATATTTGACTTTAATAATCAAAGATGAAAAATTAAAAATTACTTGCGGAAAGGTAGTGTCATCGTAGCCAAAATGATCTACTTTTTGACCAAACATCTGCTCAACTCCATCAGCTGATTTCTCATAGCTGTTGGTCTGAAATTCAAATGCAAGCAAAAGATTTTTGATGCGATAAAAACAGGCTTACATTGATACCAGATTTTGTAAGTGAGAAAATTGGTAAGTAAAGCTCATCGGTTTTGCTTGCATTCAGATCAACCTTAAATTGGTATTTAGTTGTTGTAAAGCTACCTTTATTTTATATTTTATTCTGTCTTATGAAGTTAAGCAGATGCATAGGAATGATTTTATGTCTCTCAAAGTACTGAAGCCATGCCAGCACGCTAATTTAAACCGGCGCCGGGCACCGACCCGAGCGCTGGGTCTACTAAAAATCGATAACGGAGCCACAGTCGTTTCAGCGCTAGGCATCAGCGCCGGCGCTGAAGTTCACTGCAACAAAATTTGAAAAAAAATCATGCAAGAAATAACAGCTGATCAAGCTGCAGGTCTTTTTTGGAAACAATGAGCAACGAGTCAAAGAAATGGTTGATAACTATCTTCATAAAATAAAAAAAAAAGCAAAAGACGGTAAAGTAATCTTGTAATTGACGTGTGGTCAAAATTAAAAATTAAAATTTTATATGAGATTAACTGTGAGTTTACTGCAATAAAATTTGAAAAAATTCTTCATATTAACAAAAATGTTGTCAATACCGGCGCTGGCGCCCGTGCAGGTCGTTAAGATGAAAAATTAAAGTAAAAAATGTGTGTGTCGGCCAAAAATGCACAAAATCATTTTAATCGTCCTTCTTTTGATGTTTAACGTGGAGAAAACACGTTTTTAGAATTTTAAAAGCACTTTTTCAAAAAGTTCCTTGTCCAATGCAAAAAAAATCTATCAATTTGTCTTTCTGAAAAAGTGCTTTTCCAATACTAGAACGGAATTTTTCTCAGCGTTCATCTTTAAGGCAAGCAAGATTTATATTATTTTAGGCGTCTTCGTGTACTCCGGCCACACACACAAGCTCGAAAGAGAAGCTCAAAAAGTGGGTCTTCAAGAAATTTATATACAGAGCTATTGAATGCAAAGTTACAGCCATTTTAAAGAAGGAGGGGGAAGACATTAAGGTTGGAAAAAATGGCTTCCATGGCGTTTGCGTTTTTTGGCCTAAAATAATGTCGCAGGTTTGATACCACGTGGTGGCACCCTATTGTTTTCGCTTGTTTGGCCATTTCTAGTGGTGATTAGACTTTTCCCACGCAATATTCGGAATCAGCGACCCAAATTACCCATAGAACTGGTCAAACAAGCCAAAATAAAAAGCATGTTACCATGTGGGATTGAACCTGCAACATTATTTTGGGCCGAAAAAGGCGAACGCTGATGCACTGCGCCATGGAAGCCACCTTTTCAAACCTAAATGGCTTGCTCCCCTTTAAGGAAGGAAAGCGGAGGGCTTGGAGTTGAGATGCGCACACCCACATACCTCAGACGCAAATCACTCGAAAGTGACTCTGGATGCATAAAAATGTATGCATACCGGAGTTTGTAAAATAGCCCTAAATCCTTTCAAAAACGGTCAAAATAGGTATTTTTGGGTGGTCCCAAAACTCAATTTTTTATTAACTAGAACACGAAAATAATGTTTTTTTTCGAGCTTCTGAGGCAATTGTAGGTCGATGTAGGGTGTTTGGAAACACTTTAAAAAAAATCATTTGGGGGGGGGGGGGGGTAGATATACTCCGGTAGCGCCGAATTTTTTTTGAATTTGTGGGGACAACCGTTGTCGAAGTAGGCAATGGTCTTTTAATGTCCTATAAAAGTGGTTTGTAATAACAATTTTAATTTTTCAAACTCACCACTAAAAAGACGACCAAACCCAGTAGGAAAATAGTCGAATTCATTTGCTCTTTTGCAGCTGGCTTCTTGTTTGTTATATGCAAGAAGACTATTATGCAACGCCATTTATTGTTCAGAGACTTTTTTCGCTGCGCTTTAATGACTGATAAAAACTAATGGAAAACTGCAATTAATTTTTTTCTTATCTTTTTTAATAAGTTCAGCTCCGACAGTTTTAAAAATAGTTGATTAAATTAACACAGAAAAAAGTATTTGTTAAGAGAATGTGCGATAAATTTTTTGAAAATGATCAACACGTCATTTGTAAGCAGACAACTAGAAACAAAAACAATTTCATGGAACTCGCTTACTCCGTGGGGCTGCCTGCGTCGAAACCACATTTTCACCAAAGTAACCGACTACTTACCTTATTTCCGCTAATAACTCACCCGGGTGAGTTATTCTTTTGGATCACGGAAAATCGGAAAATATTGAAGTCGATCTCAATATTTTTTGGGTAAAAATTCAAAATCTAAAAAGGGGAATCAGTAAGGTGCCATGGCATTTCGTTCGAAAGTCAGTTCGTCCAAAGACAATTCGTCCATATTGCAATTCGTCCAAATTTGAGCAAGATGAAGTCCGTCAAAATGTTTACCCACTGGTATTTATTCACTTGCACCTAAGTACCGCTATTTAGGCTGCCAAATACGGTGATAACGTGAGAGTTTATACTTAAATACACTCACAAAATACCACGTGTTTTGGACTACCGCCTGAGTACTACGCGGTCTGAAACTACTCGAGAACTGGAGTTTCTGCAATCCAAATAGCTGTTTTGGTACGAACAAACCATACTCAGGACAAGGCTGAGTGTAGGACATAGTAGTTTTATTTACTTTTGGCTGAATCCAAAAAACATCAGCAGAACCAAGCAAATCAGTGGATTTTCACCAAATCCCACTTGTATCAATATATCCAGTGGATTGCCACTGGAATTCCAGTGGTAAATTGGCGGATTCCACTAACTAGCCACTAAATTAGCAATTAACGGAAAAAGGACAACTGCCGACCCCCAACTGCTGACCAATTATCAAGTTTTGATCAAAAGAAAAGTGTTTTATGTCGCACAAAGGATAGAAAGAAGTTTATTCAGGTATGGATACTTTAAAAGAAGAAGCTATATGTGCAACGCCTAGGTCACAGGTTCGACTAACACTGGCTGCACATCCTATTTTCTTAACCCATTTTTTTGTAATTTTTTGACAAATTTGATGTCAAAGTGATGCTCAGTCTGTTAGCTATACAACAAAACCATCAGCGCGAGATTTCATAGCTGCCCTGGCTGGAATAAAGGCCAAAGCCTGCCTGAAACCTGCTTTCTGTCTATAAATCTATCATTTTTGGGTTTTCTTTGTTTGGTTTGATTAATATTTTCTGATTTTTAACAACCGAACATACTTTTTTCTACCAACCAAACTACTCAGAAGCTCAAGAAAGGCATTTTTAAATTTTGGTCTATGAAAATTGAGTTTCGAGACAATCCAAAATTAGACTTTTCGAATATTTGGCTTGTCCTTTCTATTGCCGGATATTTCACGGAGCTCCATTTCTGAAAAGAACAATCATACAAAAAGAAGATCAAACAGACAACACAACAAACACTATAAGTTTCAATAGGCGAAATTCATGGCCAAACTTGAGTTTATGGCCAAAATTTAAAAGTTTACGGCCAAAATTCGAAAGTTTACGGCCAAGATTCAGTATTTTACGGCCAGCTCGAGTTTACGGCCATAATTAAATATTTTACGGCCATTTTTCACAATTTAACGGGCAAAATTAAATACCACCCGTTCTTTGAATCTCTCATTTTTTAAATTTTTTTGCTCTGCCTTTTCTCGCTTTTGCCTTAGGTATCTTTTCTCTTTTGTTCCTTTTTTTTCAGCTTTCGGTTTAAATCGTTTTCTTCTAAACTCAAGTGGGATGAAAAATAAAAATAAAATTTTCTGTGTTCTCTAAATAATACTTTTGTGGAGATTTTTGAAATAGGAAATCGACCGGACAAGGATCTACCTACACAAAATATGCGAAAAACACGTAATACTTTTAAAATACTTCCTGTAATACTTCCTCCCCGAAACCTGCTTTCTGTCTATAAATCTATCATTTTTGGGTTTTCCTTTGTTTGGTTTGATTAGTATTTTCTGATTTTTAACAATCGAACATGCTTTTTTTTACTAACCAAACTACTCAGAAGCTCAAGAAAGGCATTTTTGAGTTTTGGTCTATGAAAATTGAGTTTCGAGACAATCCAAAATTAGCCTTTTCGAATATTTTCTAAGAGATCAGATCTGTATTGGAGTGGAAATGGACCAAAAAAGTTAATTTTGCGCAAAAGGAATATCTTGAACATAGTTTTGAATGCCGTCATCATCGATGGTGTTCTTAACAAAGCAACAATTAGAGAAATTGTAGTGCAACCTCAAGCCTATAAAGTACACCCCTTAATTTTGACAGTAGATTCATGTTCAGGGTGGTTGGTTATTATTTTTTTTCATTTTTTACCCCCTCAAAGTCCAGTCTTCCAATGGTATTTTGATGTTGTTCTCTCATGCTTGAAGCCGGTACGATGGGGTCTTTGCATTACCATCTTCGTCATCAGACCAGCCTGGATTGAGACTATCATGAGCACCTTCGTTGCCAACTAAAATACAAAATCGTACCGGCTTCAAGCATGAGAGAACAACATCAAAATACCATTGGAAGACTGGACCCGAATATTCTGCTGAGGAGATGCTTGTTTCCCCAACAATCAACGGATCAAAGTTGAAATTCTGATCCACCGGACAATTGGTCTCGAAGTGAATAGGAGCGGCGGAAGTCTTTGGATTCAACAGAGAACACCAATGTCCACAATGTGTCCAACTCGCATCTTTTTCTGATCCATACTTGTAGCTTTAGCGATGAGCGATACAATTTCAAAACTAAAATTCATATGCTGAGATGGAGTAATGTCTGAAGGAAGCAAGGTGAAATCCAATTTCATTTCCTTACACAGGACATAAACACGTGGCCAGATCCGAGAGCCTCGATCAGCGCTGCCCCTGCCAGTGCTGTAAATCTCGGCACCGGCTAAACTTCAGGCACCTGTTTCTGGCATTTATTAATAGTACCCAGCCCGGTGCTGCGGGTTATTAGGTAGTTCAGATATCGGCACCGGGTTATAATAAAACTTTTTATCATTCAAACATTTCTATATAGCGGCACCGGCCTGGTGCTGAAGAAATTATGACGTGAAAATCCCTTGTAAATTGTTTCGGTGCCAAGCCGGTGCCGCTATTTAGAAAAATTAGAATGATTAATATTTCTATTCCTATCCCGGTGCCGATGTCTGAGCTACCTAATAATCCGCGGCGCCGACTGGGTGATATTGAGGGGACCCCGTCAAATTATCTTTTACCCCGTCAAATATGACAACTTGATTTTTATCTCAAAAAGCCTTCACATTTTATACAAAAATGTAGTTCTGGATCTCAGCTTTCTAACAAGCTATTAACTGACTTTTTGAGATTTAAAAAAGTTGGAGAGAAAAGTCGGCCAGCGATAGCTTGCGACATTTCGAATTGCGACAAATTGGATTGCGACAAATTCAAATTGCGACAATTCAAGCTGAGACAAACATTTACAAATAAGATTCGTAATTCGAATACAGTCGAGTCTCGATTTAACGTACCCCCTGGGGACCGGCCTAGGGTACGTTAAATCGGGGGTTAATTTGACGGAGTTTATTATTGGAAGGACCAACCCTAAGGGTACGTTAAATCGAGGGTACGTTATATCGGGGTACGTTAAATCGAGACTCGACTGTAGTAATTTTTTGTGGCAATTTAATTTTGGCGCAATTTGATTTTGTCGCAATTTGAAATGTCGCAGTTTGATTTGTCGCAATCTCAATTGTCGCAATTTGAATTTGTCGCAATTCGAATTGTCGCGATTTTAAATGTCGCAAGCTATCGCTGGCCGAAAAGTCTTTGTATGGAATAAATTGTTCAAAAAATTTGGTCTACAAAATAACTTTCTTCTCTAACTTTTAAATATCTCAGTGAGTTAGTTAATAGCTCATTGGAAAGCTGAGATCCCGGGCTACATGCTGGTATAAAAACTTTACAAAAATTGAGAGAAAAAATTAAGAAATACTCAAAAGAAAACAAATCTTCACGATTTGACGGGGTAAAAGAATAATTTGACGGAGGAAAGTACTTACAGCCAAATTAAATTCGCAAAGCGCGGGAATTTGAGCTTTTATTTTGTGCGGGCTTTTCCCGGCCAGAGCATTGCATCGGGCGTTCGCTGAACAACCCACGGAAAAATGAGGTCCAGTGGAAGACCACTAATAGGGCTCCCACAATGGGAATGACGATGTCGAAGTAAAGCGATGTCTAGATTTGGCGTTTTCGATTGAAAAATGAAAAAAAAAATGAAAGAAAAAATCAACTGCCGACCATTCTAACTGCCGACCATTCCAACTGCCGACCATCCCAACTGCCAACCATTCCAACTGCCGACCAATTATCAAATACTTACTGAATTTAACTTTTCTTTCGGGATGAACCAAAGCAAACACTTCAAGAATCTTTTACTTTTTTTTCTCAACGCTGCTTAGCTGTGTGTGTATAAATGTAATTTTTTATAAATTTATCTAACTTACTGTGGCCTACTCTTTTAAGTGAGTATGACCAAGAAGCAAGTATGTCAAATAATTTTTTCTAAACCATTTTGACCCTTTGGACTATCTGCCTGTTTTACCATGTTTTTCAACATGGGACTTGGCAAAAAAGCGTCTAGATGCATTTTTTGATCAAGAGTCTTGCTCGGAATTATGTCTAAGAAAAGTGATTGCGCGCATTCTAACCAACTTAGCCTCCTGCTCCCCGAAGGGGCTTGGTTGCCTGGGGTTGAGATGCGCACACTCACATACCTTAGACACAAAGTACTCGAAATTGACGCTGGATCAGGGTACTGCACAAGGTATAATTAATAATAAAATAAATACCAAGTTTATACCCAAGAAGGTATTAAAAATAGTATTACTTTATACCCTGGGTATCGTTTTATACCCAGGGTATACAATCACACCCTGGCCAATTCGAAGCAAACTCTCAATTTCACAGCATGATTGATTTGCTTGAAAAACTGCCATTAAAATTTGAAGCTCACCATCAAATTTAAGTTTACCCCCCTCTAGTAAACCCCAAAAACCAACTTTTAGGTACTCCTAGCCGCTCCAGGGTCGAATTCTGAGCGATCCGAGTCTTTTTTGACTATAAAATTTGGATTCCGCAAAATTTACTGCAGTATATCACTAAAAATTTAAATTTGAGGGATAAATTTGAAATTTGAGGAAGGATTTACACATTTTGTGCGAAATTCAAATTTGAGGGGTAAAAAATGAAAAAAAATAATAACCAACCACCCTGAACATGAATCTACTGTCAAAATTAAGGGGTGTACTTTATAGGCTTGAGGTTGCACTACAATTTCTCTAATTGTTGCTTTGTTAAGAACACCATCGATGATGACGGCATTCAAAACTATGTTCAAGATATTCCTTTTGCGCAAAATTAACTTTTTTTGGTCCATTTCCACTCCAATACAGATCTGATCTCTTAGAAAATATTCGAAAAGGCTAATTTTGGATTGTCTCGAAACTCAATTTTCATAGACCAAAACTCAAAAATGCCTTTCTTGAGCTTCTGAGTAGTTTGGTTAGTAAAAAAAAGCATGTTCGATTGTTAAAAATCAGAAAATACTAATCAAACCAAACAAAGGAAAACCCAAAAATGATAGATTTATAGACAGAAAGCAGGTTTCGGGGAGGAAGTATTACAGGAAGTATTTAAAAGTATTACGTGTTTTTCGCATATTTTGTGTAGGTAGATCCTTGTCCGGTCGATTTCCTATTTCAAAAATCTCCACAAAAGTATTATTTAGAGAACACAGAAAATTTTATTTTTATTTTTCATCCCACTTGAGTTTAGAAGAAAACGATTTAAACCGAAAGCTGAAAAAAAAGGAACAAAAGAGAAAAGATACCTAAGGCAAAAGCGAGAAAAGGCAGAGCAAAAAAATTTAAAAAATGAGAGATTCAAAGAACGGGTGGTATTTAATTTTGCCCGTTAAATTGTGAAAAATGGCCGTAAAATATTTAATTATGGCCGTAAACTCGAGCTGGCCGTAAAATACTGAATCTTGGCCGTAAACTTTCGAATTTTGGCCGTAAACTTTTAAATTTTGGCCATAAACTCAAGTTTGGCCATGAATTTCGCCTATTGAAACTTATAGTGTTTGTTGTGTTGTCTGTTTGATCTTCTTTTTGTATGATTGTTCTTTTCAGAAATGGAGCTCCGTGAAATATCCGGCAATAGAAAGGACAAGCCAATATTCGAAAAGTCTAATTTTGGATTGTCTCGAAACTCAATTTTCATAGACCAAAATTTAAAAATGCCTTTCTTGAGCTTCTGAGTAGTTTGGTTGGTAGAAAAAAAGTATGTTCGGTTGTTAAAAATCAGAAAATATTAATCAAACCAAACAAAGGAAAACCCAAAAATGATAGATTTATAGACAGAAAGCAGGTTTCAGGCAGGCTTTGGCCTTTATTCCAGCCAGGGCAGCTATGAAATCTCGCGCTGATGGTTTTGTTGTATAGCTAACAGACTGAGCATCACTTTGACATCAAATTTGTCAAAAAATTACAAAAAAATGGGTTAAGAAAATAGGATGTGCAGCCAGTGTTAGTCGAACCTGTGACCTAGGCGTTGCACATATAGCTTCTTCTTTTAAAGTATCCATACCTGAATAAACTTCTTTCTATCCTTTGTGCGACATAAAACACTTTTCTTTTGATCAAAACTTGATAATTGGTCAGCAGTTGGGGGTCGGCAGTTGTCCTTTTTCCGTTAATTGCTAATTTAGTGGCTAGTTAGTGGAATCCGCCAATTTACCACTGGAATTCCAGTGGCAATCCACTGGATATATTGATACAAGTGGGGATTTGGTGAAAATCCACTGATTTGCTTGGTTCTGCTGATGTTTTTTGGATTCAGCCAAAAGTAAATAAAAACTACTATGTCCTACACTCAGCCTTGTCCTGAGTATGGTTTGTTCGTACCAAAACAGCTATTTGGATTGCAGAAACTCCAGTTCTCGAGTAGTTTCAGACCGCGTAGTACTCAGGCGGTAGTCCAAACACGTGGTATTTTTGTGAGTGTATTTAAGTATAAACTCTCACGTTATCACCGTATTTGGCAGCCTAAATAGCGGTACTTAGGTGCAAGTGAATAAATACCAGTGGGTAAACATTTTGACGGACTTCATCTTGCTCAAATTTGGACGAATTGCAATATGGACGAATTGTCTTTGGACGAACTGACTTTCGAACGAAATGCCATGGCACCTTACTGATTCCCCTTTTTAGATTTTGAATTTTTACCCAAAAAATATTGAGATCGACTTCAATATTTTCCGATTTTCCGTGATCCAAAAGAATAACTCACCCGGGTGAGTTATTAGCGGAAATAAGGTAAGTAGTCGGTTACTTTGGTGAAAATGTGGTTTCGACGCAGGCAGCCCCACGGAGTAAGCGAGTTCCATGAAATTGTTTTTGTTTCTAGTTGTCTGCTTACAAATGACGTGTTGATCATTTTCAAAAAATTTATCGCACATTCTCTTAACAAATACTTTTTTCTGTGTTAATTTAATCAACTATTTTTAAAACTGTCGGAGCTGAACTTATTAAAAAAGATAAGAAAAAAATTAATTGCAGTTTTCCATTAGTTTTTATATCAGTCATTAAAGCGCAGCGAAAAAAGTCTCTGAACAATAAATGGCGTTGCATAATAGTCTTCTTGCATATAACAAACAAGAAGCCAGCTGCAAAAGAGCAAATGAATTCGACTATTTTCCTACTGGGTTTGGTCGTCTTTTTAGTGGTGAGTTTGAAAAATTAAAATTGTTATTACAAACCACTTTTATAGGACATTAAAAGACCATTGCCTACTTCGACAACGGTTGTCCCCACAAATTCAAAAAAAATTCGGCGCTACCGGAGTATATCTACCCCCCCCCCCCAAATGATTTTTTTTAAAGTGTTTCCAAACACCCTACATCGACCTACAATTGCCTCAGAAGCTCGAAAAAAAACATTATTTTCGTGTTCTAGTTAATAAAAATTGAGTTTTGGGACCACCCAAAATACCTATTTTGACCGTTTTTGAAAGGATTTAGGGCTATTTTACAAACTCCGGTATGCATACATTTTTATGCATCCAGAGTCACTTTCGAGTGATTTGCGTCTGAGGTATGTGGGTGTGCGCATCTCAACTCCAAGCCCTCCGCTTTCCTTCCTTAAAGGGGGAGCAAGCCATTTAGGTTTGAAAAGGTGGCTTCCATGGCGCAGTGCATCAGCGTTCGCCTTTTTCGGCCAAAATAATGTTGCAGGTTCAATCCCACATGGTAACATGCTTTTTATTTTGGCTTGTTTGACCAGTTCTATGGGTAATTTGGGTCGCTGATTCCGAATATTGCGTGGGAAAAGTCTAATCACCACTAGAAATGGCCAAACAAGCGAAAACAATAGGGTGCCACCACGTGGTATCAAACCTGCGACATTATTTTAGGCCAAAAAACGCAAACGCCATGGAAGCCATTTTTTCCAACCTTAATGTCTTCCCCCTCCTTCTTTAAAATGGCTGTAACTTTGCATTCAATAGCTCTGTATATAAATTTCTTGAAGACCCACTTTTTGAGCTTCTCTTTCGAGCTTGTGTGTGTGGCCGGAGTACACGAAGACGCCTAAAATAATATAAATCTTGCTTGCCTTAAAGATGAACGCTGAGAAAAATTCCGTTCTAGTATTGGAAAAGCACTTTTTCAGAAAGACAAATTGATAGATTTTTTTGCATTGGACAAGGAACTTTTTGAAAAAGTGCTTTTAAAATTCTAAAAACGTGTTTTCTCCACGTTAAACATCAAAAGAAGGACGATTAAAATGATTTTGTGCATTTTTGGCCGACACACACATTTTTTACTTTAATTTTTCATCTTAACGACCTGCACGGGCGCCAGCGCCGGTATTGACAACATTTTTGTTAATATGAAGAATTTTTTCAAATTTTATTGCAGTAAACTCACAGTTAATCTCATATAAAATTTTAATTTTTAATTTTGACCACACGTCAATTACAAGATTACTTTACCGTCTTTTGCTTTTTTCTTTTATTTTATGAAGATAGTTATCAACCATTCTTTGACTCGTTGCTCATTGTTTCCAAAAAAAGACCTGCAGCTTGATCAGCTGTTATTTCTTGCATGATTTTTTTTCAAATTTTGTTGCAGTGAACTTCAGGCGCCGGCGCTGATGCCTAGCGCTGAAACGACTGTGGCTCCGTTATCGATTTTTAGTAGACCCAGCGCTCGGGTCGGTGCCCGGCGCCGGTTTAAATTAGCGTGCTGGCATGGCTTCAGTACTTTGAGAGACATAAAATCATTCCTATGCATCTGCTTAACTTCATAAGACAGAATAAAATATAAATAAAGGTAGCTTTACAACAACTAAATACCAATTTAAGGTTGATCTGAATGCAAGCAAAACCGATGAGCTTTACTTACCAATTTTCTCACTTACAAAATCTGGTATCAATGTAAGCCTGTTTTTATCGCATCAAAATCTTTTGCTTGCATTTGAATTTCAGACCAACAGCTATGAGAAATCAGCTGATGGAGTTGAGCAGATGTTTGGTCAAAAAGTAGATCATTTTGGCTACGATGACACTACCTTTCCGCAAGTAATTTTTAATTTTTCATCTTGATTATTAAAGTCAAATATAAATATTTTTTAGCGCTATTTTGTGAATAAAAAGTTTGCCAATGATAGTAAAATCCACTTCTTATTTGTGGAAGGTCGTGTTGTAGCTGATTCTTCTAGAGTCACTAATGAAAATACATCTATTGTCAGAGCGGCTAAAGATTTCAAAGCTACTGTTTGGTCATTAGAGCATCGTTTTTTTGGCAAAAGTCGGCCAGCTGAGTGTGTATTTGAGCTTCAAATACTTTTAAGCTTCTAAAAGACTAATTTTTTCAGTGACACCTCACTTTCCAGTCTTTACACCCTTACCGTCGACCAATCTCTTGCTGACATCGCTGATTTTATCAAGGGTCAAAACAAAGTATCTGGAGAAAAATCAGCGAAATGGGTTGTCTATGGCAGCTTCTATGGAGGTAAGCACAAAAAATGGCTAAAAATCAGAACATTTGTTTAAAATTAGGACATTTTAAAGGGGCAGTATGCTGGTCTTCGTCGATGGGACTATTTGGAAAGGCGTGTACCAGCGATAAAAACGAGAACTAATTTGACGAAATTTTGGAAAAGTCGATGGAAAAATTATACCTATACTAGGAATCGAACCTACTACAGACTTTTACAGTCCGCCGGCGCCTTACCACTATGCCACCGATGCCAATAGAAATGGAAATGCTTTTAAGTACTTATTAAGCGCAGAATACTCAACTAAAATTTATTTCAATAATTCTTTTTTGAATTGACCTGGTACTGGGCTGGGCACGGGCCGGCCAGGCCCGGCTGAAAATAAGATTTTGACTTGAGTTTCCAAAAAATAAGGTTTATATTCCTTAAATTATAACTGGTTAAGAGATTTGGAAGAGATTTGGAAAATATAACTGGTCTGAAATTCTGTGTCACATTTGAAAACTCGAAAATGGGGCTATAGCCCGATAGAAAAGTAAATTTTCTAAGATTCCGTACCAAAGAAGTGTGCAGAAGATACAAATTTTGGTGGTTTTATACAAAAGTTAGACAGAAAACGCAAAAAGCCCTAATTTACTCGTAAAAATACCAATTGTTTGCTTTAAATGAACTCTAGCTGCTAAATTTCTGACTGTACAAAATCGGTCTGATCTTTCTTGTAGCTGAAGTGTCTCGTCCGAGATAATGACTGCTAAAGTAGGGAAGATCATGTCGATGAAAGGTGCCAAGGATGTCGTAAATGCTGGAGCTGAAAAGACTGTAGATGCTCAGGTCGGGTTTGTGTGAGGATTTCTGATTTCCCAGGTGATGTTCTCCTGAGTTTGTATAGGGAGCATGTGGAGCTTTTACTTCTTTGCTTTCAGCGTCTGATAATGCATGCAATCGTCTTCTGGAAGCTTTTTTATGGTGCGCCATCCGTTAGAAAGAAGTTCCGAAAGTGATTCTTCTGTCCAAGTGCTGACGGCTCGGCAAAGAAACAGGCTGCGTCGAAAAGAAGGTTTTCCTCTGTCAGTATCAAGAAATATATTTGTGGGTTCCGCAATGCAAGTTTTGCGTTGGCGAGTTTTTCCATTGGTGAGTTTCGCCGTTGGCGAGATTCGCCGTTGGCGAGTCTTTCACGTTGGCGAGTTCTCGCGTTGGCGAGTTCTGACGTTGGCGAGTCTCTTGCGAGTTTGTTGCGTCCCGATTCTTTTGAGTATTTCTTAAACTTTTCTCTCAATTTTTTTAAAGTTTTCATACAAGCATGTAACCCGGTATCTCAGCTTTTCAATGAGCTATTAACTAACTTACTGAATATTAAACAGTTAAGCCTCGTGTCCAATTAGCGGATTTTCCTTTCCCTCTCACTTTCAGTGTGTGTCCAATTAGCGGACACGGCGCTACCGGACCCCCCCCCCCTCCCAATGAATTTTTTTTAAGTGTTTCCAAACACCCTATATCGACTCAAAATCGCCTCAGGAACTCGAAAAAGGCATTATTTTTGAGGTTTGGTCAATAAAAAATCGACTTTTGGGACCACCCAAAATTACTTTTTTTGACCATTTTTAAAGGGACTTATGGCTGTTTTGGGGTGGGAAGGGACCAAAAAGAGGCCAATTTGTTCCAAACAGGAAGATGTTGAACATAGTTTGAATACTGGGGCCTACCGCATAAATAAACTCATGTATGCATGCTTCTTCATGCAACCAGAGTCACTTTCGAGTGATTGGTGTCTAAGGTATGTGGGTGTGCGCATATCAACCCAAGCCCCCGAAGGGGCGCATGGGGCTTGGTCGGTTAGAGATGCGCGCACTCACTTACCTTAGACATGATTCCGAGCAAGACTCTTGATCAAAAAGTTATTTAGAGGTATTTTTTGCCCAGTCCCATGTTGAAAAACAGGGTGAAACAGTAATATATGGTCGAGATTTACAAATGCCCAAAACTCGATTTTGTATTGACCAGAACTTAAAAATAATGCCTTTTTTAAACTTCTGACGCGATTTTGAGTGAATAGTGTGTTCAGAACACTTTTAAAAAATTCCATTTAGGGGGGGAGGGGGGTATAACTCGGTAGGGTTGCGGACACTTATTTTTACTCTCACTTTCCCTCTCACTCTCACTTGCACTCAATTTTCGTGTGTCCAATTAGCGGAATTTTCGAATATTCGAACTAGCAACCTCTACATCATTCCTTAGAATCGCTCAGAACCACATCCAGAGTGGCCTAAAGACGAAAATACCGTAAAACCTCTATTAAACGGACACCCTCCAATAAACGGGCACCCTCAAGGACCTATATCTCAGCGCAAAAAAAATTTTTGCAAATCTGTTTTTCGCGTTTTCTTGATCACCTCGATCTTAGTTGATTCCGCTTTTTAGATTTTTTGAGTACCCAAGAATCTCAAAATCAAATATTTTTTTTTCGATTTTTTAAGGGTTGAAAATTAAACGGGCATGCCCGTTTAATAGAGGTTATACGGTAACTGGTTTTTGGGGGTTTACTAAAGGGGGGTAAACTTTTTGCGAAAATTCGATTGAGTGGATCAGATTTCGGGTCCGATAGGCTTAGTCGCTCAGAATTCCAGGTTTACGGTGGTTTTGAGTGGTTCAGGGTGGAATAGTGTGGAATTCTGGGCGATTTAGCCCATCAGACTGGAATTCTGATCCGCTCAATCGATTTTTCGCAAAAACTTTACCCCCCCCCCCTTTTTTTAGTAAACCCCCGAAAAACCAGTTATTTCTGCCTTTGGCTACTCCGACGTGAGTTCTGGGCGATCCTAATAAGGAGAGGGGTTGTGTAGTGCCTTACGTACTTAGGAGGGAGGTCGCTGGTTCGAATCCGGGGTGTAGAAATAAATTAAAAATTAGAAAAAATCGCCCTTCAGTCTGCCTCTCAGTCTTTTTCAGTTTCAAGTCTTTAAAAATTGCCATTCACTCTCACTATCAGTCTGCCTTTCACTCTCACTCTGAGTTTGGACACACACTGAGAGTGAAATTGAGAGTGAGGGCCAAAGTCAGAGTGAGAGTGAAAGGTTTGTTTTGTGTCCAATGAAGAGTGAGAGTGAAGGTAAAAATCCGCTAATTGGACACGAGGCTTAAGGCTGAATTATCGAAAAACTTTTAAAATAACAGAACTTCTTCACAAGACAAAAAATATTGATTTAAAAATAATTTTGTGACGAATTGACCGTGGATGAATTGAACTGTGGACGAATTGACCGCACGCCTAGTGCTTCACTCTTCACAATAAATTCATGTTTTGAGCCTAAGAGAGTTCTTAAAAATAATGCTAGTAAAAATTGATAATGATGATAATAATTTTACATTATTCAAAATGTGGCGTTTTAGAACTACAGACTGTTTTAAATTATTAAGTACATTTCGAAAATTTACGCAACAGTTCTTTAAATCTCTCATTTTTCTCGCTCTGTCTTATAGATCGTTTCTTCTAAACTCAAGTGGGATGAAAAATAAAAATAAATTTTCTGTGTTCTCTAAATAATACTTTTGTGGAGATTTTTGAAATAGGAAATCGACCGGACAAGGATCTACCTACACAAAATATGCGAAAAACACGTAATACTTTTAAAATACTTCCTGTAATACTTCCTCCCCGAACCTGCTTTCTGTCTAAAATCTATCATTTTTGGGTTTTCCTTTGTTTGGTTTGATTAGTATTTTCTGATTTTTAACAATCGAACATGCTTTTTTTTACTAACCAAACTACTCAGAAGCTCAAGAAAGGCATTTTTGAGTTTTGGTCTATGAAAATTGAGTTTCGAGACAATCCAAAATTAGCCTTTTCGAATATTTTCTAAGAGATCAGATCTGTATTGGAGTGGAAATGGACCAAAAAAGTTAATTTTGAACATAGTTTTGAATGCCGTCATCATCGATGGTATTCTTAACAAAAAAATAATTAAAGAAATTGTAGTGCAACCTCAAGCCTATAAAGTGCACCCCTTAATTTTGACAGTAGATTCATGTTCAGGGTGGTTGGTTTTTTATTTTATTTTTACCCCCTCAAATTTGAATTTCGCACAAATGTGTAAATCCCCCCTCAAATTCGCATTTTTAGTAAAATACTCCAGTAAATTCTGCGAGAATCTGAATTTTATAGTCAAAAAAGGCTCGGATCGCTCAGAATTCAACCCTGGAGCGGCTAGGAGTACCTGAAAGTTGGTTTTTGGGGTTGACTAGAGGGGGGTAAACTTTTTGCGAAAATTCGATTGAGCGGATCAGAATTCCAGTCCGATGGGATTAATCGTTAGAATTCCAGGCTTTTGGTGGTTTTGAGTGGTTCAGAGTGGAATTCTGAGCAATTTAACCGATCGGACTGGAATTCTGATCCGCTCAATCGAATTTTCGCAAAAAGTTTACCCCCTCTAGTAAACCCCAAAAACCAACTTTCAGGGGCTTCTGGCCGCTCCAGGGTAAAATTCTTAGCGATACAAGTCTTTTTCGACTATAAAATTCGGATTCTCGCAGAATTTACTGCAGTATTTTACTAAAAATACAAATTTGAGGGGGATTTACACATTTTGTGCAAAATTCAAATTTGAGGTGGTAAAAAATAAATTTGAGGGGATTCACATTCTTTGAGGGTGTTTTCAATTGAGCCTTTAAAATATTTTTTGTTTCGAATGGGATTTAAAATTTGATGGTGAGCTTCAAATTTTAATGGCAGTTTTTCAAGCAAATCAATCATGCTGTGAAATTGAGAGTTTGCTTCGAATTGGCCAGGGTGTGATTGTATACCCTGGGTATAAAACGATACCCAGGGTATAAAGTAATACTATTTTAAATACCTTCTTGGGTATAAACTTGGTATTTATTTATTATTAATTATACCTGTGCAGTACCCTGATCCAGCGTCAATTTCGAGTACTTTGTGTCTAAGGTATGTGAGTGTGCGCATCTCAACCCCAGGCAACCAAGCCCCTTCGGGGAGCACGAGGCTAAGTTGGTTAGAAATGCGCGCAATCACTTTTTCTTAGACATAATTCCGAGCAAGACTCTTGATCAAAAAATTTACTTGACCCCCCCCCCCCTCGGCTGACCCACTTTTAGTTAGAATTTTTAGAAATCGATTGCATATTCGTGTTTCTCAACCGCGATTAAAGGCGCGAATTGACCAATCGTTTCCGAAAAAGTGAAAAAAAAAGTTTCAAACCGGGTGGGTATCATGGATTTTTAGCCTGAATTTGGCCAAAGTTTGAAATGTGAATTGGCGCCTTCTGAATTTTTAAGGGATTAAGGGCTGGATTGGATGGGAAGGGAATAAAAAGGGCCACTTTTATGGCAGAACGCTAGAAAAGTGAATGTTTGTATTATTCGATTGTCTTACCTATGTTTTTTCAACTGGGCCGTGGCAAAAAGAGACTCTTTATGCATTTTTGATCAAGAGTGCTTCTCGGAATCATGTCTGAGGTAAGTGAGTGCGCGCATCTCTAACTCTCAAGCCTCCTGCGCCTCCCGAAGGGGGCTGGAGTTGAGATGCTCACACACATACCTTAGACAAAAATCACTCGAAAGTGACTCTGGATGCATGATAAAGCATGCATACATGAGTTTCTTTATGCGGTAGGCCCCAGTATTCAAAACTATGTTCAACATCTTCTTGCTAGTGGCCTTGTGGTGATTAGTGGCCCTTTTATTCCCTTTCCCTCCCTATATTGAATTCAGTAATTTAATACAGTAATAAAAATAAGGACTAACGAGAACTGCCCTTGGAGGCCAAAGTAATTTAACCTAAAAGGTACGTGGATAGCCCTCAAGCGCTTTAAAAATAGATTTGAACATAGTTTTGTTGACTGGAGCCTACCGCATAAAGAACCTCTGGTATGCATACATGTTTACATGCATTCAGAGTCACTTTTGACTGATTTATGTCCAAGGAATGTGGGTGTGCGCATCTCAACCCCAAGCTATCTAGCCCTTCGCGCCCCATAGCGGGCGCAGGGGGCTTACCGTATTTCCTCTAAAAAGGCGGTCGGCCGCCTTAATTTCAAACCCAAAAAATCTGAAAATGTCAATCAAAAATGGCCTTAACTCTGAAATTTTAGTCAAAAAAATGAGGGGGGCCGCCTTATTAGAGGAAATACGGTAGTAGGTTAAGAGATGCGCGCACATCTTACAGTCGACTCTCTTCATAGTGATTACCCACCATAGGGTGGTGTTGAAACTTTTCAGAAAAGTTTAAAAATTTTCAGTTTGCAAATAGCGGTTTTGATGAAATTTTTTTTTGCGAAATGGTTTTTTTGAGAAGTGGCTTTTTTGCCAACCGTCATACCGCCGTTTTTCTCTGGGCTCTACTTTTAAAATGCTCGCTCACCCCACTCGAACTATTTTTGAGAAAAAGACACCTTCGTGCTCAGCATGAAATTCTAGCCGCTATTCCATTGTACCCCCCCCCCCAAAAGCTATTCCAGTGTGGCTTTTCAAATGGCTTTTCTGGGTCCTTTTATGCAAAATTATTACATAAAATGGTTTTTGAGTGCATATAAAAAAGTTGTTTTGGGGGGGGGACAATGGAATAGGTCATTATTTTGGGGGGGGGGGGGGGGGTACACTGGAATAGCTTTTTTGGGGGGGGGGAGTACAATGGAATGTGCCAAATTCTAAGTCCAACAGGGCTCGTAAATTTACTTAAACACTGAAACAGAAAAGATTCGCGATTTCTGAGTATGGAAAAAAAAGAAGCACATAAAAAGAATAGTTCGATTTTTTTGAAAGCGGAAATTTGAAGTCGATCTATAAAGTTTTGGATTCGCAACCAAAATTAAAGAGCAGAATTGGTAGAGCTGCTAAGATTTAGGAGAAGAAGCTTTGCGGTATGCTTACTCTGAGCTGAGTTTTTTATTTGGGGTAATAGTTATGAGAAAACAAAGAGCTGTAAGAGGATACCGTATGTCCTCTATTAACTCCCCATGGGAGTTATTTTTCAACGCCCTTAAAAAATTGAATTTTTAATCAGAAATGGCGTGAACTCTAAAATCCTTGTTATAGGGGGTGGAAAACGAGGGGTTGACGGAAAAAAAACGAGGGGTGGAAAGTTATTAGAGGAAATACGGTACATTAGAGCTGTGAAATTGTTGATAATTCAGTGGTAAATTACACTAATTTAAAGCTAAATTGCCGCTTATCACCTTTTCGGCGACGCAGGGGTCTTGGTGGATTAAGAATACGCGCACTTACTCACCTTACGCATAATTCCGAGCAAGACTCTTGATCAAAATGTATTTAGATGCCCTTTTTTCGAGTCCCGTTTGAAAAATATGGTGAACCAGTCAAATGTAATGTAAAATGCTGTCAAATAATCAAGCGAAAAGTTCTAAAACACTTGTTTCCTGGTCATTTCGCAATTATACTGCAAAAAGACTATGCATCATAATTTCTCACCGTGTTCTCTCTAATATGCCGGCAATCTCCGATAGCCGGCACTCCCTTATTTTTTGACTAAGATTTGAGAGTTAAGGCCATTTTTGGATTGACAATTTTACATTTTTAGGGGTGTGAAAAATCACCCGTCATGCCGGCCTATTAGAGTGAATACGGTAGTTACCCACTGCCAGTTACAAAAATAGCTTGCCACCACAAAACAATATTATAAAACGCGACTATACAAATCGAAACAAGACTTTATCAAGGTAACGAAAAGCAAAACCAAAAATGAAGACCATAACAAAAACAAAGCCTTTTCTAAGCGAAAAAAGTTAACGAGATCAAATGAAGTTAATGAGCTGCATTCAGTTCCAAGCCTTGCCGATAAGCAGATCGATGATTCCGGTGTAAAGATTCAGAGCCTCTTCGCAAACACAGCTAGACGACGCATCTCCTCTGAAACAACACAGAAATTCACAGATGATTAAAAAAATGTGTAGAATTCAACCGTCTGTAAAGGTGGTCGAGCCGTAAATTGCAGCATCCTTCACCTTTTCATCGATGAATGACTTTTCGAGCAGAGAAGCCGAACTAATGTCGCTACAAATGTTGGCAGAATGACGACGTCATCTGATTACAAGACTAGTAGGAGAATAAAAACTCTGAATTTATGATTTACCTGAGCGCTTCAAGTTGGCCACGGCGTTGTAGAGTCTCCTTCCAGCATAAGTTCCTAAAACTCAATTTTTTACAACAAATTAACCACACGACTTAATTAATCATACTGCCGTTCGAATTTTGAACAATCTGACGGAGCGGAACTTGAACAGAAACAACCTTCTTTTCATCTTTCTTTTGACCATCCTTGAAGACTTCGCCTGTATTGCTGTTCTGACCTAGAAGAAGTTGGCATTTCAAGCGTTAATTGCAATAATAAGATTAGAACATACCAAACGAAGACCCAAAACGAAGACCCTGAGGAGCACGAGAAGATAGAGACTGCTTCACCCCATAAGCTGGCGACTGGACTGCATTAACCTGAGGCTTCAAATCGGGCAAACAACGATCGGCAGTCTTTTGTAGCATCATTCTTCGGAAAAAGCGGGCTCACATCCACAATTTGACCAAAACGCAGCGGATGACAGGACTTGACTGTAACGATTGTAGCGGGTTTCTCACCTAAAATAGCATTGTTTTAAACACAGATCCCGAAAGAGAGCAGCAAACCGTTTCTAATGTCGACTTTTGCTTATCAACTGCAACACCATAGGGGTCTTTGCATTACCATCTTCGTCATCAGACCAGCCTGGATTGAGACTATCATGAGCACCTTCGTTGCCAACTAAAATACAATGACGATGACGAAATGATGACGAAGATGAGTCGATATAGGGTGTTTGGAACACTTAAAAAAATTTCATTTGGGAGGGGGGGGGTCCGTAGCGCCGTGTCCGCTAATTGGACACACACTGAAAGTGAGAGGGAAAGGAAAATCCGCTAATTGGACACGAGGCTTAACTGTTTAATATTTCAGTAAGTTAGTTAATAGCTCATTGAAAAGCTGAGATACCGGTTACATGCTTGTATAAAAACTTTAAAAAAATTGAGAGAAAAAGTTAAGAAATACTCAAAAGAATCGGGACGCAACAAACTCGCCAAGAGACTCGCCAACGTCAGAACTCGCCAACGCGAGAACTCGCCAACGTGAAAGACTCGCCAACGGCGAATCTCGCCAACGGCGAAACTCGCCAATGGAAAACTCGCCAACGCAAAACTTGCCATTGCGGAACCCACAAATATATTCTTGATACTGACAGAGGAAAACCTTCTTTTCGACGCAGCCTGTTTCTTTGCCGAGCCGTCAGCACTTGGACAGAAGAATCACTTTCGGAACTTCTTTCTAACGGATGGCGCACCATAAAAAAGCTTCCAGAAGACGATTGCATGCATTATCAGACGCTGAAAGCAAAGAAGTAAAAGCTCCACATGCTCCCTATACAAACTCAGGAGAACATCACCTGGAAATCAGAAATCCTCACACAAACCCGACCTGAGCATCTACAGTCTTTTCAGCTCCAGCATTTACGACATCCTTGGCACCTTCATCGACACGATCTTCCCTACTTTAGCAGTCATTATCTCGGACGAGACACTTCAGCTACAAGAAAGATCAGACCGATTTTTGTACAGTCAGAAATTTAGCAGCTAGAGGTCATTTAAAGCAAACAATTGGTATTTTTACGAGTAAAATAGGGCTTTTTGCGTTTTCTGTCTAACTTTTGTATATAACCACCAAAATTTGTATCTTCTGCACACTTCTTTGGTACGGAATCGTAGAAAATTTACTTTTCTATCGGGCTATAGCCCCATTTTCGAGTTTTCAAATGTGACACAGAATTTCAGACCAGTTATATTTGCAAAGCGAGGGGATGTGTTTCGGTATATTTTCGAAAACTTCATTAACAATGCAAAAATTGCTTAGCTTTGAGGTGAGTAATGACTTATTTTAATGCCCTGAATGTGAGGAAGCTTTTGTGGATAAGTTTACCTAAACAGATTAGAATGAAATCCGTTACAAACCTGGGGTTACTCGAAGTTACATATATAGAAATCTCAGTCAATTTTCGAATTTTTAATTTGGCGCGAAAATCGTAAAGTGATTATGATTTAGAATTTCAAGGGGCTGTGCACTATTGAAACTTAAAAGATAAAATTCGAACAAAGTTTTATTAACTGGGGCCTACTGCATAAAGAAACTCTGGTATGCATGAATATTTCATGCATCCAGAGTCACTTTCAAGTGATTTGTGTCTCAGGTATGTGGGTGTGCGCATCTCAACTCCAAGCCCCTTTCGGGGGCGCAGGGGATTGAGAGTTAGAGATGCGGGCACTCACTCACCTTAGACATGACTCCGATATTGACTCACGATCAAAAATGCACGAAGAACCTTTTTTTTGCAAAGCTCGAGTGACCAAAACGAGTTAAAATACGAAATTATCAAAAAACTATAGGAAGACCTAGGCAAAATATACCAAGGCAATCGAAAAAAAATTCGAAAAATGTCCTTCCCACACTTTTTGGACATTTCTATCGTTTAAACGGCTTAAAAATACTTACAAAAAACCGTTACAACTGTCCCCCCGCCTAACTTCAATCTGATGCGTTCATCTTGTAGTCCATGGTCGATTTACTTAGTGCAGGAAAAGTCCTGCCGGCGGACAGAGACAAAAATTTAGAGTTCTAGGTCAAAGAAAGTCGAAAAACCACCCGAAACCGCTAATTTTGGATACTTCTGCACCTCAATGATTAGTTTTTTTGTTAATTATGTGGCCAATCTGATAATTATGACCTAATGTTACTTTTGATTTCGCGTCGAACAGTGATATTTAGAAATTATTTGAAATTTTTTTCGAAAATCAAAATTTTAGCTATCCATGCCATGTACCATGAAAATTTCGATTTTCAAAAATTCAAATCATTTCTGAAAACATCACTGTTAGACGTAGAATCAAAAAGTGTTATTATTATCAGATTGGCCACATGATTGACAAAAAACTAATCATTGAGGTGCAGAAGTATCCAAAATTAGCGTGTTCGGGGGTTTTTCGACTTTCTTTGACCTAGAACTCTAAATTTCTGTCTCTGTCCGCCGCCAGGACTTTTCCTGCACTAAGTAAATCGACCATGGGCTACAAGATAAACGCGTCAGATTAAAGTTAGGCGGGTGACAGTTCGAACGGTTCCCTTGTTAGACCATAAAAACTCACTTTTGGGCTGCCCCAATTAGTGTACTCCTGCCTAATAGAAATTGACGAGATCTGCCCTCTTGAAGTTTCATACGCAAAAATGTTACGCAAAATGCTCACCAAGTTGTGCTCTTAGGTCAATCAGGCATTCCACTGTTAAAAAATAAACTTAAAATTATTACAAGAATTTTTAAATTTTGATCAATTTTTGACATATCTAAGCTGAATGTGGCTTTTACAAGGTGATGTAAGCTTTATTTGAAATCTAGCAGCTTAGCTCCTTCATATTATATTAAAAATTTGCTTTCCTCGATTTTGAAGTCTTCATCAGAGATATATATATTTATTGTAATTTCACAAAAATAAATTGTCAGAAGAAAATTCAACTGAACATTTTGAAACAAGAAATCCAATTGTTCATGTAATTTTATTATAGATTTGCACCCTCTGTGCGTTACTTTTGGAGCACTTCTGCTTTTTATTTCACAGCAGACATATTTTTATAGAATAAAAAGAATTTAAGTATATTGCAAAGCTATGCAAACAACGGGCGCCAAGGCTTAAATGCAGATCTCAATTAAAATAAACTAAGTTTATCTCACTAGCTATCATTTCTCACATTCTAATCAATATTGCGCAATTTAATTTCAATGATTAATAATGCTTGCATATATGCTTTAATACTTGTTTGTGCACAAGGTATCTCAGCATTTAAAATTAGAGGCCCTATCCAACAAAGAGGGAGGGGGTTTTTGCCTTGGTTCCCCTTGTTGAACTTTTTTCGTTATTTTTTAGGCGTAGGCAAAGATCGGCCAGTGTATGCTAGGACGGACTCAAAGATAATTCAAAAATATGTTTGAGTCTGTCCTAACATACGCTGGCCCATCCTTGCCTGAGCCTAAAGCCTGAATGTAACAAAAAAACAACAAGGGGGACTAAGGCAAAACACCCCACCTTTGTTGGATAGGGCCAAAAAAAAAAGGGTGATACAACCTTTTTCTCCAATATTTTTTTTTCACCATAACTTTTTTCCCGCGCTCTTAAATTTTTTGATCAAGCATTTATTCGAAAGCTCTTGTGTTGCCATTTCGCTTTAAAAAAACCTTAATTTTCGAATTCTATAAGTCTAGCTATCGCTTATGAAAAAGTATATTTTCGAAAATTTCAAGAAAAGACGGCAACTTTTTATTCAAGAAACAACAAAAGTTTTTCTTTTCTGGTTTCGACACTTTTTCTATCTCTTCGATCAAAAAATCAAGAGCACGGGAAAAAAAATTATGCGGAAAAGAAATATGGGAGAAAAAGTTTGGCGACCCTGTAAAATTGTTTTTAACACTAGAACGGCTGTAAGTGTGTTGATTCTAGTGCAGTGTTTTATGCTAATAACGATGGTGCATAACTTTTTTGAAAGCAGGAGGGATTAAAACGGGCAAAACAGCATTTAAAAGTAGGTTAATTTCGCCTTTTTCTGGCCACCTGGATTTCAAGCCAAACATAAGTGGTACTTGATCAAACTTATGCACCACATAGGTGTGTTATATCTCAAAAAAATCACGGCTATCTATTGCGCACAAACTTGTATCTGCGTGATCACAACTGATTACAATAACTCTTCAAATCTGACAATCAAATATTTATTGTCTTGAGAGGAATTAAAGATTGGATAGTGACTCTGGAATTCAACGAGAAGTTTGGCGCTACTCGGTTTCACAACCACACCCCCTCATAAAATTGTAATTACACAGATACAAGTTCGTGCGCAATAGATAGCCCTGATCATACATGCACGGGCGCCGGCGCTGATTTTTTACACGCCCGGCGCCCTTGTGTTTTTTACAGCTGGCGCCGGCGCCCGAGATTTTTGAAAAGGCGCCGACTTTGCACAATATTTGCTGAAACGCTGTTTTTTTCAAAAATTTTAAAAAATGTTTTGAAATGGTTTTTAAATTTTCCCAATTTTCTTGTATTTTCTTTGAAATTGAGTATTTTTGAGATGAACATATACTTTTTTCATTATCAATACTCAAGTTACAGACAAAAATACCGGCGCCGGGGCCGGAGCCCTTATTATAGCCTGGCGCCCGGTGGCAAAATTCCAAAATAGCCTGGCGCCGCTTGCGGATCCGGCGATGAAATTTCGAAAAGCCTGGCGCCGGCGCTGGCGCCCTAGTGCAAGTATGGCTCTGATAATGCCCTGCATTTTGAGATATAACACATTTAAGTGGTGCATGAATTTGTACAAGTACCACTTGTATTTTGCTCGAGATCCAGGTGGTCGAAAAAAGGCGAAAGTAACTTACGGCCTTATTGACCTTTAGTGGGCATTTTTTAACTTGATCCTCCCTGTTGTTTTTTATTGAAAAATGGCTTAGCCCCCTTTGTATATTTTAATTATGTCAATATCATGATTATGGTGATCAGAATGATTATAATTAGCATGATCACCTCAACCATGATCACCTCCAGAACAACAGGGGTGACCAAGGCATTTTTCAATAAAAGACAACAGGGAGGACCAAGTTAAAATAGTTCCTCCTAAAGGTCAATAGGGCCGTTACTTATATTTCGCTCGAAATCCAGGTGGTCAGAAAAAGTGAAAGTAACCTAATACCTACTTTCTACTTTATTACCTCCTTTTAAATGCTGTTTTACCCGTTCTAATCCCTTCTCTTTCCAAAAAATTTTTGCTCCATCGTGTCAGCGTGAAAAACTGCACTAGAGTCAACACATCTTACAATCAGCCGTTCACGTGGTAAAAAGTGGATTTAGTGACACAAGTGGAAATGCTTCAAAATGAGAAAAAACAAGAAGCATCATCTATATTAGCTCCTTTCTCGTGCCTAAATTAGGCAGTTTGGATAGAAGTGAAGATGAGGAAGAAGTCGGAAACATAAGTGAACTTACAAGAGAACATCTTCCAGATTATGGAGGCATGTCAACAGATTGGAGCTCATCCTCGTCCTCTAGCTTTGAAGAAAATGGGCGCAAAAGAAAATTCATTATCAACAATTTTAACATCTCTCAAAATATAAGTGGTAATAATGCAAGTGCTAATATTAATATTTCGAACAGTAATGCGCAAAAATAATTTTTTTGACGCTACTGGCTTATGCCCCCCCCCCTCATAATCAACTTTTTTTAAAAGTGCTTTTAAACACCCTGTATCGACTCGAAATCAGCTCAGGAGTTTGAAAAATACATTATTTGTGGCTTCTGGTCAATGAAAAATAAAGTTTTGGACATTTTCAAATTTTGACTTTTTGCTTTTTTTACCAAGTTTTTTAACATGCGACTTGGCAAAGGAGCTTCTGAATGCATTTATGATGTAGAGTACTGTTTCATATCATAACTGAGGTAAGTTGGGGGGGGGTGATTTGTTAGGTCTAGCCGGGCCATAGCCTCCCCCCCGTCAGGATTTTTTTTAGCATTTTTTAAGTCTTTTTCAGCCTTATTCAGTTTTTTTGCCATTTTATCCCCTCCCACCCCTCCGTCAGGATTTTTAGCCTATTTTTAGCTTACTCGAAAGTGACTCTGGATGCATGAAGTGGAGTTGAGATGCGCACACCTACATACCTTAGACACAATCACTGGTAGAATGACTTTGGATGCACGAAAAAACATGCATACCAAAGTTAATTTATGTTAATTTACAGATTTGGATTTACAGTTAATTTACTTAAGCATCATTATTTGAAACCATGTTCAAAAGACCATGCTTTGGCGGGGGACACTTCTATTTCGTTTTTAAACTTTACTCTTTGGAGTCGTTCGAAATAACTCGAAAGAGTACAGGGAGAGACGAAGAGAAGTGTCCCCCGCCAATTCAAATTCTTGTCATACCACTGCGCGCAAAAACTATGGTCCTTTAACGTCTTCTTTTGTGTTCAAAATTTGCCCCCTTTTGGTCCATTTCAATCCCAATACAACCCTAAAACCCTTTTAAAAATGGTCGACAAGGGTAATTTTTAGTGGTCCCGAAGCTCAATTTTTATTGACCTAAACTTGAAAAGTATTGTCTTCTTTGAGCTTCTGAGCCGATTTTAGGCCGATATAGGGTGTTTGGGAACATTTTTAAAAAAAGTTGATTTGGGGGAGGGGGATATGCAAGTAGCGCCATTTTTTTAATGTAAGATATAACACCCTCAAATTTTGATTTTACCATTCAAAGGACAAATATTATGCAATTTTTTTTCTATAAGTTTTTTGTAAAGTCATATACTTTTTTACAATTTTGTTAACAAAAAAATATAGGGCTGCATGCTGAGTTGTATAGGAGAGCAACAATGTTTTGGTCATATCTAGGGGTGTGAAACGATCATAAGCTCGAGCATATGCTCTACCTACAGTCCAACCGTGATATGAAATCCTATTTAAACTGTAACGTTAATTGTACAACTACAATTAACAATCAGCATATGTCGACCATATCCTCGAAATCAATCTGCTCGGGCATTTTCACAACTCTAGTCATATACAACAACAAAAAGTTGCACGAAATTATACTGAAAGAGATATCCCTAAATAGGTATTGATTTTTTTCGCCTTTAGCTTTTCTGCTTTTCAGCTTTTTAAGCTTTTTAGTGCTAGTGGGCATCGGTTCCATTTTTTCTTTGAGAAAATCAACAGGCAGACCGAGGCGTGTTTTTGAAGAAAAAAAACAACATCGAGGACCCGGGCGAAAATAGGAACCCGTTCTTTACTAGGGCCAGCTTTTTTCTCTTTTATCATATAAAATGCTTAATACCAACACCACAAATTATACAAATGAAATGTGTATTAACTTTTATTTACAATAAAGAATAACTGAAACAACGTCATTATTTACAATAACAATAGGGTTGAACAGTGGGATGGTGGGTTGCACACTTGGATTGATCTCCATGCTTATTTAACCGACTTATTGTGTTGGAGATAAACTTGACTGATTTAACTATTTTGCTGAAGCTAGTAACATAGCTGTTAAGCTTCGCCTTTAAAAACCCTGAAAATTTGCCATTGCCTGGCAATGTCTCAAAGGTAATTTTAAAGGCAGTAGTGGAGTCTTCCAATCTATGCTCTAATCTTTCCACAACTATTTTAGGTGCTGAATCTGTGCTTAACTCAACTTAGCACATTTATTGGTTAGATTGAAGGTAGGACTATACTTTAGTGCGGTTGCTCAAAAACGCGTTTTAAGTATTTTTTTCGACGTAATTCAATGTGAAACGTTCAAAAAAACATGTTTTTAGGTGTGGGAAAAACCAAAAACTGAAAAAAAAATTTTTTGGAAAATTTTCATTTTTTGGTCTAAAATTGGTATTTTTCGGTCTTTTTCACAGTGTTCGATTTCCGGACAAGCAAAAATATTGTGCATATTACATGTTTTTATTCTCGGATTCATTTCTAGGGTGAGCTAGTGTGCGCATCTCTAACTCTCAAGCCCCCTACGCCCCTCCGGGGCGTAGGGGCTTGGGGGCTTGGAGTTGAGATGCGCACACAAGCGCACCCTAGAAACCAAACACTCGATAAGCAAATTATGCATACAGTCAACTCCCGATTTAGTGTACACCGGATTTAGTGTACACCTCGGTTAGTGTACACCTGGATTAAATATTTTGGACGGCGGTTAATTAAAATGACTAGGATGAACCCTCGATTTAGTGTACACTCGATTTAATGTACACCTGAAGCCGGTCCTCAGGGTGTACACTAAATCGGGAGTTGACTGTATATAACACGCATAATACTTTTTTTATGCAGTAGGCCCTGCAAATCAAAGCATGTTTATATTTCATTTTTGGTAAATAATAAAAAATATATAAAAAAGGACAGTTAGAAGTCTTTGTCTTATCATAAATAGCTTATCTTATCAAAATTTAAAATTTGCCTTGGTCCCCAAGGCAAAACCAAAAAAACACGAAATTTTTTTTTTTCGGTTTTTGGTTTTTCCCACACCTTAAACATGTTTTTTGAACGTTTCACATTGAATTACGTCGAAAAAAGTACTTAAAACGCGTTTTTGAGCAACCGCACTAAAGTATAGTTTAGCCAGATTGAATCTGGCCAGTTCTTCATTTAATCTAGCAACCCCCGCTTTAGCCAATTCACTCATAAGCCGATTGCTGTAAGGGCTGGAATCGGCAGTGATTGTGGTGTAGTTCAGCTCGCACAAACAGTACTCAAAGGGTATTCTTAGAGCAGCACAAGTTCTGGTTGTTTCGAAGTGTGCAATACACTAGAGCCATGCATCAAAGGCCAATCTTCGTTGCTTGCATTAGGAGTCCAGTCCACTTGCCAGTCTCTGTCATTCCAGAGATGGCTTTTCTAAAAGCATTTTTGAGGTTTGAAAAGATTTTGATACGGGATTTTACCTGGCAATTTCTATTAAAGTAGCATAAACATCATGTTGACTGATCAATTCTTGAGCATTAGTCTCTAGAATGGCTTTCAGTTTTTGATTTTTGCGTAGCTGTTTTGGAAGAACCAGAAAAAAGGCATGATTACTGCTTTCTTGTAAACCGACGTGTGTTTCCACAAATGTGTTTTTCGTGAGCCGTGGTCTGCCAAAACAAATAAAAATGAATTGTCTAGCTGCAACGTAATATTTTGACTGGATAAGAACATATTGATATATTTTTAACTTGATTTTTTCCAGCGAAAATATAACAACAATCTTCTTCTTCTTAGTTTTAAATTTTTATCTTCGAAAAAAATGAAACAGAAAAATATAGAGAACAATTATTCAGATGGACTTGAGCGGGAAAAATATAATCACTGATTATTTTTTTCTGCGAGTTTCCTGCGCCAATGTATTTCGGCTGACAGAGGTCATTTTATTTTAAATAAAAAGTTAATGTATGGCTTTGGAGTCAAGATTCAGAGCTACAAAGCCTCATATATTTTGTTTGTCTTCTAGGAGGTGGTGTTTATTAGAAAAAATATGTTGAATTTTTGTACTTGAAAATAGCTATTACTTGAAAATAGCTAGTAAAATTACCTTGTGTGTTAACTTTTGAAAGTACTCGAAAAATGAGCATCAGCATGGTACAAATGGTTAGTATCATGATGAACAAGATCTATTGCCTAAAAATATTCACATCTCTATATAGTATTTGGCATGTGTGGATGTCTGGATAACGCTTTTTGACTTTGGAAGCCGAAAGTGGGTCTCAAAGAAGGAAATCATTTTGGTTCTTTTTGGTTATCGGGAATACCCGATTCTTACGCATAAATTGTCTTAGCACGACTGAGGTCGGGTATTCCGATAACCAAAAAGAACCATCATTTTTGCTAGTAAGTCTACCGTCGTCTCCAGAATGTCAGCTTTCGTTTAAGAAAAAGATCGTTCGAAAATTTGGATTTAAGTGAACCATATGCCTACTTTTATGGAGATCATGAGATTGGGATCAGTAAAACCCGGACTAAATTCAAATCTTTAATTTATCGAGAGGAAATTAAAAATATACAGTGAAGTTTGAATTTTAAAAGTTTCTTCTAAGTAAATCGAGCACGCTAAGCACGATTTTGACAAGATCGACACGGTCGCACGATTTTGTCGTCAGAATTCAGGTATTGTCTGTTCCTAAAATGTCTGTATAGGCGCCAATAGGCACCTATCAACCCTTATATTTAATTGTTAGCAATTGTTAGTTTGTAAAATGAACTATTATTTTGATAAACTCCGTTACTTGTAAACTTTAACAGTTTCCACCAAAAGCCAGTATTTTTTTACTGGTAAAATGGTACTCAATAGCTTAGGAAAATTTTAAAAATTAGAGTTCACAGAACTGAAAACCTTCAGGTAATTTATTTCTGCCACTAATCTTGCCTTGAAATTAAAAAAAAAAAAGCAAAAAAAAATTGAGAATTTTGGTCATAGGATATATTCATTTTGCCGATCGCAATTTAGAAGCAAGAAATAAATTGAGATTTAGGTCCTTCTTAGGGTACACTTAGGTACTTCTGCTGTTCTCCTCCCGCTTCACTATTTTTTTACATTACTGGACACTGTCCGGTAGTGGTAGTGGAAAAACCGGCGCTACCGGAGTAAACCCCCCCCCATTAGAAATTTTTTTTAAGTGTTTTCAAACACCCTATATCGACCTAAAATTGCCTCAGAAGCTCAAAAAGACATTATTTTTGAGTTCTAGTCAATAAAAAATTGAGTTTTAGGACCACCCAAAAATACCTTTTTTTGACCGTTTTTGAAGGGATTTGGGCTGTATTGGGGCGGAAATGGATCAAAAATGGGCTTATTTAGTGTTAAAAAGAAGACGTTGACTGTAGTTTTGTTGACTTGGGCTACCGCATGAAGAAACTCTGGTATGCATATACTTTTATGCATCCAGAGTCACTTTCGAGTGATTTGTGTCTAAGGTACATGTGTGTGCGCATCTCAACTCCAAGCCCCAAGCCCCCTGCGCCCCCGAAGAGGGCGCAGGGGGCTTGAGAGTCAGAGATGCGCGCACTCAATTACCTTAGACATGATTTCGAGAATCACTCTTGATCAAAAATGCGTATAGAGTCTCTTTTTGCCACGGCCCAGTTGAAAAACATGGTGAGGCAGTCGAAGAATACATATATTTACTTTTCTATTGTTCTGACATATAAGTGGCCCTTTTATTTCCTTCCCCTCCCTATACAGCCCTTAATCCCTTTAAAAGGCAAATTTTTTTTCAAAATTCTATTGTCTATTGACAAATCGCTGAGATATTGCATTTCATGAAGACATCGATTTCGGCTGTTTTTCACAATTCCTCATTGGCGTTTTTTCAAAAACATTTAATTAATAACAGCCATAACAGCATAAAGACGAAGACCCAACAAATCATTTGCAAAAGTTTGCTTCATGCCTTTACCACCAACAGTGATACATTGATTGAGACAATGCTTATAATCTTTATTTGATGGTTCGACCATCTTCTGAGGAGATTCTTTGAAGGAATTTTGAATTCATCTGGCCAGTCGATTCAAATCTTTCTTTTAAGTTCGGTACGCTTGACTTTTGATCCAGTCAGGTGGACTCAGGTTGTGAGAACAAATCGGGGGAGGACGATTCGGAGAGCCAGATTTCATCCACCTGTTTCGAAAGGCGTTTGTCACATAATTGCGCAAGATTGTGAATAAACTAGTGCTGTAGATTTGCTCAAACCCAATATCCCAATACAATAATTTTGACCATTTTCGAACCCAATACCAATACCCAATATTTCAAAACGGACCCCCAATACCTCAATACAATATTTTAGGCCATTCAAATCCCAATCCCAATACCCAATATAATTGATAATGATTTTCAAAAAGCGATGACTCTACAACATTTATTTACGGTTAACACAAACAGTAGTATTCTAATAGACAGATTTTAACAACGGAAGATCTTTGTTTAAAAAATCAGGCGCTCTGCTGTTTCTGGATCCAAGCTTGATCTTCTATAATCGTAGACCTGCCGCGCCACGGAAAAAAGCTGTTCACTGGGTTGACTTGTTGCTGGTGCAGATAGGAAACGGCGTGCCAGTTCTGACAAAATCGGATAGACCTTGTCGGATTCCGAAGTAGAAAGATGGAAGTACCTTATCATCCTCTTTAAAAGCCTCCCAGTATTATAAACAGTGTGGGACTAGATCCTGAATATCACAATTTATCAAAAGCTGGTGGTACTACTCTAGACAATATTTCACAATTGGTGATCAGGGTGTAGCAGCTTATGATAACCTAGATGCAGTTTGTACTCAGCAACCCTGTTTAGATGCTTTAATTATCATTAGTTTTCAAATGTTTCTTCAAGCTCTCATTGACTTTTTCAAGTAATTGTTGAAATTAAAACTAACTTATAGACTTGTTAAACACACCATAAACGACTAAGGAAAGTTTCTTGCTGGTTTAATTGATATTTCTCGAAATTTTCTACAAGTCACACGTTTCATACACTTGGATGTAGTCAAGATTCTAGGTTTCATTAAAGCTATCATACAGATCAAAAGAAACATGTAGTCAGAGCTGGAAATTTTAAAAACATTCAGCAATGTCACATTCCATGATTTTTCAGGGAATTTTTTAAGTGATGTAGCAACGAAATTAACGCTATACGATTCTGAGATAATCTGGGAAAACATTTGAGAAATAAGAAATAATTTTAATAACTTTTGTGAGGAGTATTTTCAACGACATTCAGTATAACCTTCACAAGAGAACCTTTCATGCAGGGCTCCCAGATGTACTTATCTATAAGATTTGCCCTTATTTTAAGATTACAAATCTATTTTCTGTTTGTAATTTTTTAGGGATTTAGAATGTTAAATAAGAACTCACACAGCATGAAAACACACCCACTGGCGAAACTGCACCAGGAAAGAATTCAGAATACTTGGGCACCAATCCAGCAGAACTTGAGCTTGTTGAACTGAGCTTGAATCTACGATACCCACCTGAATACAACAGACTGAAATCATAATCCTGCATCAGCAAGAAGATACCAACATCAAACGAATTAAAAAATTATACGGCTCACCTACATTTCGAATAACACTTTTAGGAAAATCCATCATTATAAATAAAAGTCTTTTCGAAAAAATTTAAATGGCAAAAATCGTTTCATGACAAAATTGTGTTTTAATTAATTATTTATGGGGAAAATTGTTATACAGTAGACTCTGTCGAGTTCGGCGAATCTTATTTTTCGTAAACCAATGAGCAAATAAAATCATTCGATAGCTTATGCGATAGCTTATGAGTGACCGTGACCGTTGGGGCTGTACTCGTGACTAGATAAACCAAATCAGAGGAGTTTTGCCTATTTTTGGGCTTATTTGAATTTTTTTCAAGACCAATGGCACTTTTTGTGTCTCATTATTGTCAAATCTTTTTTTGTGTTTCATTATTTATTTCTGCAAATTTTTGGGCGCCGAATTTTTTTGTTGAGTCCATTTGGTTTGTGGATTGAGTTTTACATTTTCCTCTCATATTCATGACTCATTTTGAAAATTTCGGTGGTTGTCGCTGGATGGATGCTTAATTGTTCCGAGTTTCAAGCGATATGGTGCAGTGTCACCAGTATTCGCGTTTTTGTGCTCAGTGATTAGCTCTTTTCGAGCTTATCGATGTCAGGCTCAAGTGGTCGTCTTCCTTCAGTGATTCTTAAGTGGTCGTCTCTATCAGTCTTCTCAAATGGTTGTCTCCATTCCAGTGCTCCTCAGCTGGTCTGCTTCCACCCCCACCCCTGCTCTGGCACTACTTTTGCTCTTCTGCAGCTTGCTCAGGCATTAGCTCTTCTTCACCAGCATCGCTTGAAAAATTGAACTCATCGCTAGAGCTAGCTTCGTCAGTACTGCTATATTTCAAAAGAATCATTCATTATTTTCAGCTGAAAGAGAACATGAAAAAGCGAGAGTGGGGGAATTCGATAGCTTATGAGCTGCTGTAGGTCCCCTTCCCGGGGCGGAGACAATCTCCGCCAAAAATTGTGGTAAGATGGCCAAAAATACACCATGTTAAACCATGGCAGGTACCAATTAAAGACCAGTTGAAGAGACCTTCTCATCAGCGAAGCGGTAGCGCGGACTGGAGGCGGAGATCGAAACCATACTGAGGTAGTCCCGTGTACGCACAGCTGGAGCGTTCCGAATTGTTCTGCACTGGATTCATCAAAGTAGTCAGGAGCGTCTTCCCATGCACTGAAATCGATTTATATGTTCGGGAAATTCTAGAAATACAGTAGTCGCCTGAAGGGGGGATTGCCTACCTAGCTGGAGCAATTACTCTGAAGGCATAATTAAACAAAAAATTTTTTAACAGACATCAAATAGGAGCAAGCTTCAACAATTAGATCCATAATTTAGAATGATGGTTTTGAAACAAAACCCGCTCTATCTATATAATCTGGACAAGACAAATCCATATTCGAATATGCTTTTATAAATCTGGGATTAATTAGGGTCGCAACAAAAGGTTTCTAATGGAACCTATCGACTTGACTGGAAACGTCGATTGAAAGAACGCAACAATCCTTACCAAAAAGCTTTCCAAAATATTGACTCTGCTCCGAAATGCACAACCTCAAAGTTGAGGGGAACGGTAATATGATGCATAAAAGTATAAAACAGTATTAAAATTTGTATTATTTGTTTGTCTGCAAAGACCTTTTTTAGCTTGATTATTAAAAAAAACGCTGCGAATCAGCCAGGATCCGCGAAGCACTAGCAATATACGGAAATGACGACAGATGACCCCAAATGATCAGGATTCTGGAAATTTTCGGAACTTTTGGCTTTTCAGTAAAATTTGCGGGCATGATCATTTACGATCTTACATGCAAAATGTAAGGCATCTTTGGCATCGATTTGAGCTTCAACTTGAAAATCATAATATCTACAAAATTAGTTAGAAAAACCATATGTAGCGAACTAATTAATTGAAACGTAATGTTTTAGCTACAGTCAACCCCGCTATAGTGACACCCCTCGGGACCGGCCTTGAGGTGTCACTATAGGGGGGGGGGGGTTTCAAAAAACTTCTTCAAAAGTGTCACTATATCGAGGGTTTTGCTTTGAAACTCGAAAGTTTTTCACGGCCGATTTTCGGCATCGGATCGCAAATCTGATTTTACAATCTATACTCAGAATTAAAAGTTGGGTATAGATTGTAAAATCAGATTTGCAATCCGGTGCCGAAAATCGGCCGTAAAAAAATTTCGAGTTTCGAATTTCGAATTAAAAGTTCGAAATTCGACAACCCTAGTTTTGCATGTGGTAATACAGTCAACTGTCGATTTTGAAAATATTTTTAAAAAGTTCATTCCATCTAGGGGCTAACATTCCATCTAGGGGCTAAGACCTTTTCCCCAATTTACGAAGTCTTTGACAGCTCTGATTTGTCAGTATAATAAAAAGTATATAGATTTAGCTGTTCAAAGGTTGGTCAAGGAGACACTATAAATTCGCCATTCAGACTCGCAGCTCTGGAATTAACGTACACATTTTCAGAATCTAAATTGAGAGTTGCGGGACTAAATAGCGAAACATAGTGTTTCCTGAGAGAAAACCGAAACTAATAAATTTCATTGAAGCAGTCATAAGAATAATGCTGATAAACTGCACTACAATTGCGAATATTAATCACAACTGTAGGACAGTTTTGAACAGTACTAAATTTTCCGGCATTAATACATTATTGGGTTTGATTTATTGGCAGCAAAAACCATGTAATTATATGGAAGAAATTCACGGAGAGCTTGAAATTCGTTTTTTAAATAAATTTCACTTAAAATTGTAACTTTTATGAACAAAACTTGACACATGTCACTATATCGAGGGCATTTTTATTTGTTGGAACCGGACCGGGGTGTCACTATAGCGAGGGTGTTACTATAGCGAGGGTGTCACTATAGCGGGGTTGACTGTAAATTAAATACCGATATTCGCACTTAGTCCCCTTGTCGTTTTTTTTGTAAATTTCCAAAAATTTTTTCAAATTGACAAAAAAAAACTCGAACGACCCTATATAAGGTAAAAATGCGTAAGCTAGTTATTGATATGTAAATTGATATAAATTTTGAAGATCTGCTTGCGCAATTTTTTTCATCAAAAAAAAATTGTGATAGAATCTACTATAGAATCTACTAAGGTTGGGCAAAGTACCTTATCTTTTTGGCACTGTGCTATTATCCTTGTCCAAAATATGGCTTGGTCCCCCTGTTGTTTTTTACGTGGTCATGGTAACTAAGGTGATCACGTTAACCATTATCATATAAACCACCGAGATCGCCTTAATTATTCGCCTTAACTTAATTACGATAACCACATTAAAAACAACAGGAAGACCAAGCTCTTTTTCGAGAAAAAACAGCAGGGGGGACCAACGCACATTTTGAAAAAGGATAATAGTACAGGGTGTGTCAAAAAAACTTGACCACTTTGCAAAAACGATTTTAACACCTTTTTCAAAGAAATTTTTGAACGCAACTAATATTTTATTTACTCCTCTGAATCTTTTACATAGAAAATAACATTAGCGTGTGTTTGAGACCCAATATGAATTCCGGTATAGTAAAGAGTGTAAATTCTCTGAGCATCAAGCCTTTTTTCAAACCCAGCAACTAACAGAACAGGAAAAACTGTATTATATTAGTAGACCTATTTATGATTGCATTCAGAAATAGTACACTGTGAGGATGTCCGAAAAATATAGAAATCGGCCAGGCAAGGTCTTACGTACACCAATTTTTTGTAAATGGTCAAGTTTTTTTTAACACACCCTGTATAGCGCCGAATCTACTGGGGTTGGGCAAAGTTCCGGCATTTTGTTTTCCTGCTATTAATGCCGCTATTCATACCAGTAACCGGTATTTTTCAGTAGTTTCTTACCAAATAGTGAAAAGGGGGACCAAGGCAAAAAAAGTTGAAAAAAGTCAAAAATTGTAATTTTTTCGTACGATACGCTATTCGCGCATACTATTCGCATAATATCATACATATCGTACGAAAAACTTAAATTTTTGAATTTTCACCCTTTTTTTACTTGGCCCTTTTTAAAGAAACAATATTAACCAATTTTTACATCGTAAAATTTACACCGATTTTGCCCTCCCCCTCTAGTTTTATCCACCCTATCTAATAGTAGCCCCCCTAAAGAGGGTGGTTGAAAATTAGTAGCCCCAGGGCTACTATTATTGTAAATACGGTAATACTCTAGTTTCAGTCAATCAAACCGTTAGCTCAACAACAGTATTATTTTTCGTCCCTTACGAAGAAAGACATTAAATCAAGTATGGCTCCTGTCATACTTCAACAAAAGGAAGAAATCCTGTGGTAGAGAAAATATTTGATGCCGATGAGCTGAGAAGCTACTTGCAACCTGTATGCGAGAAACTTTATAAGTTAGATGAAGCCATTCCATTCCGTATTCCTGTGGATCCTGAAGCTTTACAAGTTCCAGTAAGATTATTGATTGTCTCATTATTTCTTTACCAAGCTTTATCATTTAAAGGACTATTTCGACATTGTGAAGCAGCCAATGGATTTGGGCACAATCAGTCAAAAATTGAGCACTGGCAAATACAAGAATCCTTGGGAGTTCTGTGACGATGTGTAAGACTATTTACGAAATCTGTAAAATAGTGGCGCTATCAGAGAATCTGTTTCCCCGTTTTGATCCCCTCCCTTGTTGTTGTTTTTTCAAAAAATGCCTTGGTCCCCCTGCTGTTTTGAAGATCATTATGGTATGGCTGATCATGTTAACCATAATCACCATGATTACCAGAATCACTACATCAACATTACTACAATGGAAAGGGGGACCAAGGCATCTTTTAGAACAAACAACAGAGGAGACCAAGCAAAAAAGCGGACACAGATTGTTCGATAGCGCCACATAATGGCTAGTTTAAATTTAGCTGGCTGATGTTTGAGAATGCTTGGCTATACAACCGCAAAAATTCCAAAGTATACAAGTGGTGCTCACAGGTGGGTTGTTGTGTTAGTGGTGGGACTAAGATGCGCTGTTATATTGTTGTTGTTTAGTTAAGCAAGATTTTCATCAATGAAATCAATCCAGTGATGAAAAAGATTGGATATTGTTGCGGCCAGAAGCTTTCATTCACTCCGCTGACTCCTTTTTGCAATGGTTTGTATTAATTAAATTTCATGGGCCAAAATTGAAATGTGTCATTAAATTTGTGAGATTAATCACCTCTTTGTATTTATTTCAGACTTTTTTGAAATTTACTTCTAAATAGGTGAATGACATTGTGAAATTCACTAGGCTTGATCTCGGACAGGAATCCCACGGGATTTCCGGTTTGGGAATCCCGAAAATTTTGAAAATCCCGATCCCGAATCCCGCCGGAAAGTTTCCGAAATCCCGAATCCCGCCGGGTCTTATTCCGAAAATCCCGGAAAAATCCTGAATTCGAATTTATTTTGTTTCAGTACGAAAATAGACTAATTTTTAAAGTGAACCTTATCATTTTTGCTTTTTGTTGCCGTTTGTGTCGTCATTTGTGCTTAAAAATAGTTTTTACCTGTTTATTTCTCAAATAAAGCATATTATGTGAAAGCTTGATTGTTGAGATAATATTTCGGGCTTAAACCCTCATCTGTTGCCCAGACACACTAAACCAACTATCCGCGAGCAACCAGCTGGTTTTTTCGCACGATTTCTTATTTATAAGCACTGGAATCTTTTGTCCAAAAACTCGACGTTGATAACTTTCAAATTTCTCGCATAAAGTACCAGAAATTCTACAGTTATCCACGGAGATGAGTAAATTGGGTCCATTTCAAATTAGGCTCATTAAAATTGGGCCACAAATTTGAGTCAAACACTTCAGGCCAATTTGAAACAGGTCCAATTTGAAAGGCCCTATTTTCTTCTCCCCCTATCGATTATATTCCGAATTATAAGAAAAATTCTAAATTTATGAACAATTGTAGAATTTTCAGTATAATTTGTGATAAAAAATTTAACTGTAAAATAAGACAAAAAAACCTGATGCTCCTGTTGTTTTTGAACTTATGACGGAGTGTAGTTTGAGGTTTAGGACCGACTTATAATTTTTTGTATCCTGGAAAACACGTTTGAGTCTGTTTTAACATTAACTGGCCTGCCATGCGCAAAAGCACAATAGAATTATTAAAAAATCCCTTTTAATTTCTTTAATTTTTAAAAGGTCCTGTACCCAGTCGTATTTGTACCTAGTCGTGGCACCCAGTAATAATGTGTACCTATTCGGGGTTTTACTACTCTAGAGTTAAAATTGAAATATATAAAATAAACTGTAGGTTGATAACTGTAAAATTTCTCGTATAATATACGAGAAATTCTAAAATTGTCAACTCTACAGTTATCGACAAGAAATCCCGAATCCCGACGGGATTTCCGTTTTTTGCTTGATGGGAATCCCGAATCCCGAAAGTTTTTTTAAATCCCGATCCCGAATCCCGCCGGACCTCTAAAGATCAAGCCTAAAATTCACAATGTCATTTACTGTTTTTTTTGCTTGTTTTCGGCTATCTGATAAAACTAGGGTTGGTATTTTCCCGGAGAATTCCGGAAATTTTCTGGAAAATTCATTTTTTATGGGAAAAGTGGGGAAAATTGAAAACTTTTAAATTGAAATCGATTTCAACCAAAATCAAACAAATCAACATCAAAATCATCACAAATAATAGATTTTTGAATTAGTTCTTCATTGGTTACTTACTTACCGGTATAGTTACCCGCAATTTGCAAAATGTGCTACAGTCAGATGCGTGGCACAAATTTCTGACAGAAAGAACACCAGTAATTTTTTAGCTCATTTTACCTACACTGTTTTTCGAAATTTCGAGCCATTTAACCTACACCGCTTTAAAAAATCTGAAAGGGGGTGGTGCCCTCCTTACCCACAACCCCTTTTTCCATCCTTTCAGTGAAAAGGCTGGCGGTTTTATACCTATCCAATGGTTATTTAACATTTAGCTTAAGGTCGATCTGCTTGTGTGATTGCTCGTGACCAAGCTTATCACCTCTATGTATCAACTCAATGCGGTGAGCTTATCCACTTATCCAGCTTAAACTGACATATTTATCAACTTTCACATTTGAGGAGTGTCATTTGCTGAACGCTACATTTATTGCCAGAAATGCTTTGATAAACTGCCGAAGAAGGAATCAGTCTCGGCGAAAATGTTAAAGGATCTCCTAAGTATGACATTGTTACTGCTCTTAAATCTATTTGATTTTCAATTTTCAGTATGGCTCCCAAATCTAAATTCACACTGCTGAAAAATAATCACATCGATTGGGAGCCTTTTGAAACTTGCAAAGTTTGTCAACGTCGGTGGCATAGAATTTGAGCTTGTTACTGAGTTGATTTGAAACTCAAATAAAATTTCAGATGTGCCAACTATAGCAAGAAAGTATATCCGGAAGGCTTCATTTGTGATACATGTAGAACAGAGAAGAACAAGCCAAAGCCTGAAAATAAGTATACAGCCAAAAGTATGTGGTTTTTGAGTAATTAAACCGATGTTGGTGCTCATTGCTTAAAATATATTTTTTCGGATTCTTTGGAAGTTTTTTAGCTTTTCTGGAAAATATTTTGCCTGTTTTTGTGCAAAAAAGCACATGAACACGCAAAATGCTTTCAAATCAAGCATTCACCTTGGCATCCGAAGTCGAAAATACGATTTTTAAAAAGAAATATTGATAAAAAAATTCAAGTTTATAAATGTATTTGTGAAGAAAAAAAATCCAGCTGAAAGCAATTTTATTGGCAACCGGACATTCAGCATAATTTGTGCAATTTGTCTGCGGACATTTAGCATGATTTTTCGGTATGATTCGGTTGTTTTGCCCGAATCATACCGAAAAATTATGCTAAATGTCCGGTTGCCATTTTATCACATGTTTTTTAAAGAAAAAAATAATTCCATCACTACTAGATCTCCCTGCAATCATTTTCAGGCTAACGCTTAGTACTAGGCTCGTAGGTCTTAGGCCCAGGACCCGTAGTCAATATCGAATTAGTGACTAAATATTTAGACACTAAATAAAAGTGGCACTTTGGTAGTCAATATAGAAAACTAACTCTAAATATTTAGACTCTACTTTTTGGTAGTCACTAAACAATTAGAATTTAGCATGCAACACTCTAAATATTTAGCCGTAGTCAATATCGATTCGGAGTTTAGAATTTAGCAAGTGCATGCTAAACTCTAAATATTTAGTCGTAGTCAATATACAGCTACAGCAATTACACCCCCATAGACTTTATTTTTCCAGATAACATCAAAGTACACATCAAAAATATTCCCTATCAATTCCATTTCTCTCTTGAATTCCAGTCACTTGACGTCCTTGGTAGACTTCTTCCTCAGGTTGGTCATCACCGATTTCTTCGTCCTCCTCTGGCACAGGCATGCGCAGATCTACAGCAAGATTGTGCAAGACAGCAGTTGAGAGGACCACATTAGCCATATTCTCCAAGCCGAGGCGGACTTCACTGTGTAAAATGGCAAAACGGCGCTTCCACTGCCCGATCCTCTGCTCCACACCGACCCTTGTTCTCTTGTGTGCTTTATTGTACCTAAATAACATGTTATGCAATTGATTTTCGGGCTACCAGTATGCGTTTATTCCAACCTTATCTCACTAGCCGACGGCGGTCTGAGAAAGGAGTCATCAACCACTTCTTGCACGGGTAGCTTGAATCGCCCAAAAGCACACCACTTATTTCGTTGTTTTGGAAGGCATCCCACAGAAGGCTTGAACAAAGAATATGTGAGTCATGTGCGCACCCCGGATGCCTGGCGACCACATTTGTGTAGCGAATCGTGTAGCGAATTTGGTTTGTCAAGACCAAATTCCTTATTTTAGAGCGTCCAAGGGCCGCGAAGCGTCCAGGTACCAAGACATTTCTCACGAAGAATCAAGGGCCACCACGAGCCTCCAAGGGCCGCGAAGCGGCCAGGTACTGGGTCAAGATCCACCATGGGTCAAGAGACAACATGATCCTTTCAAGGGCCGCGAAGCGGCCAGGTACCGGGTCAAGATCCACCATGGGTCAAGAGCCACCAAGAGCCTCCAAGGGCCGCGAAGCGCCAGGTATCGGTTGCCGACGCCAAGTTTCACCACAAATACCCACCTGGAGGGCACACAATCAATAAGGCAGCGCGTAAGCGCTGCTCTAGAAGCAGTTCAAAAGCGCAGCTTTTCTTATCTTCTCCAACTGCGGGCCCCTTGGAAAGCCATCTTCAACCAATTCGCAAATCACTTGAAAAAAAGGCATAGTCATAAGGCATAGTCATGGTCCATAATAAATTGAAAATTTAACAGTACTCTGAGTCCTCTTCGGTCAAACCTGTAACGCCTGATAAGCTCCGCATCGGTGTACTCCTCGAACGGCGATCGCAGGTTCCTCTTCCTCTGCCTTCTCTCCCAAATCTGCATAAATTCGGCCATCGTAGCTAAAATCAATTAAAAGTAAGGAAGGATAGAAGGTAGATAATGGAGACAGCAGGTGGAACGAGCACTATACTAGAAGGAATATATAGATAAATGAATTTATACCGACAAATTCATCACCAAACAACAATAACAATAACAACGTCCGGGCTGAAACGGCTTTTTTCCACCACCAAATTTGCATCCATAACGAAGAACGTTTCTAAAACGTTTACATTTAAGAATCGAATTTTTCCTGAAAAATCACAGTAGACGCAAGAAAACTATTATGACAGGAAGAAAGAGCGTTAAAAGTTGGCCTAGGAACGTTAATATAAAAAAATAGACCGAAGCGGTAAAAAGATGACGAAAATTGGGTTGGAAGTTGAGACTAAATAAATTTAGACAGCCCCCACCGCCCCACTTTTTTATAAGGAAAATTAGAGTTTAGTCTCTATATTGACTACGAAAAGTGGAGTTTAGACTCCATTTTGACTACGAAAGTAGACTCTAAAAAAAGTAGAGTCTAAACTTTAGAGTCCAATTATATTGACTACCAAAATTCTAAATATTTAGTGACTAAATAAAAAGTGGAATTTAGACGGCGATATTGACTACGACTAATTTTTCTCGAATTTAGAATTAGAGTTTAGCATGCCACTTGCTAAATTCTAAACTCTAATTCGATATTGACTACGGGTCCAGGGCCTGGCAAGTACTAATATCTGCTATTTTAAAACAATTCAAAAATAGTGGGTTTAGATACCCTTAAAAAAATTATTGGGTGAGGGGAGGTATACACAGGGTGAGTCAGAATTACGCGACCACTTTTGAGAAATCGCTACGTAGCCCTTTGTCTGGTTGATTTACGTCACTAGCATTGTGATTTTTTAGGTCTTTTTATATTTTTTAAGGCTGTTGAGACTACATACACAATTTTTTTGGGTGGTTGTTTAATTTTGAAGCAGTTTGTATATTCCATATATTCTAGCAGCGTGCAAAAATCTTTACCAAAAATAATTTCAGAACTGCCTCACTGTCATCTTTCTCGCCATATTGAAGATGGAGTCAATGAGTTTATTGAAGAGCAAGTGAGTCAGGGTACAGGACAGTCATACGAAGTGGTCATACGAGTTTTAAGTAGTGTGGTCAAAGAAGTTGAACTGAAGCTTCACATGGAGCAAAAGTGAGCCTGTTTCAATAACTTTTACAGTTCTTGCATCTTTTAATTGCAGAAATGCGCCAGAAGGTTTTCCTGAAAAATTGCCATATCGAACAAAAGCTATATTCGCCTTCGAAGTCATAGACGGCGTGGAAGTGTACTTTTTTTTTAGCGAGGGTGTCACTATAGCGGGATGTCACTGTAGCGGGGGTTTCAAAAGTTTCTTGAAAAGTGTCACTATCTCGAGGGTTTAGCAAATGGTAATATAGTCACCTGTCGATTTTATGTACAAACCAAACGCTCATACCGTCTAGGGTCTAACACCTTTCAACCCAATTTTTAAAGTCTTTTGACAGCTCTTATGCGTCAGTATAATCTAAAACATGTAGGTTTTGCTGGTCGAAGGTTAGTCAAGGAAACACTATAAATTCTCCATTCAGACTCGCAATTCTGGAATTAACGTACACATTTTTTCAGGCTCTAAATTGATGGTTGCGGCCCTAAATAGCGCAATAATAGTGTTTCCTGAGAGAAAACCAAAATGAATAAATTTCATTAAAGCAGTCATGTGAATAATGCCGAGAAACTGCACTACAATTGCAAATATTAATCAAGACTGTACGGCATTTTTGAACTGTACTACAGCTTTTCGGCATTATGTACATCATTGGGTTGAATATTGGCAGCAAAAACCACGTAATTAATATGGAAGAAATTCACGGAGAGCTCGAAATTCGTTTTTAAAAGAACTTTCGGCTATCCAGAACCTTCGGGGCCCCACTCGCCAGAACCAAAGGGTTCCAGTCATTTTAAGTCTAATCTATGCGAAAAATAAGTAAGGCGCGAATTCAAATTGAACATTTTTTTGCATAGATTAGACTTAAAATGACTGGGACCCCTTTGGTTCTGGCGAGTGGGGCCCCAAAGGTTCTGTTGCTCCGAACTTTCACTTAAAGTTGCAACTTTAATTAACAAAACTTGACATGTGTCACTATATCGAGGGTATTTTTATTTGTTGAGACCGGCTTGAGGTGTCACTATAGCGAGGGTGTCACTATAACGGGCGTCACTACAGCGAGGGTCTAGTCTAAGGCGTTTTAGACAAAACCAACCAAATCGTCTGCGAGGTGTCACTATAGCGAGGGTGTTCCTATAGCGAGGTGTCACTATAGCGGGGGTTGACTGTATAACGATTTTTGGCAGAAACAATTTGGGCGGAAACAGGGTAGGGCACCTTATTCTGCTATAAAAAAATTTTATACACGATTTTCTTTAAAACGTTTTGCTCTAAAAAGTCTTTTTTATTTTCTAAAATTCAACCTGTTTTTATGGGTTTCTGAGCTCCGCTGACAGATCGAATTTGAGACCTACAATCACCGGACAAAGCAGCTATGCTTTGTCATGCCACTTATATGGCCACCACAAATTTTGGGACAAGGGACAAGAGGCACCTATCGGCGCCTCTATCGTATTTTTAAATTTCAATTAATATATATATAGATATTTTGATTAATCCTCGTACCCGTTCCTGAGACTCCTTCTGGAAATGCCGTTCCTAGTTGCTCCTACCTATTTGGGTACTTTCCTAGTAGCTGAGAAGTATCTGCCATTCTGGTGGTAGGAGGTTTTGGTGCGGTTCGGGCCTGATCCTGGTAGTAGGGTGTTATCCACGTGTTTTCGGCCTCACAATGATGGTTATGGGTATGCACGTATTTCGGGCCCCATCCTGGTGGTTGCGGTATTTCAACAGTGGCTAGGGCCCTATCCTGGTAAGTAAATTATTTTCCAAATGGTTTGGGCCCATCCTGGTGATTGGCGGGCATTCACGTTCATCCTGGTGGTTAGGGTACTTGTCTGGTGATTCTGGCACAAAAATCCACCATCTCCAATTTGGAGGGACTTGAAAAGTCCCTCTTGAGTCCTCTCAGTTTTACGATTTTGTGCTTAAAAGAGAGCTAAGATGTTGAATTTCAGGGTTCCGGAAAGACACCCGACGAAAGTTTGCGCAAAGTAGCTGAAAATTAAGCTGTAAATATATAAATTCAGAAATAGCGCGACCCTTCCGTCCCGAATGCTATATCGAGATAAGCAAAAAAATCAATTATTATTTCTTTCTCTGCGATCTAATTTTTCACTTCATATTTTTCATATCTCAACGAGCTTTTCCTTTTTTAGATCAAAAAACAGTGATGTGGAAATGTGTCTTTTTGAAGGGGCAGTCGTTGTTGGGTCGGCTCACATGAATATTTCTTTGCATTAATTTTTTTAACTCTTTTCTGTGAAACTGCGTCCATTCGACTTAGTGAAACTTTAAGTTCTCAAAACTTTCTTTTTTTAGTCACACTCGATTGGTGATCGGGGGAAGGCATCGTTACATCAAAAGTTTTTATCCAAAAGTTTTCGAGTTCACAGCTACTATAAACTGACTGCTGCAAACTTATATTCCTTGCTTGCAACTATGTGCTTCTGCTGTTGTCTATTATAAGGAAATACGGCAAAAACGTGTTGGGCCGTTGTTTGTCCCTATGAATGGTTGTTGATCAATTTACTTTTATCAATTAGTTAATAAGTTCTCATGAATTTCCCGCAAATCATCCCAAATTTGACTTCAACCACTAAAATCAAATATATTACACGGTTTCAGCCCTGAGCCGTATTGCTGAGCCTACAAATTATTGCGGCGAGGTAATCCCGAGTAGTCGTTTATGGGGGAGGTAAAACCGATTCGCATCAATATTTCATTAAATAGGTTTTTCGTTGTGTTTTGGTTAATTTAATTATTTTGGTTAATTTTATCCACACTGAATTTTTTTATTATATGTTTTTAGATTAATTGTGCCAATGCCAAAATGACTCAATCTCTATATAGTATTTGGGACAGGGGGTCACGCTTTTTTTCCTTCGGAGGCTAAAATGGGTCGTAGAGGGAGAAATCATCTTTGTCGCTAACACCATCGTGTTTGCCAGAATGTCAGCTTTCGTTTAAAAAAAAAGAACAGCCCAAATAACTGAATTATAATAGGAGATATGCCTATTTTTATGAAATCCATAGTATTTGGGTCAGAAACAGGGTCACACTTTTTCGACTTCGGAGGTCAAAAAATGGGTCATAGACGGCAAACATATTTTTTGTCGCTAATTTTTACCGTGTTTCCTAAGATGTCAGCTTCTGTTTGAAAAAAAGAGCGGACGAAAAAAAGAAAATTCTAATAAAGAATATACCAATTTTTATGAAGTTATACAATTGGGATCAGGAAAATCTGGACTAAATTGAAATATTTTTTGTCTCGAGAGGAATTCAAAATATACAGTCAAACTTGAATTTTAAAAGCCATTTTTAAGCGAATGGATTACGCTAAGCACGAATTTGTTGTCAGCGATAAGGTATTGTCTGTTTCACTGTATAGGCGCCGTTAGCCGCCTGCCGACCCTTGTTATATATAATATACAGAGTGGCGCCAGAAATTATACTGATTTCGAACGGCCGTAACTTTTTGTCCTGACTTGATTTTCACTAACGGTTTTCATCATCCGGCTCTCCATAAGACCCAAATTCTTTAATATATAATGTCAAAAACACGATCTTTGATTGGTCCCCCTGTGGATTGGACTCTGCCCTAACCAGTCATCAACCACAAACCAGAGGAATCACAGACCAAACCACAGGGGCACCGACCAAAAAAATATTTTTCCGAATGAATCTTTCTCCAAAAAATATTTTCCAAATCTATCTAGGGCTTGAAAGTAACCAAATGAAAAAAACCATTTGTCGAAATTACGTCAGAACCAAAAGTTACGGCCGTTCGAAAGTCGCGAGATATTCTTGCCCCACTCGGTATACAATAGAATATGTATTTAAAAATTAACAAATAGCTTTTTTTCAATAATTTGCACTGTAAAAGATCTATGATTCTTTTTGGCTAGATTTAGAATTAGATAAATACAAAGCTCAAATGTTATACTATGCAATTTTTCTAGGCTTCAAAATCACTAGCACCAATAAGCAGAATATTTGCAGGAAAGAAATGCTTCCAACAATTATATTTTATGCTTTTCGTGCTTTTTTTATTCGTGAATGAGTAAGTATATTTCAATTTATTGCGTAAATAAAATATGAGAAATATTCAAAAACCAATATCACTGACATCTAAGGCGCTTTTTCAAAACTGCTCAGAAGATCTTAAAGCGATAATTTTATTCCGTAAATGACCAAAAAACTGACAGAAGCAGAACCGACATTGTTTGCTTTGATTGCGAGATAGCAAAACAGAAAAAAATGAAATTTTGACTAAAAAACATGATACCCTCCGTGTGGTTCGCAAAAAATTCGATAAAATTTTTATTCGAATTTTTTTATCAATTTTTGACGAAATTTTTCAATTTATTATTTTACTACATTTTGTTATTTCTCAGACCAATTTTATGCGCTGGACACGAATATAGACTCCGTTATGTCGTATTGATTGCTTAGACAAGTCAAATTCTCCTCGAACAACTTTATTCGGAACAAACAGATAACACCAAAATGAACAAAACATCTAAATCACACCCTTCAAAAACAAAGATCGAAGATGAATGAGTAAAGCGATTATTGTCAATTTTTTTAAAATGTTTCCAAATACCCTATGTCGACGTAAAATTGCCCCAGGAATTCGAAAAAGACATTATTTTAAAGTTCTGGTTAATAAAAAATTACGTTTTCGTCATTTTGAAATTTCGACCATTTGCCTGTTTTGGCACGTTTTGGTCACTGGAGCTGGGCAAAAGAGCCTCAAAGCATTTTGTTCAAGAGTCTTGCTCGAAATTATGTCTAAGGTATGTGGGTGTGCGCATCCTCAACCCCAAGCAACGAAGCCACTTGCACCCCCGAAGAGGGCGCAAGGCCCCCATCGGGGCGCAGGGGGCTGGTTGCTTGGGTTGAGATGCGCACACCCGCATACCTTAGACGCAAATCACAAAAAATAATGTCTTTTTCGAGCTTCTGAGCAATTTCAGGTCGATATAGGGTGTTTGGAAACACTTTAAAAAACATTTTTATTTGGGGGGGGGGTGTGTATACTCCGTTAGCGCCGAAAATTCAATAAACAGCTTTCCAAAGTATCGACTCTGCTCCAAAATACAAACCATAAAAGTTGAGGGGAGGGGCTACAATTAGAGAGGGCTACTTTTAGGGTAAATACGGTAATACACCATGAAAATTTACCATAGCTTATTTGGATTAGAATTCAACGATAGGGGCAGCCAAAAAGTTAGATACAGTGAAGCTAGCAAATATGATAGCCAAGCTAAAAAAGTTAATTTTTAAAAAATTTGTGGCAACCAGACAAAGCAACAACGAAACTATTTGTGTGTTACGCTAAATGAAAAAATTTCGGTCACACGCAAAAATTTTGCTTCAAAATTCATATTTTTCGACGTTTTTTGTAACGATAGCTAAAACGCTGAAATTTATACCAAAATTGAGAGCGAGCGATTGGTCGACAGAATTTTGACATTTTTTTATTTTAATTTGAAATTTGTGGATTTTAGGGGAAATATCCATACCGATTTAGTCACAAGCAAAATTTTGCTTCGAAATCCATATTTTTCGACGCTGTTTTTTTAACGATAGCTAAAACGCTGAATTTATAACCAAAATTGAGAGCGAGTTATTTGGCCGACAGGGTTTTGGATACCAGGCGTTTGAAGTTTGTCCAAAATTTAAAATTTGTCTTGGCGGGAAATTTGAAAATTTGTTTAAAATTCAAATTATTTGTCTTGATAGCAAGGGTAGGCGAGGATAGGGGATGATAGGTGAGGATAGGCGACGGTAGGCGAGGGTTAGGATAGGCGACGGTTGTAGGTTATCTCAGATGTAGTTATCATACGCTGCGCTACCGGTACGTGACAAAATCCCCCCCGCGCCGAAATCCCCCGGGCCCAAAATCCCCCGCCCAAAATCCCCCCGCCCATAATCCCCGCCCATAATCCCCCCGCCCAAAATCCCCCCGCACCAAAATCCCCCGCACCAAAAATCCAAAGTAAGGACTGTTACTAATATAACCAAATTTTATAACAACAATTGAGAGATTAACGGAGAATGAAAGGCAACTGATTACTGATCCATGATGAAGTTTCTAGCCAGCCCTCTGAGATATTCATGAGATTTCTTCTTTCAAACAGCAGAACCAGGCTCAAGATTCTTTTGTCTGCATCCAGATAGATTCTTTCTCTTTCTTGGCGCTGAGTGTCCCGCAATGCATTGCTCATAGGCGTGGTCGTACAGTTTCTGGATCTTCTTGAGTTCTTCGAGAAAGCGAACCAAGTGACGGATGATCCCACATCGAGATAAGTTTGAGACGGCGATGAAGAGCTTCTGCAAAAATTGTTCGTTCGATCTCCCGCCGTCCACAGTTCTTTGTAGCATGACCATAGTTTGCGCGGGAAACACAGCGGACGCAAGATTGTGCCTGAAATATAAGTTATATTTGTTTTGATTAACACAAAAATACCCACCAACATAGTAAAGTAGAGAACCATGTGATGAACAGGCAGAAGAGACGGTTCTTGGCGCATCAAGCAAGATAACTTTGGAGCTCATGGAAACATTCAAGAACTGACGGAAGCGGCACAAAGGCAAGCGACATGAGCATTCTGGATTGACGGCAATTAGTGTGGCATCCCTGTAACGATTCATCAGTCCGGCTTCACCAATTTTCTTTTGAAGTTCTTCAGCATATGGAGAAGCACCCGTTTAATGTTTGACCCTGAAAAATGCAAATTGTTTTGACAAAAGATTAAAAGATACCAAACTGGAAGGTGTTCACCTAGCACTTGAGTTACTGCCAGCTCAAAATCGACGTTGAAGTTGGTGGTTGGAATTGCGGAGCGAGAGCCAAAATCATTCTAAACATCTTTTCGTAAATTTTGTCGATTCTTGTTCTTCAGCAGCACATAGAAGATCGGGAAAACAAATTTGCCACCACCAGCAACGACACTTTCCTTTTCGGCAAGACGACGTACACCTAAATTAATTGGTTGGAATTATTTGGTTGAAACTTTAATTTACCTGTGTGAATGGAGCTGGAGTGATGCTAAATGTCCGTCCATATACACATTGACCATTTCTGCTGCCCATTGCAAGTTCTGCTGGCGACCAAAGATTATGATCCTGAAAATAAATAATAAACATTCAGCTAACAAACATTAAATGATTTAAGACCTGTCAGGATCAGCGACATGTTCTCCAGAGTCGGCAAGCACAAAGATTCTCCACCTTGTCCGTAGTAGCGATGGTCTTTGTGGGATCCTGATTTTTTCGACTGCATTTGCTTGTAGCACTTGAATTCCGTTTCGACTTCGGACTCTTCCTGCCATCTTGCGGACTGCACTCTTGCTTAGACCTGACGACACACTTTCCGGAAGACGTTTGAAGAGCGTTGGTGAATATCTGGATCGGTTTCTGAAACAAAAATATTAAGACCACAACACCATATGCAACCATACCTCTTGTGTGTCCACGGCTCTTCGTTTTATGCTTGATTTGATGATGGCCAAGCCAGGAGCAGCCAGGATTGATGGCATGATTGTGAGCGACGATTGTGTTGTGCGGCAAGAACTTGACGAAATGATCTCCTTCCACCAGCGTGTGCAGACGAGCCCGGCTTGACGGCGAAACTCTACTTGACGGCGAAACTCTTTACTTGACGGCGAAACTCTGCAAGTCTGATGGGACCAACACGTTGACTGCTGGCTCTTCTTCACTGCTGTAGTAGTCATCCTCATCACTGTTTTCCTGCACTGCCTCTTCGACGACTTGAAACAACTGGAGCGGCGGCGATTGGAGCTGGCTGACGCACGGAGTTTTGGCAGATTTGCATTAAGACGTTTGGATCCATCCCAAGAACTTGACTGAGCGCACCAAAATTGACTTGACAAAGCGCTCCATTGCGAGAATTCCTGAAACAGTAATAACAATAAAAAATCGGGAGAAAAAAATTAACACGACACCCAAACAAACAAAAATGGGCTTGATTTTTTTTGAAAAGAAAAGCCAGCAAAAAGGTGGCCATTCCAAAAATCTTTTTATGAATTTTTGGTGCGGGGATTTGGGCGCGGGATTATAGGCGGGGGATTATGGGCGGGGGGATTTTGGTGCGGGGGATTTGGGCGGGGGGATTTTCGGGCGGGATTTTGGGCGGGGGATTTTGGGCGGGGGGATTTTGGCGTGGCCGCGCTGCTACACCTGATCACTAAATTGTGAAATTATTGTTAGAGTAGTACCATCAGCTTTTGAATAAATTGTGATATTCAGGATCTAGTCCCACACTGTTTATACCGGCGTAGGCGAGGGTATGCGAGGTAGGCGAGGATAGGCGAGGATGTGCAAGGGTAGGCGAGAGAGGCGAGATAAGCGAATGTGAGAGGGTAGGCGAAGAAAGGCGAGGATAGGCAAGGGTAGGCGAGGTAGAGTAGGTGGTTAACAGGTAGGGTGGATGATCTACCCTAAACATTAACCGCCAGTCGAAAGATTAATATACCCAAACTGCTAATGTACATAAACCACTAATGTTCCCGAACAGCATAGGCGCGATAGGCGCATGCAGACCTTAGTGCTGTTATGATTAGTGTCTTCGTGTTCATTGTCACCGTCTTATAAAGGCTTTATTGATGATGTTCATGGGGCTTGCCACCCGGAAATTCGGAAACGGGCTGCAACTGACTCAGGCTGACCGATTTTTTTTAAATAATTAACGTAATTTCGAGACCACCCCCCCCCCCTATACAGTCAACTCTCTCCATAGTGCACACCCAAGTGACCGGTGCCAGGTGTGCACTATGACCCAGGATGCACTATGACGAGGGGTTACTTTGGAGGGAGTTGACTGTACATCCATTTCTATATTGCTTTAGACATATTAAAGATATGATAAGAGACTTTGATATAACAAAATCGCTTTTTTGGACCAAATTTTATTATCGCCTTGGAGACTAAGTGAACTAATTTCAAGGGTAGCTGGATCCCTGTACTTATTGTTTCCTATTTTTTAATAAAACGTATTCATACTAACTTTATGAAAATAACGTGTGGTTTGAGAATAATAATCTCGTAACCACCGCTTTATTAATTTATTTATTGAGATTTTTTTAGAGTTGTTACTGCTCCTGCACCTAATTTTATATGTCTTTCGTAAAACACGACTTTACAATAGAGAGAAAAGGACTTAGAACAATATTCAATTTGCAAGACAAAATATGCCTCTATCTAATCAGCATCCTGAAATATTCGGACGAAAATTATTCTTGCGATGAAATAACTGTGGCATTTGAAGGTTTTTGCTTTTTTGAAAATTATTAGCTTATTCCTCTGATAAACGCCCTGAGGCGTTTATTTTTGAAACCTCTGAAAATTTTGAATTATCAAATCAAAATGCTTTTAAACGGCTAGGATACATTCGGCAAAAACGAAACTTGGCAAAAGCGAAAGTTGGCAAAAGCGAAAGTTGGCAAAACGAAACTTGCCATTACGAAACTTGGCAGAACGAAAGCTGGCCAAAGCGAAAGTTTGGCAAAACGAAACTTGCCATTACGAAACTTGGCAAAACGAAAGCTGGCAAAACGAAACTTTTGTAAAACGAATCGTTGGCAAAACGAAAATTGGCAAAACGAAAGTTGGCAAAACGAAGTTGGCAAAACGAAACTTGGCAAAAACGAAAGTTGGCAAAAAGTTGCCTTGGTCCCCTTGTTGTCAAAAAAATCTGAAAGTCATAAAAAGGTATGAACCCAGGTGGATTCGAACAGCAACCTCAACATCCCTTCTTAGAATTGCCCCAGAACCCCATCCAGATTGTCGAAATCCAAAATAACTGTTTTTTTATTACGGGTTGACTGAAGGGGGGGGGGGTAACTTTTTCGAAAATTCGAATTGAGCGGATAAGAATTCGGGTCAGATGGGCTTAAATCGCCCCACAACTCCACCCTGAACCACTCAAAACCACTGTAACCTGGAATTCTGAGTGATTAAGCCTATTGGACCCGAAATCTAATCCGCTCAATCGAATTTTCGCAAAAAAGCTTACCCCCCCCCTTCAGTAACCCACAAAAACCAGTTATTTTTGTATTTCGGCCACTCCGGATGGATCTGGCGATTCTAAGAAGGGGATGTTGAGGTGCTGGTTCAAATCCACCTGGGTGCATACCCTTTTTTAAGGCTTTTAGACATTTTTGACAACAGGGGGGACTTAAGGCAATTTTTTTCCAACTTTCGTTTTGCCAAGTTTCGTTTTGCCAAATTCGTTTGCCAAATCTCGCTTTGCAAAAACCTACGTTTGCCAGTTTCGTTTTTGCCAAATTATTCCTAGCCGTCTTAATCTGAATCTTAGTCAAAATTTAGGGAGGGTGGGGTTCATTAGAGAACGGGCATTATTAGAAGTAATGTGGTATAATCATTATCTCTCTAGGAAATATTTTAAACAGAGGACATAGCAGTGGTTTTATACCGGTGACAAGACCATTTTCGTAATCGTGCCACTGTAATTGCCTCGGTTGATATTTATTTATCTTTTATATCATGATAGTTTCAACTAACAGTTTCTTCAAATGATTCTATATCAATATATCAATATTGAAACAAGCAATAGCTTCCTATTTACACAATGTATATGAGTACAACTTTTGCAAGGAGGACATAGGTCTAATACACCGTGGTAAGCAAAAATCTCCAAATATTTTAATTTGTTCGTTTAGATAAGCTGTCCTTTTTTTACCCCATTGTTTTCGAATCAGATATCCTAAATTTTATTGCGTTTTGTACAGGGCTTCGAATGAAAAATTCAAAAAAAGGACACTTGGTTAAAAAAGGGCATTTTGACTATTTTTGAGTAAAAGGGTGATTTTATCCAGTGCTTATTGCCATTTTGAATCGAAAAAAAAAAAAGATTTTGACTAAATTTTCAAAAAATAAACAAAGATTTGGGGTGCCAAAAAAGGACAAATCTTTTTAAAAGGACGATTCGGAGCCCTGGTTTTGTAGCTGTGCTTGCGCTATAAGATAAGCTCAAAAAGTCACTCCTGGTGATTATGGTCAATGAATTCACCAAATTAATTATTATATAAAATAAAAACGAATTATAGTGAAAAAATTAGAAGGAGTTTATATTACACCGCGATAGTGGAATAAACTACGAAAATTTCTGAAACCTTCTTATACCTGATTTGTGTCCAACATGGCTGATTCACTTGAGAGAGAAATCTTTTTGAATAAAAAGGTCGCTGTCAAGTTTCAAATCCCCTTCGAGAAAAGAGATTTAATTTCAAAAAATATACATTTAAATCTTTTTTGTCTCGAAGGAATTTGAAATTTGATACTGACTTTTTTTTATTCAAAAAGCGGTTTCATGAGTGATCGGCCAGCTGAACACGAATCAGGTATAGAAATTTCGACTTTTCAAGTCATTTTTTGTCAAACTGGTTTTTATGACATTTTTGGGGCTCTTTTTACTAATTTTTTCGCAGTCATCGCTTATTTTATATGACTTTAATGCGATTTTAAGGTGGCCTTTTTTCCCTGATTCTTAATCTAAAGTCCGTTTTAAGCGGTTGACATAAATGACATACAGGCTATGTCCAAGAATTAGCACACTTTTTTAAAAAAAATTTGGCAAAGGTAGCTCCTCGCTCCGAGCTGTATTCCTAGACACACATTTTGCTTCATTTACCGACACAGATATAAAGGCCACGACTTCAACAATCTCTCCAACTTTTTAATTCGCGCCCCACAAATGCACAAACAACAGACAGCATAGCATAATAACAAATTATCACTCACAATGTTTTTCCCGTCGCACTATACAGTCATTGATTTTTCTTGGAAGTGTCCACGATTTTGATGGATTGTTGCCCAAGTCAACATTTGACTTCCCTTGCAAAGCACGCTTGAGCGATCTGAAAAAACATGAATAAGCAGCTTAACACATCAAAAGCAAACATAGCGGTCAAACATTAATTTTGAAATTGAATTTTGAAATTTTT